>JAVGWX010000003.1:134275654-134610654 GCA_036924085.1 Ariolimax columbianus
GTTGCTTTTTGAAGAAACTCAGCGGACGGACGTCCACAAATAATTGTGCCATTAGTACGGCCCGGGAAAAGTGTAGGCCAGTTGTCACAGAATTTCACCTACGCTTACTTGTGTACTTGTTCATCGCATCTTTTTGCGTCGGAGACTTGTAAACTGACACCAAGAACAAAATACACATTCAAGTATGTTTAAACACTCAGAAAACATATACACGAGACAGCAGAAAATAAATTGAAGTAATATTCAATCTAGATTCGTACCTCGGACAACCTTGTGACGAATGCGCCGTTCTGCAAAGAAGGTTTCAGTTGGGTGTTTGGCTAACCGGACACCTATATTAGATGTATTGATCTGCATCTGTTTTTTGCACAAAAACTGCTTTTTCTGCATCTTTTCTTTCTATTAACTTGACGAGCGCATGCTATGCTGTGCGGAATCGATATCAATACACTCCCGACAGACCACCTAAGCAGCGAGCTATATTATCTGGTATTGCGAATAGAAGAAATGCTGAAGAAAAGTAGGAGAGTTTCAAAGCAATTCTTGCTAATCTAACATTTGTTTCATGTAGAAAGTGAAACCCCAAACAAACACAATGTGGATAACTAGATATGTATTTAAATGTACAAGAGCTCAAAATAAACTATTTAAAACATATAGAGAGGAAGGAAAATTGAAAGAAATATTTAAAATATTTGGACAGGCAAAATATAGCTTATAAAGTGAAAAAAAGAAGCAAAAATTGTATTCGAAAAAACAACTTGCTCAAAAAATCAGACTGATAGCGTGAGTCTTTTCGAAGAGACAGAGAACGAAAGACAATGTATGTTCACTCTAAAATGGCAAATAAAACATAAAAAGTGATAATGTGGATGCAGAAATTCTAGTCAATCTGTATTTTGCACAATTGATACAAATGAAGACTGCTCCAAGATCCAAGAAACAGTAACTATTTTTCAAAGCAAAATGGATACAGAGGGATTAAGATCGGGTTGCATTACGGAGGAAATGGATTTTAACAATTAGAGGAGCTGAAAGTGGATAAATAACCGAGTCAAGATGGTAATCATTAAAAATTGATTTTTGAAATTAAAGACCTGTTAGCAAATCCATTAGCTATATTATATTCTCAAACACTTGCGAAGGGGATTGTTACATGGGATTGGAAAGGCGCAGGAGTGATCCTTTTGATCGAAAAGCGCAAACAATTAAATTCAGCAAAATGGTCTGCAAAGTCTCAGGGTCAATGTTCAAAGAAGACATTGTAATGTATTTAGACAAATATAATGTTCAAGGAGGTTTCCGAAATGATAAATGGAAGGGAGCTAGTAGAAGTTATTTATCTAGATTTGACAAAGACCTTTGATAGAGTACCTTATTTAATATTGTTTTGGAGGTTGAAACTACATGAAATATGTGGAGAATGTGCCAAATAGATAGAAAATAGGTAAACAGGAAGAAGGCACAAAGTGGCCATAAATAAGGAGTACTCTGATTGGGGGGAGATAAAAGGTGGAGCTCCACAGAGCTCGACGTTGTTAACAATTTTTTGTTCATTATATATATATATATAACACAAAAAACGAAGGCATGCTAACAAGCATTGAAGAGGAAGAACTAGAAACCACATTGAGCGAAATTCTAGCAGCGTTTGAGGCGCTGAACAAAGCATCATTGACAAAAGCTGATAATTCAATACGGACCTGTATGTCTGTTTTATAGACTACACTAAAGCCTTTGCGTAACACACCAGCAAATGTGGAACATTATGAAAGATGTAGGCTTCCCAACACATCTGGTTCAACTAATAGAAAACTTCTACACGGGGCAGCAAGCAGCCGTCAAAATACATGGTGAAACCTCAAAATGGTTCGAGATACATAAGGGGGTTAGACAGGGCTGCATTCTTTCACCCCACCTGTTCAACATATATGCGGAAAACATCATAAGAAATGTAAAAGCAGAGCCAATTTCTACAGACTTCCATCATTTCACAATAGGAGAAAAGGCGATACCGGAAATACAGTTTTGGTTTCGAACAGCGCCAAGGGTCTAGAATGAATAATTACACCAGTCTAGAAGCAGAAGGAAGCCCAGTATCTCTACCTGAATACAGAGAAAACTAAGGTAATGACAACTGACAAGACACAACTTCACCCTAAAATCGAGATCGCTGGCGAAGCGATTGAAAATGTTGCACATTTTGAATATCTGGGATCAACACTAAACAAAAATGGAGACTGTACAAAGGAAGTAAGAAGAAGACTGAATATTGCAATGCAGAAGATTGGGAGTATGCAGAACTTATGGCATAATACAAACAAGGAACTAAAACCAAAGTTCCTAGGAACATGCATTTTTCATGAAAGCAATAAGAGCGAAGATCGGTGCTTTTGAAATACAGTGCTACAGAACGGCCCTGAAAATCATGTGGACAAAGAAACAAACAAACAAATCCACCCGACAAGACCTGAATGTAAAGGAGAATTGGCTCATAAATGACGTAATGACCGAAAACAGGTTTTTTGGACACATCACACGACACAACGGACTGGAGAGAGTGATTATGGAGGGCATGGTCACTGGAAAGAGAGCCAGGGGCCGATCGTGAAGATGATGGACCCAGGACATCAAGGAGACGATGGATTTGACATTGGAGCAGGCTCGAAGACTGCCAGAAGACAGTTTCCTACAGACAGGCTGTCATGAGGGAGACGTTCTTCAAAGGACATGCTACATGATGAAAACGATGATAAATATATATTGGACATTTGGACAATGTTATTGGACCTATGATTGCAAAATTTGCGAATGACACAACACTAAGCAGAAGTGTTTCATCAAAACAGAAATGGATATATTGAGATAGGATTTAGAGAAAATTGAAGAACGTCTGAAAGTCGTTAGATAGAGTTTAATGTAGATAAATATACACGGAACTGTAGATCTGCATGTGCTGGATTAGAACCGACAGAAAAAAGAGACGAGTTGGAAGGCAGGAGACACAAGGTCAAGAATAGACATGGGTATCGACAAACGGTCAAGGAGGAAACATCTTAGTCGGGGTCTTGTGGAAGGAAGTCAAGAAGACGACACAAATAGAATCAGATAGAAAGAATCTATTATGCCCATATGTCCTAAGCGGAGTTAAGCGGAAGAATGATGATGATGAATATGATGTTACTAAATCGTGATTAGATGCCCTAACAATGACAGATACGAGACAGGTAGTCCCATCGAGGACACTGTCATCGGGGAGAAAGTGGTATATATTTAATTGTAGTAATGGCTAGCTTTTTTTCTGCCAATGTCCTTCCTACCTGCATTTCCTTCGTTAGCAGCCAGGTACCCATTTACAACCTATTTGGCGGGTATACGTTTCTTGGCAAGGTGTGCAGTACGTAAGGTTACCATTACTTTCCGCAACAACAAAAAATGTATGTTAAACTGGATATTAAAGTGATTAGAACCGGGTGCGTTGGGTTTGTAAAAAGGACGCTTCGCAACTAGGCCACGCAGCTTACTTAAGACATACAAAAAGAAGATACTTTGGATTATGTGTGGGCTGTGTACTTGTTGCCTTGTACTTGAAATCCTGCTCAGAGAAATTTTCGATTTTAATTCGGGCTTTTGGTATTATCCCCTTCACAAATACTTCCAGCCAAGTTATTTTTGTATCCACTTCACTAAACCTCTGACACAGTCTGTTATATCCACCTCACTAAACCTCTGGACAAGTTTGTTATATCCACTTCACTAAACCTTTGGCCCAGTCTGTTATATCCACTTCACTAAACCTCTGGCCTAGACTGTTATATCCACTTCAATAAACCTCTGGACAATCTAGTTATGTACCACTTCAATAGAACCCCTATTCGTCTAGTTATATCCACCACTAGAACCTCCAGTCAAGTCTAGTTATATCCACTTTACTAGAACGTTCATTCAAATCCATTTTAATCCACTTCACTAGAACCCCTATTCGTCTAGTTATATCCACTTCACTAGAATCTCCAGTCACGTCTAGTTATACTCACTTCTCTAGAATCTACAGTCAAGTTTAGATATATCCACTTCTCTAGAACCTCTAGTCAAGTCCTGTTATATCTACTTCTCTAGAACCTCTGAACCAGTCTGTTATATCCACTGCCCTAGAACCTCTGGGCCAGTCTTCTATATCCACTTCTCTATAACCTCTGAAACAGTCTGTTATATCCACTTCTTTAGAACCTCCGAAAGAGTGTTATATCCACCTCTAGAACCTCCAGTCGTCTATTTATATCCACTTCTCTGAGACCTCCAGGTGTCTAATTATATCCACTTCTCTTAGACCTCCAGGTGTCTAATTATATCCACCTCTCTGAGACCTCCAGGTGTCTAATTATATCCACTTCTCTTAGACCTCCAGGCAAGTCTAGTTACATCCCCTTCTCTAGAACTTCTAGTCAAGTCTAGTTATATCCACTTCTCTGAGACCTCCTGGCAAGTCTAGCTATATCCCCTTCTCTAGAACCTCCAGTCGTCTATTTATATCCACTTCTCTGAGACCTCCAGGAAAGTCTAGTTATATCCACTTCTCTAGAACCTCTAGTCAAGTCTAGTTATATCCACTTCTCTAGAACCTCTGGACCAATCAGTTAGATCCACTGTGCTAAAACCTCAATATATCTCCCACTAGTTACTTTCCCTGATTAATGTCATAGTCACCAGAAGAACTGTTCTTTTGTTCGCTCTATTTTCACTTTTCTGCAATCTTCATCTAGCACTCTGTATTTCTTGTCTCGTCTCGTCTCTCTCTGTCTCTCTCTCTCTCTCCCTCTTTGCTCTTTCACTCATTTTATGTTAATCTATTCGTGTAACACACACACACCAACACATACTCACACACACACACACACACACCAACACATACTCTCTCACACACACAGACCAACACACACCAACACACACTCACACACACCAACACACACTCTCACACACACACACACACCAACACACACCAACACACACACTCACACACTCACATACACACACACACACACATAAACACGCTCACATACCAGAGTAAACCACCAGTGAACATTCCAACGTAAAGTAGTTGTGAGTGCTAACATTCTCCATCTTATTTCACATGATTACATTTTCATTTATCCTCTTTCAGGACGCCTTCATTCCATTTTCTTTGAATTGATATAAATACATAACGCTCTCATTTTCATTCATTCAACAAATATCCTTTCTTTATTATAGGTTCCAATCTTTGTCTGTCTTCTTGTTCTCTGTTTAATTTATCTATCTATCTATCTATCTATCTATCTATCTATCTATCTATCTATCTATCTATCTATCTATCTATCTATCTATCCGTCTATCTATCTATCTATCTATCTATCTATCTATCTATATATATATATCTTTATGTATCTATCTGTCTACATATTTATATATCTATTTTTCTATGTATCTATCTATTAAATCTATTTATCTATCTATCTATCTACCTATCTATCTATTTATCTATCTATCTGTCTATTTATATATCAATCTATTTATCTATAGATCTATCTATATCTCTACCAGTTCTTGCATCAAACATTGTGTACCTCTTGCTATTTGTAGCCCTGAAGTAACATTGTATTACCTCTCCACATGCGCTAGCCCGCACAGACACACACACACACACACACACACACACAACCACATAACAACTCACAGAACCAGCTCTCAACATTCCATAATTATGTGTCCTCAAAACTCCCCAGACCCGTTTAACAGAAAGAATCCTTGACAATAGCGAACGCTCTAAAGCTCATTTCGAGATTTCCTCTTTTCTTATCTACCTCGCATTTGCTTTTCCTTCTGTAGTACGATCAATTGTCTGTACCCCCTCCACCGCCCCTACCTCCATCACTCACAATACAGAAATCTCAGAAGGTCCAAATAATGGTTCAGTCTCGAAACGTCCTCATGTACATCTACCAATCCTTCCGTTATATCGTACATATTGCTCTTAGTAACGGAATCTGAGACACGTAGCAAAGCGTTTTCAAGTCCCAAGGACCGGGTCTGCAGACCTCAAAACGAGAACTGCTCTTGGGCCAGTGTCGCCAGCCAGCGGCTGATAGGATCTGGCCCGTATTGTGAGAAATGTGTTAGGGATCAATGAAAGAGCTATTGGGCCAGGAATGTACAGGGATAAGGGGCCTAGTTCTGCCCGGCCAGCTGCCGATGATCAATAGAACCGAGCAGATCTGTGGACGCAGGATTTCCCGGTGAACATTAATGATCATGTTTAGGGATGTATACCTCCTCCTTTTTCTCCTGCCTTGTGATTCACCTTCCTGTTTTCATCTAATTTGGAAACGTTTCAATTGTTTTGTTTTTCCATTGTTCTGTTCTTATATCATTTCATGTACAACTTGAACTAACCCAAAACACAAAGCAAACATTTCACACATTTTAAATCTGCCCTTATTACCTGAGAGCGTATCTTGCCACCAGGTAAGTTCTGTGTTAGCTAATACGAAACATACCTACTTCCAAGGTCAGTCCCTTGACCCACATATAGAGTCTTAGAACTTCTTTAACCAAAATAAAATATGTACGCGTAAAAGATATCTAAATATATTTTGTTTGTCATTAGAAAGCCATAACTTTTAATTAAATTGTTTTTTATGTTGCAAGGCTTCAATAGAAAATATAAAGGAATAGATTGACAGATAGATAGACAGACAGACGAACAGTTTTTTAATGTTGTGGAAAAAATGAGGATGGAGATAATGACGTAGTGAGTGACCCGGAGAGGCATCAATTAGAAAGATAAGATGGGGAAGGAGAGGACTGACGTGTGGGCTCGTGGCAGATTCAGGCACTACGAATATTGTGTAGAACCGGCGTCTCAAGCTAAGCCCACCATTAGGACCTTATCAAGTCAAGTAAGTGGCCCTACGGATAAACAACTACATGCTAGTAGTCCTAGAGCAGAGTAAAGATTTTGGTCAAACGTCTGAACAAAGACATGTTAAGGGCCCTATAGCAGAGTAAATTAAAGCTGTTGGTCCTACAAATCAACAAAGACATGTTAAGAGCCCTAAGGATGAACAAAAATGTTTATTGGCCCTACAGCTGAACAAAGACATGATCAGTAGCCCTCTGACAGAACAAGGATAAGCTAGTGGTCCTTAGTTGAGCAAAGACTTTTGGCAGTATGTTGTTGTTATTATTGCTTAATGTCCACAATGAGTTTGTTTATTCTTGTGTGCGCCCTGAAAAGAGCCTTAAGTGCCGGGTTGTGGTAGCTTTCTTCTAATCATGAGCATGCTGATGAAAGGGCCCACGGTCCTCCTGTAGGTTTCATCTGCGTGGTGCTCAGTACTACGAGAATCACGTTTATTCACATCTCGGTTGTCAGGCTGTCTTGAAAACATCATGTTTCAATGGAACACTTCATGGAATAAAGACAGTAGTCTTGGTCAGTATATTGTGCCTGACACAACCTCCTGGTCAGTATATTGTGCTTGACCCTGACACGACGTCCTGATCAGTATATTGTGCTTGACCCTGACACGACGTCCTGATCAGTAAATTGTGCTTGACTCTGACACGACGTCCTGATCAGTAAATTGTGCTTGACTCTGACACGACGTCCTGGTCAGTATATTGTGCTTGACTCTGACACGACGTCCTGGTCAGTATGTTGTGCTTGACTCTGACACGACGTCCTGGTCAGTATATTGTGCTTGACTCTGACACGACGTCCTGATCAGTATATTGTGCTTGACTCTGACACGACGTCCTGGTCAGTATGTTGTGTTTGACCGGACTAGCGCCTCAGTTCTCCTCTCTTGGCAAGATAAAGTCAAGACAGTGATACCCTGATTGTACTAAGTCAAACTAATAACAGAGGGGCTGAATAAAGTCGAGTTAGTTTCTTGTCGGTCGCACAGTGGGCCATTGGACTCATAAGGGGAAGCAAGGGACCCAACATCATGTGAAGGGATAAAGTGACCCAAAGTTCACATAAAGCGAAGCTAATAACCCCACATTCACATAAAACGAAGCTAATGACCCCACATTTACATAAAGCGAAGCTAATGACCTCACATTCACATAAAGAGAAGCTAATGACCCCACATTCATATAAAGGGAATAAAGTGACCCAATGTCCACATAAAAAGAAGCTAATGACCCAACATAGACATAAAGGGAAGTTAGTGACCCAACATAGACGTAAAGGGAAGTTAGTGACCAACATAGACATAAAGGGAAGTTAGTGACCAACATAGACATAAAGGGAAGCGAATGGCCCAACATAGACATAAAGGTAAGTTAGTGACCCAATATAGACAGAAAGGGAATGGCGCGCCTCCGCCAGTAGAAACTAGTGAGGCAAACATCTAAGTAAAAAAAAAAAAAAACTCACATCAGGCCACTCTTACCTACTCTCTATTCTCACCTCACTCTGTTTCATTTGACTCTGTCCCACAGTCACACTCTTGCACAACTTTCGCATGCGCCCTCATGGTGAGGCCCTTCCATTGCACTTTGGTTGGGCTAGCTTCTGAGGGCGCACAAACCTAGCATAGGTACATAAAGACGCACACATTCATCCAAGCACTGGTTTATGCGTCCTGATATCGCCCAATGGACTACGGTCTGGGGTTGAAAATGGCGTGCCTCCGCCAGTAGAAACTAGTGAGGCAAACATCTAAGCAATAACAACAACGACCTCACAAAAACTATTTCGGATTTTTTTTTAAACAGTACCACATAAAAATCTGCGTACCTTCAAGCTTGATAATGAAGTTTTGGCCAAAACGGTTTCTTTGTGCTGCTCTTACTTATTACATTTGTTCACTTGTTTATATATATTTTCTTTTAACTGATCTCCACGATTAATGGGGGTTTTTTTCTGTTCTTAAATTTATTTTTCTCATCTCCTTACACATCTCCTTATACTGTTGAGATGGTTTTGAGAGTGCCAGTGACACAATCCGAAATCCAGAAATTGTTTTCTTGAAAAATTATACTTTTAAACATTAGTATCATCAATCTCATCAAATGCTAATGCCTACCATGTCTTAGAATTTCATTCACCAAATTATAAGGCTCACCGTATCTTAGAATTTCATTCACCAAATTATAAGGCTCACCGTATCTTAGAATTTCATTCACCAAATTATAAGGCCCAACATATCTCAGGATTACATTTCACCAAATTCTAAGGCCCACCATGTCTTAAGATTACATTTCTCCAAATTATAAGGCCCACCATGTCTCAGGATTACATTTCACCAAATTATAAGGCCCACCATGTTTCAGGATTTCATTTCACCAAATTATAAGGCCCACCATGTCTCAGGATTACATTTCACCAAATTATAAGGCCCACCATGTTTCAGGATTTCATTTCACCAAATGATTAGGCCTACCATGTTTCAGGATTTCATTTCACCAAATGATTAGGCCTACCATGTTTCAGGATTTCATTTCACCAAATGATTAGGCCTACCATGATTCAGGATTTCATTTCACCAAATGATTAGGCCCACCATGTTTCAGAATTTCAATTTAGGAGCTGTTCTCCCACTCCACTGGTCCGCGTGTTGCATCATCATGAAATGTGAACAAATCAGAAATGCACAAAAGAGATAAGTAGACAACAGATGATTGTTCCTGTTGTTGAAACTCTTCTGGGTTTGTCTATCAAAGCTTAATGTCCTTCCTGTCAAACGTAATTGCTTTATCCAACCTTCTAACGTTACTTGTGTTGCGGCCCCAGGTTAAAGTTTGGTTTATGGACCGTGTGTTTGAGACCGGCCGTGAATAGCGTGCTCAGATTGATGCGTAAGCCAGACCTGAATGGCAGTTTTGCTGCGTCGTTCAGATAACCGTAATACAGTTCATGGGCATTGGAAATATTGCCGATGGTCTGCTATTTCAAGATATGAGAAATTTCACAGATTTTCTGTACGAACATATGTCGCCTGACATATGTGCTATGTCGGTGTTGATGTGATATATGCGTTACTGTATGTTAAAGCAACTCTCAAAAATATGGCATTCTACGTTCCACCATTCACAGATGACAATGCCCATTCAGTCTTAAGGGGACTCATCAGTTTAAAAGATAGTTTGAAAAAAATATCCCTTTTATCTTCTTCTTCTTCTTCTTCTTTGTTCATCAACAGATCAAGGACCTGGTTTATTTTATAAAGGACGCCGATGTTTGTAAGGCTATGTTATCTCCATACAGCTTTTGTTTCATATCTGTTTCGCGAAGCCAGTATTGCTCTCTCTCCCTCTCTCTCTCTCTCCCTTTATGCTTGAGCATGTATCTTGTGTGGTGTGTTTCACGGTAAAGCTATGCTCCCCATCTTGACAACTGTCACCTGTCCCATTCCTCATTTTGTTGTGACGATGACGCTTGAGCTTATTTTGCGCAGTCCTCATTCTGGAGACCACGACTTGCCCTTTTCAAGATAAATCAAAGTGTAGTCGTCTTTTCGGAGGTTCATCTTACCTTGGCCTCATTAGATGTAGACAGACAGCATATGATATGGGAAGAAATGGATAAATAACTCGTTTCTCCAGGACAGTTATAGTTAGATGATCAGAAACGATATCACAGAATTTTGGACAGACTTTCGGAGATGCTTTCCCTTTCATGAACAACGTCCAAGAATGTGAATGTCATGTTTCCTGTAGCTGGCTGGTATCACATAATTCGGTTCTCTCTCTCTCTTTCTCTCTCTCGCTCTGTCTCTCTCTCTCTTTCTCTCTCTCCCTATCTCTTGTTCTCTCTTTCTCTCTCTCTCATTCTCTTCCTAATTTTTCTCTTTCCCTTTCTTGTTCAAAGACTCCACTCATTCGGCACTACCTACTCGATCAATATCTGATGTCAAGCTCACGCAATCTGTTGATTGTTACTAATTAGATGGCAGTATTTTCAATACGAAATATATATATATATATGCACACACACATACATACACAAGGGCAAGTCAGTGAGCAGGTCACAAACTAGTCTGTGGAAAGCTGTAGTTGGCAGTTTCTAAAGGTGTCATTATGAGGCGAAACATCTAGTTTGTGATTACCTAAGGTAGCAGACGATATGTGTCGCATGTACGTGCGCAGCTCAAATACAAAATTTGATACGCGCTCAGAGAGTGTAGAGTAAAATAACAGATAAAATTACTTTCGGCACAGGATATCCATAAGAAAATTCATCCTTCAAAGCGTGAATCCATGCAATGGAAATACATATATTTACCTTCTGCTAAGATGGTCAAGGTTACTCCATCAGCAGCGAAGGCTATGTTTACAGTAGTTTGGGATTCTCATAGAGTTCCGTTAATTAATTCCAAGAAGATTGGGGGAAATGTGATTACCACACCATTCTATGAATATATGTCGATGTGCAGGGCAGCAATTCGACGCAAACATCCATGACTGCTGACTAAAGGTGCACTGCTACATCGTGGCCAGGACACATACGGCTCGATTAAGCCCATGAAAACTTTGAACAAGTGGCAGCTTCTTAAATATCCACCTTCAGGACCCCGTTAAGTCTCGAGCAAATTCCACCTGCTTGAAGCACTAAAATCCCATTTTGTATGGTTATTGTTTCGTGAGTGACGAAGACAGACAGACAGACAGACATACATACATACATACATACACACACACATACACACACATGCATACACACATACATACATACATGCATACATGCATGCATACATGGCATACTTACATACATACATGCATACATACATACATACATACATACATACAAACATACATATATACATACACACATACATACATACATACATACATACATACATAAATACATACATACATACATACATACATACATACATACATACATACATACATACATACATACATACATACATACATACATACATACATACATACATACATACATACATACATACATACATACATACATACATACATACATACATACATACATACATACATACATACATACATACATACATACATACATACATACATACATACATACATACATACATACATACATACATACATACATACATACATACATACATACATACATACATACATACATACATACATACATACATACATACATACATACATACATACATACATACATACATACATACATACATACATACATACATACATACATACATACATACATACATACATACATACATACATACATACATACATACATACATACATACATACATACATACATACATACATACATACATACATACATACATACATACATACATACATACATACATACATACATACATACATACATACATACATACATACATACATACATACATACATACATACATACATACATACATACATACATACATACATACATACATACATACATACATACATACATACATACATACATACATACATACATACATACATACATACATACATACATACATACATACATACATACATACATACATACATACATACATACATACATACATACATACATACATACATACATACATACATACATACATACATACATACATACATACATACATACATACATACATACATACATACATACATACATACATACATACATACATACATACATACATACATACATACATACATACATACATACATACATACATACATACATACATACATACATACATACATACATACATACATACATACATACATACATACATACATACATACATACATACATACATACATACATACATACATACATACATACATACATACATACATACATACATACATACATACATACATACATACATACATACATACATACATACATACATACATACATACATACATACATACATACATACATACATACATACATACATACATACATACATACATACATACATACATACATACATACATACATACATACATACATACATACATACATACATACATACATACATACATACATACATACATACATACATACATACATACATACATACATACATACATACATACATACATACATACATACATACATACATACATACATACATACATACATACATACATACATACATACATACATACATACATACATACATACATACATACATACATACATACATACATACATACATACATACATACATACATACATACATACATACATACATACATACATACATACATACATACATACATACATACATACATACATACATACATACATACATACATACATACATACATACATACATACATACATACATACATACATACATACATACATACATACATACATACATACATACATACATACATACATACATACATACATACATACATACATACATACATACATACATACATACATACATACATACATACATACATACATACATACATACATACATACATACATACATACATACATACATACATACATACATACATACATACATACATACATACATACATACATACATACATACATACATACATACATACATACATACATACATACATACATACATACATACATACATACATACATACATACATACATACATACATACATACATACATACATACATACATACATACATACATACATACATACATACATACATACATACATACATACATACATACATACATACATACATACATACATACATACATACATACATACATACATACATACATACATACATACATACATACATACATACATACATACATACATACATACATACATACATACATACATACATACATACATACATACATACATACATACATACATACATACATACATACATACATACATACATACATACATACATACATACATACATACATACATACATACATACATACATACATACATACATACATACATACATACATACATACATACATACATACATACATACATACATACATACATACATACATACATACATACATACATACATACATACATACATACATACATACATACATACATACATACATACATACATACATACATACATACATACATACATACATACATACATACATACATACATACATACATACATACATACATACATACATACATACATACATACATACATACATACATACATACATACATACATACATACATACATACATACATACATACATACATACATACATACATACATACATACATACATACATACATACATACATACATACATACATACATACATACATACATACATACATACATACATACATACATACATACATACATACATACATACATACATACATACATACATACATACATACATACATACATACATACATACATACATACATACATACATACATACATACATACATACATACATACATACATACATACATACATACATACATACATACATACATACATACATACATACATACATACATACATACATACATACATACATACATACATACATACATACATACATACATACATACATACATACATACATACATACATACATACATACATACATACATACATACATACATACATACATACATACATACATACATACATACATACATACATACATACATACATACATACATACATACATACATACATACATACATACATACATACATACATACATACATACATACATACATACATACATACATACATACATACATACATACATACATACATACATACATACAACTGTAGTACTGCAGTGGCTTATCCAGGATTTAAGCCTGTACTTTTACCTCACCTTCAGTATTGTGCCCCTTCATCTAGAAACATCGAGAACAAGATAGTGATTCCGGATAGTACGAGTATTAGAAACGCTGAAATTAAACAAGAAATTAAACAAGTCACCAGCTTAATCGATAAAGCCAAGAAGGGATAAGAAGTTATCGCTTATGTCAGTCGTCATAGAGTTTGAAATGAACATCAACTCGTCCTACTGTTTCTACTCATTGAGAATGCCGGGATTACCAATGATCCCTTTTTTGTTCCGTTATCTTGTATGGCGTATTGTTCTAGCCTCTTCATTCAACACCAGAGATTGGCACTTGGTCATTAGTCTTGTGGCCCAGGTGAATGGCTAGATCTGTCCTTACATGCCGTAATAGGCGGCTACAGAAGGTATCTGCAACCTCATCTTGTAAAGAAAGGGCACTGCAGGAACACACAAAGACCGTGAAAACAGGCTTGTTGTTAGAGGACATCCCCTGTGGGGATGTTGAGTTCCATATGGAGCATATCGGGGCAAAGAGGAAAAAGATCGATTTTATTTTCTGGAAATGTGTGCTGGAAAGTCTTCTTGGTTAAAGTGGTTATCCTCATTGTCAGCTCCCCTTCCGTGATATTCTTTCAGCGTGCCAGTGGACCTGTTCTAATCTTTGTCACGCTTTGATCTATCTATCTATCTATCTATCTATCTATCTATCTATCTATCTATCTATCTATCTACAAAGACAATGTCAGAAAAGGCTCATAGAGAAACAGCTTACGGCAAACATAAAGGCAACAGGCAGATTATGGACAGAGCTGGAATGGGTAACCTAGGGTAGGAAGACGTGATTTGTTCAGCCCATATATTCTCTGCAGGAAGCTGACAGGTTTCGATTGGTTGATTGAATGATTGATTGATAGTTTGATTGATTGATTGATTGATAGTGTCAAGCACATTCATATCATTTTGAGTTCCATCTAGGCCATAGAATTTTAGGCTTTCCTCGTCTGCAAACATGAGTTGACGTATTGAGTTCAGTTCTTCATTTCCTCTATTGAATTCCATCTTTAGTGCTACAACTCAGAACCACTTCTAGTGGTACAACTTGGTTCCCCTTCTAGTGGGACAAGGTTCCACTTCTAGTGGTACAAGGTTTCACTTCTAGTGGTACAACTCGGTTCCATTTCTAATGGTACAACTCGATTCCACTTCTAGTGGTACAAGGTTCCACTTCTAGTGGTACAAGGTTCAACTTCTAGTGGTACAACTCGGTTCCACTTCTAGTGGTACAACTTGGTTGCACTTCTAGTGGTACAACTCCGTTCTTGGTTGCACTTCTAGTGGTACAAGGTTCCACTTCTAGTGGTACAACTCGGTTTCACTTCTAGTGGTACAAGGTTCCACTTCTAGTGGTAAAAGGTTCCACTTCTAGTGGTACAACTCGGTTTCATTTTGTAGTGGTACAACTCGATTCCACTTCTAGTGGTACAAGGTTCCACTTCTAGTGGTACAACTCGGTTTCACTTCTAGTGGTACAACTCGATTCCACTTCTAGTGGTACAAGGTTCCACTTCTAGTGGTACAAGGTTCCACTTCTAGTGGTACAACTCGGTTCCACTTCTAGTGGTACAACTCGGTTCCAGTTCTAGTGCTACAACTCGGTTCTACTGCTAGTGGTACAACTCGGTTCTACTTCTAGTGGTACAACTCGGTTCTACTTCTAGTGGTACAACTCGGTTCCACTTCTAGTGGTACAACTCGGTTCCACTTCTAGTGGTACAACTCGGTTCCACTTCTAGTGATACAACTCGGTTCTACTTCTAGTGGTACAACTCGGTTCTACTTCTAGTGGTACAACGCGGTTCCACTTCTAGCGGTACAACTCAGTTCGATTTCTACCACATCTGGTTGTTTTGCTGTCCACATAAATGTTGAACAGCAATGATGGTTTCACACGTGCTAGTTATTATTTATCTGAAAAGCACATGTGGCTCTTTCGGTTATTCTTTTAAGATGGGTGTGCACGTTGTGTCACATTCTAATCATTTAAAAGTTGTTCTTGTGTTCCATGATTGCCTATTGTGGGTTTGAGTTTATTCACATATATTCTATCAACAGCGTTCTCCTCATCCACAAATGTTGTTTTTTTTTTCTTGTCTTATTTTTTAAATTATTTTTTTACTTTATTTTATATTATGGAATAACGCATATGTGATTGCTTTCCTTTACGGAATCGAAATTGAACTTTGCATAACTGAAGTTTAAGAATTGACCTTATATGTTACCAGTTATATGTTCAAGAGTTTTCGCATATATTTTCTCTGTATCACTTAGTAGCGACATTCATCTAATTCGTCTACTTCTTCTTCTTCTTCTTCTTCCTCTTCGTCGTCGCCTTCTTTTTCTACCACCTCATCAATATTTCCTTCGTCTATCCTAGATCAAGTCTTGCCTCTCTTACAAATGTTGTTTGACAAGGCTGTTTTATCTCTGTACAACTTATGTCTTATATATGTCTGGCAAAACCAGTATTGTTCTCTCTATTCCTCAGTGAGCATGCAGCATTGCATGATGTTTTTTCACTGTAATTCTGTGCACCCCACATATAAACCTATCATATTTCCCATTCCTTCTGTTGTTGTAAAAACTACCCTTTAGTCTGTCATTCCCAGTTCTCAGTCTATATAGTCTTCTCTAGTTAAACCATAGTAGTTGTCTTATTTTCTGATATGGTAGTGTTGATCAATCCATTCCCACCTGCAGTTGGCTTTAATTATAATCATTGCCTCGTGTATGGTACACAGGTATGTTAGTGTGGAAGCTCCTCCCCGTCTTGCTGTCTATCTGCAGCTTCATTATCTTAAACATTGTAGGGGGTGAGGGTATAATGAATGAGCAGCCTTGTATGTTCCACTGAGAGCTGTGACATTTCTAAACACCTTCATTTTTAAGTTGTTTTATAGCTGCTAATACTGACGAGGCATCAGTCAAGAATGCTATGTTTTCTTATTGGATATCTTTATATTGGATTAAAAGATCAGCAGCAGCTTTTGGTTTTTAGCGTATGTTCCCGTTGATTGTACATGAGTTGTCTTCTTCTCCGCTCCTTAGTCTGTTGTAGACTTCTCCGGTTCCATTGGCTGTGGCTTAGTTAGCTGTCCTCTGCGGTAGTGCAGTGGTTCGTACACTGGCTTCCGAGTCAGGGTTCAATCACCAGCTGGTGTGATATTTTTTTATCTGATCACAAACCGGCCTTTGTGGTCGACCCAGCCACATAAATTGGGCACCAGAAAATCTGGGAAGTAAAGGCGGCCGGCGTAATGCTGACCACATCATCCACTTTGTGCCGTTGGTTACAAAATAATATAGGCCTAACACTATATTTCCTATGCGCCGCTCGGCGTGACGGGATCTTTACATTGTTTTGGGAGATAGGGAGAGAATTATGTAAGTGGTTTTGGTTTTGCTGATGGCGATTTTCTATTTCTCTATTTTATTTAGATCCCTTGTATTTGGTTTCTAACTACAGGTCTTCTTCATAGAGTGTACTTAGTGCGTACTTGTCTGTGATCTGCTAAACTGAAGTTAAAGAATTCACATTATTCTCTCTTCAAGAGTTCTTTGTATGACTTAGTAACAATATCTCACGTCATGTTCCGCAGCTACTTTTGCTGACTTTTGTATTCTAGATTACTAATATTGTCGATTGTTGTAAATTGCGCTTGTTTATAGAGCTTGCCCAAAAGTAGCACGCAGTTGCATTACTCAGCAGGTAACAGAAATCTCTTCAACACAGCTCTTTACGCAACATTAAGTATGTTAAATCGGTTTGGTTTTCTCTGTCTCACAAGAGGATACAATAGAAAATGTACATAATATAGAATCTTCTTCCACAGTGTACAAAAGATAAGAACAATTTCCGAAAAGTAATTGACTTGACTTATTTTTTGTTGATCATCACTGAGCGTCAGTGATTGAGATGTGATAATGTGAAACTGTATAGTTCTGATCAGTTGATCGGGTTTAGCATAAAGGATGTTTGTAATATTTGGTTTCTAACACCACATGAGCTGTTTCATCTCATGTTGTGCTTTACAGAACAATAGAAGATGTTCCACTTAGCTTCAGTTGAATGTTGGCAGTGTCTATAACTGTTGTGTATAACATTTGTTTCCCCAACTAGATTGCAAATTTTATAATGACAAACTATGGCCAAGTCGAATTTCCATAAAAATGTTTCTATCAATGGCGACCTCCGCAAATGCTCGCAATCTTGACCTGCTTTGTTGACTCTACTGAGAATTCATTGTTTGCAGTAGGAACGTTGTGTTTACTCTATATTTGACAATTTCATTGATTACCGCTGGATCCTGTGGCGAACAAATATTGAGTTCGAATCAAACCAAGAACATCAGGAATCCATTTTTCACTCACTCTGGACAGGTCTGTCCTGTAGATGAAATCGTGGATGTTAACTAGCTCCTTGTGGATCCTGTTTCTTTTGCTTTGAAATAAAGAATAAGACAGCAGCATCGTATCACGATTGTCGTAAAAGTTTCTGTGGAGAGTCGTACTTGGAGATGTCAACTTCCACAAATGGAACTGCTGAAGAAGCCTTTCCCTTAATCCCAGTTATCAGTGCAATGTTTAATCACATGCATGGTATGGTTCTGCCGGAGAAATTTATAGGGATAAGGAATAAAAACCACTTGTCTGGCAGCAGGCACGCAGTGCCCAGGACGAATTTTTATTTCACTCCTGACTATAAAAACGCGTATGTCTTACTTTGGTTTTGAACGCATTCTCCTTAGTTAGGTGCCAGATATACAAACCACTCGGTGAATATCACGTATCGTGGCAGCCAGTAGAACTGACACGCTAGTCCAGTCAGGCACAGAATACTGACCAGGACGTCGCGTCAGGGTCAATACACTGACCTAGACCACAATCTCTCTCCCATGTAGCGTTCACTTGGAACAGGCTGTTTTCATGGCGGCCTGGCTGACGAGATGTGGATCGATGGGATCCACGTAGTAGTGAGCGCCACACAGATGAAGCCAAGCATAGCACAACCGCCTGGAGGACCGCGGTCCAGCTTCATAAGCATACTCTGGATGTGAGGAAAGCTACTATAACACGCCACTTAACGTCTTTTTCAGGGCGCACAAAAGAGTAAACTTTCTCATTGTGGGCATAAACAACAACATCGTGCCAGTCAAATTGCTGTTAAAATAACATCTGCTGTATTGATCCCATGCTCCTGTGTGAGCAAGCACTAATATATTATATACTATCAATTGCACAAAGTACTTAGGGGCCATTCGTTCAGGAAGAGCCTTGCAGACTAACATTGACAATAAGAAAAACACTCATGTACATCAATGTTAATAGATGACAAATTCATGGTAATTTAGACGTAACGATTCGGTGTCCAATAAACATTTTGATAACCGAAGCTTTGCATATATGAAAGCCAAAAATGTCGCAGGTGGATAAACACAATTTGTTTAGAATATCAACATTTACAAAACTAAATTATCCTTCATCATGACCCTTGATCAGTGATTGATAAATCAATCAGTCTGTAAGGATGGCAACAGACTCCATCTTGGCCCCCAGTGAACAGTTCCCAAGATATGGTTTAAAACCTTCCTTACGCTTTTAGTGGTGTTTCCCAAAGTTGATTTAGGACAACCTCTCTTCTATTTTCCCCTAGGTGTCAATAGCCTGGCTGTTGTGTTGTGACGGCATAGTTTTCTCTTCTATCTTCCCTTTTCCCTTATGTGTTAATAGCCTGTCTGTTGCCATGTGACGGCATCGTTTTCTCTTCTATCTTCCCTTTTCCCTTATGTGTTAATAGCCTGTCTGTTGCCATGTGACGGCATCGTTTTCTCTTCTATCTTCCCTTTTCCCGTAGGTGTCAATATTTTGGCTGTTGCCATGTGACTGCATCGTTTTCTCTTCTATCTTCCATTTTCCTCTAGGTGTCAATAGCATGGCTGTTGTGTTGTGACTGCATCGTTTTCTCTTTTATCTTCCCTTTTCCCTTATGTGTTAATAGCCTGGCTGTTGCTATGGGACTGAATCGAGTTCTCTTTTTAGGAATTAGGCTGGGTGGTTCAAGTGATGCTCCAAGCCAGATTGACTTTCGTCAATTTCTATTCTGAAACTATGCAACTTTACATTGTAAAACAGGTTTACAATTCCAACACAAATTAGTCATTCCGCTGGCTCATAAAAATAATTAACAATATCAGAACAGATAAACCTCCACCAACCGAGTTCTTTATCGCTTGATTAACTTTCCTTCTCGCTCAATGTGAAGCATAAGACAACAACTACAGACGATTGGTACACGGGAAGCATGCAGCCAAGCATTTTCAGTGGTGATTTCAATAGTGATGGGTTTTCTCAACATGATGAGGTTGCAGACCCTATGCACCACCATATTTAGTCACCCTTTAAGACGTGCTTGGAAGGTGACATAGATCCTTTTAATTTTTACACAGGTGTCTTGTCGCTTACGTCATTCGTGTACAAGAGAAATTTACAATACAAGAAGCTAGAGATAACAGGAAGACAGACAAGAACAACGCACAAATATAACCAGGCATGCCATTGGCTGGAACACACAGGGAAAAGTACAAGTGGGGTGTTTTATTTGTTTTTTGTTGTTTGTTTGTTTTTTGCTTTCGCCTTATTTATCTATTCTACAAGGCGGTGTGCGGGGCACTATGTTTGTTTTGTTTTGTTTTTTGCGCCTGTCGGCATCCGACTTCGGCATGCATTAATAAACATACTAAAAAAGGACACGATCAATGAAAGAAACCAGGGTATGACTGACAAAAATAAAAAGGATTCAAGAGCAACATTAGCAGTTCTGTTCCTATGCTCCATTATTACAAAAGGAAAGAAAGGCATGATAATAACAGAGATAATGATGAACTAGAATGTAGAAGTGAGGTTTAAGAGTTGCTGTAGTCCATGCTACCTCGCTCAATGTTTGCCTTCCTTGGTAAATCAGTTGATGAGATTATTTTTTATTGGATTGAGGGACTTGTGAAGAGGACGCTCAATATTGACTCCTTTCTGTTGTTGACAATAATTAGCCGATCGACTGTGTTCACGTGGTTCACCCCTAACAGAGATTGCTGTTCTTATACCTAACACGGCATTAGTTTATTCTTATGTTTTTAAAAAAATATTTTTTTGTGTTTTTGTTTTTATATTCTTTGAAATAAGCGCCTAGCCACACTTGCAAACTTTACCATACTCTGACATTACAACTGTGCAGCTCGGTCAGATATGTAGTTGTTATCAACACGTATACCTGTGTGTATGCGTGTATTTGTGTGTGTGTGTGTGTGTATATATACATATATATATATATATGTGTGTGTGTGTGCGCGCGTGTGTGCGTGCGTGTGTTCGTGCGCGTGCGTGCGTGCGTGTGTGCGTGTGTGTGTGTGTGTATGTGTGTGTATGTGTGTGTGTGTATGTGTGTTTAACTTCTCAATAAGTTAATCACCAGTTGCAATATACTGATTCAGAAGTGCATGTTATTTTCACCATGTCCTCTGTGGGTGGAAATGGAGTCTAGTGAAGTACATTGTTATTATCTCTTTGTAATGTTAGTGGCTGGTCCTGACTAGCGTTAGTGTGTGTTTCTTTTTGGTTTCTGAAACACATTAGTCTGTGTTGTTGCTTTCACGCGAAGACACATCTTCTGCAGTGTCAGGCTGTTCTTCATTTACTGAATCTGTTAGAGGCAACTTACACGAAGACCGGACAAAGTGTATTTCTTTAGTTCATGCAGTGGTTGTTTTTTTCAGTAATTTGGTTTAGACGACAATGTTACTTGCTCCATGCACATCCCGCTTTCACGACATGTATGGAACACAAAAATAGACTTATTATTTTCTTCTGGGATTCACACCGGTGGTCTGTATATTGTAATTGTTTACTGTTAGGCTGTCTTCCTGGTGCCGGTAAGTTGAATCTATCTTTTGTTTTATTCGATGAAAAACACGCATGGCTAGAATTCAATTTTGCGTAATATACTGACTGACGTTTTCAACAGAGATTCTAAGACATTATTGTATTTATATTCGCGTAGGGTAATTTAATGTTGTTGCTAGTTATGTTTTCGTTTCTCTAGATATTGTTTAAGCTGTATGTTGGTAGATATATCTCTATAGCGGAGCGGTAAGACAATTCGCTTTGTAAGAAAGACAAAGTGCAAATTGGTGGAATATTCTAAGGCTACAAATTTTAATTATCTTCTTCTCAAAAGCGGTGAGATCAGATGGCTAGTACTTTCGAAGACGGACGATAAACTCTGAGATTCCGTGTGTATGCTGTGCACGTAGATGAAACCTTGGCAGTTAAAAATCTAAAAGAACAGCCTATTAAATACTGTTCTCCCAAGAACATTGGGGAAAATAACGAAATTCCTAATCAATACATGATATCGTTTGGTGCCCATCGCCAGAAATGACGACATCATGACACGGTTCTTGTCTTGATGATGTAATTGAATTATATTTCCGAAGAACTGCGTTGGTCATCACTCTAACTAAATGATACAGAGCTACCTTCGACCAGTGGCAAGACATGTCAATACAACTGGAGGTAACTCAGGATGCGAGTACTATGGTCTTATCTCCCTTTAAATCAAGGATCGCTTGAAACTAGCGGGATTCGTTCAATCATTATGTCATTTCATCGTCGGTTTGAGAGGAGACTGCCTTACCTCTCGACTGCAGCGTCCCCATATACTGCATACCTTCCAACAGGCCTAATAAGCCGCAGGAAATAAATCGCGAAAAGAAACCTACAGCGGTTAGCCTATAGCTACATGGCAGCGTATGATAAAAAGTCCTCTTATCTCTGGGTAGTGAGATCGGGCCCCCGTGTTCAGTGTCGAGCACGATAAAAATGTTTTGGCAGTTGGAGATCGAAAACAGTAGTTGTAACAGCCCCTGCCCGGACATAATTAAAATAAATAATTTACCCAAGTTATATGTTCTTTTCTACAGCTGTTTTGTTAAGAGCAGCTATAGATGGCGCTTAACTGGCTGCGTGTCTACTCAGCTCTGGTGTTTGAGTCTATTAAGAAGGACTTGCACATCTGTTTAAAAAAAGTGGTTGTATACAGACTCTGTAGAATCTTCTAAACAAGCATAAAGTAAAGTAAAGTAAAGTAAAGTAAAGTAAAGTAAAGTAAAGTTAAGTTAAGTTAAGTTAAGTTAAGTTAAGTTAAGTTAAGTTAAGTTAAGTTAAGTTAACTTATTTTATCAGCCATTATTGATCGTGGAAATGACTGCAGTCTGCCATACACAGTATACGGTTTATACCTTTTAGTATGTTTAGAGTTAATATTCAAGTGAATCCTCGGAGACAAAGAATAGTTTTACTGCAGCTTTAACGTAAACATTTAAAAACTGTGGTATAACTTTATTCCCATTGCTGGGGTAGTAGAGGAGTATATAGGCTGCTTGCTACAGTTCGATTAGCCAGTGATGACGCCACATCGTGTGTTAATTATTTTTGTTTATTGTTTTCCTTGACGGCGGGCCAGATTGTGGCGTGACATTAAATAGATGTAGTTTATTGATTTCATTGACGGCGGGCCAGATTGGAGCGTGATATTAAATAGCTGTAGTATAATGATTTCCCCTAACGGTGGACCATGATCTGTACAACCAGAATTATCTGAAATTATTTTTTATTCTAAATAAGTGTGTGCGTATTAAATATATATACATGCGTATGTGTGTGTGTGCGTATTAAATATATATACATGCGTATGTGTGTGTGCGTATT
Organism: Ariolimax columbianus; assembly: GCA_036924085.1. Classification (NCBI taxonomy): domain Eukaryota; kingdom Metazoa; phylum Mollusca; class Gastropoda; order Stylommatophora; family Arionidae; genus Ariolimax; species Ariolimax columbianus. The sequence goes on from JAVGWX010000003.1 coordinate 134,300,284, forward strand.
AAATATATATACATGCGTATGTGTGTGTGCGTATTAAATATATATATATGCGTATGTGTGTGTGGGTAGTATTGTTGTTGTTGTTGTTTCGAATGCCCACAATGCGTAGGTTACTATTATGTGTGCCCTGAAAATTGGCGTTAAGTAACAGGCAGGATGCAGTAGCTTTCCTCCCATCTCGAGCGTGCTGATGAAGGTGGACCCGGGTCATCTAGGCAGTTGTGCCATGCTTGGCTTTATCTGCGTGTGGCTTACTACTCTGGAGATCACGTCGAACCTTAGCTTGTAAGCCAGACTGTTGTTCTCGACAACAGCACGTTTCCAGAAAGACCAACGAGGTGGTCAGGTGAGGGTCTTGGCCAGTATATTTCTCCTGGCCCTGGCTAACAATCTCTGATCAGTGTGGTTTGCCTGACCAGAAGTTAGCCTCATCGTCCCATGTGTGTGCGTATGATATATATATATATAGAATAATAATATTTAAAAAAATAATAATATAAAATATATCATTATATATATATGCGTAGGTGTGTGTGTGCGAATGTGTGTATGCATATTAGTGGGTATCTGTGCGCCACGAGTCTATCTAGGCATTCCACTCTAGGCTACCCAGTCTATGCAGGTATTCCACTCTAGGCTACCCAGTCTATGCAGCTATTCCCCGCAGGGCTACCCATGTTATCGTGTGTGTGGGTATGTGTGCGCCGTGAGTCTATCTAGGTATTCCACTCCGGGCTACCCGTATTATTGTTCTAAAAGGTAAATAAGGAAGGTTGTGTACAGAGCTTGCAACATTATCGTGTAGAACTGCTTGCTACATAAACAACGATTGGAAGAACTTATGTGTTTGGCCTCATGTTTCCTGAAAGGAGGTCAGCTAGGATAACTTTCGGGCCCATTCTTTTCAAATACTAGAACCAACTGTCCGATACCAGCTAGTCAAAACGTGTCGGTTTTTCAGTAACTCTATACGGCTGGTACGTAGAAGGTGTAGGGGCGTGCCTTCCCTGGCTTGTCTATTGGACTCACATTTGGCTAATAGTAATACGTTTTCGTCTGGGTTTTTTTGTGTGTTGCTAGACTTGGGGGACGGTGCGTCTCTGGAGCGTCCAAGTTAAGAAGTAAAGTATTTCGCCTAAGCAGCCATTGCCCATCTCACTGACCATTCATGGCCCCGTCTGGTGGCCTAAGACCAGTCGTGAGTGATAACCGACTATGGCCACGGTTGGTGGCCCAGGACCAGTCGTGATGACCGACTATGGCAACGGTTGGTGGCGTAAGGCCCGTTGTGCTGGCCGTTCATGGCCACGGTTGATGGCGCAAGGCCGGTTGTGCTACAGGTCCAAGACCAGGGTTGATGGCACAAGGCCCGTTTCGCTGCGTGTCCATGGCCACGGTTGATGTCACAAGGCCAGGGTTGATAAACACAAGTCCCGTTGTGCTGCGTGTCCACGGTCATAACTTAACTTAACTTAACATCTTTATACTGGTTTAGAAGACCCTGCAGAGTCTGTATACAACCAGTTACATTTACATCACCTTGCTCTAAAATCTATGCGCATCCAGTTTATTCTTAAATGCATTAACTGTCCCTGCCTCCACTACCTCCCCTGGCAATGCATTCCAAGCAGACACCACTCTCTGACTAAAAAAATATTTCCTAATATCTAACCTGGACCTCTCTTTAATCAGCTTGTAGCTATGCCCTCGTGTTATTGTAGGTGGCTGTATTTTAAAAAACTTGTTATAGTCTAATTTATCGATTCCTCTGATCATCTTATAAACCTGTATTAAGTCACCACGAATTCTTCTCTCTTCGAGACACTGTAGGCCGGTTTTTCTGAGTCGTTCCTCATAACTGTAATTCTGGAATCCCACTATCATCTTTGTGGGATTTTTTGGATTCTTTCTAGCATGCTTATGTCCCCTCTATGATAAGGACTCCACACCTGTAAACAGTACTCCAATCTAGGTCTAACTAAAGCTTTATACAGTTTGACGATCACTTCCTTGCTCCTATGTTTAATATTTCTTTTTATCATACCTAACATTGCATTTGCCTTTTTCACTGCTACCTTAACTTGCTCACTCACCTTTCCTGTATGATCTATTATAACCCCTAGGTCCCTTTCCTTATCTATCTTTCTAATATTGTTTTTTCCCATTCTGTAATTATGTTCCATATTGGATCTACCCATGTGGATGACTGTACATTTATCTACATTAAACTCCATTTGCCAGCTTGGTGGATGACACATGTCTCGTCACGCCGTCTATTCATGGCCTCGGCTGATCGCAGAGTCTTCTGCTTCTTCTTCTAGTTCTTCCTCTTCTTCGTACGCTGTCAAACGTCAACCTGTATTTGTTCGAAGAAAGCAGCTGTCATCCTGAGGCTGTAGACACTGCCATAGAGCTTGTCTAGTGTTGCCAATGGTAATGGCCACATGTGCTTTCTCTGGTCCTCGTATGTCGGGTAGTTTTGCAGCAGATGTTCAGCGGTCATTTTCCCTGTACCACAAGTGCATTCGTCAGTGCCACCTATCTTCAGTTTATTGAATAGGTGGTACCTCAGTCTGTTGTGGCATGTGCGGAGTCTGTAGATCACGACCTGCTCTCTTCTGTTCAACTGGTAATAGGCATCATTTTTTGTGTAGCCAGTATTTTCTGTTTCCCATTTGGCCATGTATCTGGCCCTAATAAGCCTTTTCGACTCTTCGTAGGTCACCCTAGAATGCGGTTGTGGTAGTCTTGCACCTTCTTTTGCCAGTCTGTCTGACTCCTCGTTGCCTTGGATGTTACAGTGGGACGGAACCCACTGTACCACTACTCCTTTTGGTGCAGACTGCTGGCATAGTTGACAGAGTACTGCTCTTAAATCATTAAATTCAGTAATTTTCTGGCTTTTTAGTGCTGTAACTACGGCCATGGCATCTGTAAACAGAACTATCTGGCTTTCATTGCTTTCGCCTGTCAGCATTGCTTCTAATGAGGCCCTCAGTGCCTCTGCCTCCGCTCTGAAATTGCTTGAGAATTGTCCAGTTGCCACTAACAGTGTTATTTTTCTACCATTTGGTAGGCTCAGGAATACCCCTGCCCCTCTGTTCTGTGTTGTATTTGTTACAGAACCGTCGGTGTATGCATGGGTCCAGTCCATGCTTGGGTAGTTTTCCGTTATGTACTTTAGAGATGTCTCTTCGTTGTTTTTCAGTCTGGCCGTTCTTGTTTCCAATACCTGGTATATTTTATACCACCTCCGGAATGATATGCTGCTTCCAGGTGGGTTTGCGTATAGTAGGGATGGGCTTTGGTATTGTTACGGTGTTCATGAGGTCTTCGCTCATATTTGCTTTGGCTATTTCTGCAAAGTTTCTCCGCTTTAGTTTCCCATTTCCAAATCTATTTAGTCTCTGATGCATTGGATGGTCTGTCAGTCTTCTGAATTTCTCTGCTTGCTGTTAGACTCTGCAGTCTCTTCTGTCGGTCATGGATGGCAGATTTGTAATCTTTTCAAGATCTACAATTGGCGTTGACTTCATGCCTCCTGTTATAACTCTCATGGCTTGGTTTTGAAGTTTGCTAATTTTGTCAAATTTGCTTTGCTGCTGTTGCCCATGCCGCAATACCATACTCGAGAACTGGTCTCACTCTTCCAGTGTACAGTTTCTTTAGTATTCTTTCTTCTGCTCCCCAGCTTGTGCTGATGGCAGAGTATGAGACCGCGTGCAGGGTATATGAAGTAAAGGCGATGTATCTCAGCCAGGTATTTCAATGGCAGACCCGGTGACGAATCCCTGAGGAGTGTGGTCTTTTCCCTCCCCTGGTTTCCAGCCACCAGGCATTTCTCTTTAGAGATTTAACATACTCAGCAGTATAGGGTCTGCACTCCGCCTTTGACGGTGCTGGTGAACGATAAGCTGTCATTGTATAAAGACCAGCTACAGGGCATTTCCCACCATCACCTCTAGGGCGTATGTCAGCATCGATGGACACATTCTACTTCAACAAAATCTCTAGCCAGTACTCAATGATTCATCAGCAAATGAGATATACGTCGTATTTTCGAGAATTCTGCACCTAACGTCTGTGCCTTGATCTCTGGATTATACTTGAGCGGTTTAGTGGTAGGGTTTTCGTTTTTCACGGTACAGATACTGCGGACCAACTGCCGTTACCAGTACGCTCAGGTAATACAAATCATATCTTGAATGGAATTCAGCCCTTTCTATCATTCCATGATAACAAATGGCGAGCAGGCAGTATCTCAGAATATAGCCAGCATCTAGATTATATCTTACGGAAATTAATGTCTGGAGTAAAACTTAGTTTTCACGTTTTATAGCTTTTTCCAACATGGCTGAGTCGTAACTTGACAAGACAAAGCTGATAATTGTTTCATGATGAAGCTATTCAGTTATTAATGTTTGGATGCTTTTAAATTACATCGTAATATTCTAAATGATTAAAAAAATCCTGTTTTATAATTTTTACCTGTTTTACTTCTTAAAACTTTCTCTGCAGGTGTGAAAATGTTTGGAAAAGAGATACCGCCCAAATGAATTCATCTTGAATATGGCTGCTTCGTACTTGTGCTGCCTAGACTCTAGTTTGTTGTCGTCTCGTCTATGATCTCTCCTCTCATGAGTATCGTAGAGATAGAGAGAGAGAGAGAGAGAGAGAGAGAGAGAGAAGAGGCAAGTGAGGTATAACTAACGTAACTAGAAGAGACTGAAATATGATTACTGGAAGGTAGATCTTATCTTCAAGTAATTACCAGGATAATGTTAACGTCAACAGGTATTTGTGTTTGTCTTGGGATTAGAAAATGTTGGTGAGAAATAGGAATATCGTTTTCATATGCTGTACTTCAACAGGCTAAACTGTTATGTGTTGCAATTATATACGGTATTATGTTGTATATAATACCACTATAGTTAGATTGGATCAAAGTCTTCGGTTGCAAATAGTCACCTCAACCAATGAAACATAGTTGTGTATAAACATTTGCAAATATGACAATATCTTTGCTACGAAATGCAAAAACGCTGATATGTGGTTATTGTGATGAAACTAATGACGCTGTCTCAAACATAATATATCCATTTGGGGGCTGTGTACAGTTGAACTGGGGGTTTTTTTCTGACACTTTTGATGAAGACTAAATTATTCATGCAGTTTAATAAATTTTTAAATATGAGCCTGGGTAAAACAAACTATTTGGACACCGGCTTCTTTAGGTTCACAGGACTGAATCTGGACCATTCTGCGTGCTGGTATACTCGATTGTATACATGATATAGTTATACGTAATAACGAATTGCAGGAATGAAATAGTTTAATAAGATTCACTAATGAGAAACGTTTCTAATACCTCGGGTCGGTTATAACAAATCATGGAGATTATTACCAAAAGAGCTAAGAAGAAAAACGTAAGAATAACGAAATGACAAAAATTTAAATCATGAGAACTGACATCTTCCCAGCGGCAACATATACATGCGACACATGGATATTCACCCAAAGACAACGCGAGAAGATTGAATTCTTTGAGCTAAAATGTTCTACATGAAAGTGGTCAAGCTATCCTCGATAGCGAAAAAGAAAAATAGAAATCCTTGAATAGCTGGATATAGAACAAGACTGGCTAGAGACAATATTATGTCTAGGAAACTAAAAAACTTTGGCCACATCAAACGCCAAAATGGTCTAGAATAAAACGATACCGTTGTGTAAGGTACCTGGCTAGTGAGGCAGGGATAGACCGAGCAGAAGATGGGCACATGACATTATAGATCTGAGAATGGCGACCACCTAGACGGACGAGGTGGCCAAAGATTGGGAGTCATATATATGCTGTTTTGAGAGCGAGGTTCCGCAAAGGAAAAACTACATGATGATGATAATCAGAAACTGTTGGAGAGAATTCGACAAACAATAATGGATAGAGTAGTAATTAGAATACCCTAGCCATGAGTAGGACACACATTTAGACAAACAGATTATAACATTACAAGGCAGGTTCTGTTCTGAAAACCGTAGGCTAACGGTAGTAGTGTGAGACCAAAACTAGCATGAGAAGAAGTCTGAGCCAAATGTAAACAAAATATAAAAGGCTTGACGAATCCTGAGACTGATGACTAAGAACAGAAGAGCTTCGCATGTGTTAGCTGAGGACCTGTGCTCGATAAGGACCTGGAAGATGTTGATTCGTTGAATGATTAATGTTATATTGTTAAATATTCTAATGATACATATTATAATGTTATATATGATAATGTTATTTATGATCCTTGTGCACTTTAGCCGTTATATATTCGTATCGCAATGATTGGATCAGATATACCACGATAAAAACTCGTAAAGTTTTTTTTGTATGTGTCTGTCACTGATTACGGCGGAAACAGGAAATTATCAGTTTTTTCAGCTGAACTGACACGTTTAACCGCCCCTGAATGTCCTCTTAAACAAACAAACACACAGCGAGGCACGCCTTGTTCCTCATCTTTCACTCGTTTTAACTCTTGCACACTTTCATCTGGCATATATTGCCGGCAATACTTATCAATGTCATCATATTATTGTTATTTCCAAAAACATTCTTGAGCAGGTGCATGTGCATGTTTCGGTTGTGTGCTTCCCCATGCGGACTAAACCAACAAACTTCTGAGCATGGACTGCCCTTGGTATAGCCAACTAAAGGTGATACACTGGCCATCCATTTAATAGCGGACTAAAAACTGTATCGAGCTAAAGATGGGCTCATCGCACGATTGAGTCTATTACGAGAATTCGTTTGTAAACTATTAAAATATCAGAGATACGAAAAGAGGAGGAAGACAAAAGGGTTAAAAGATAAACATCCTTTAAAGATGTGAAGCTGTGGATAAGGATAATTATTCACGTCAGTATTTCTGTTTCTAAGAATAAACGTCACTGCACTCCGGACATACTCAGTCTCTCTCAACAAACGGTGAAGGGTATGGATACTGATGTTCCCTGTAGCTCGCTGGTTGTACATTCTTCTACTCCGCTCTCTCATGAACCCCACTCCGCTCGTGCCTTATTTGATGTGGAAACCGTGCAGTCTGTGGATTGCTCATTTATTTCGGGGCCCTCATTCAACAGACGGTCGTTGATTGATTTCAATATGTCACTCCTGTAAATCAGTAACATGTCCATGATATGAGCATGTGAAGCAAAGGTGTCAGCTCTTTCGTTGCCCTGAACCCTAGTATGATCAGGATAGAAGATCTATCTCAACCCATAGAGCTTTGCGACTTCAATAGCTGCTATCCACTAGTACCTCAGCCATCCCTTCTGTACTTTCTGAAGTACGGAAGGCGAGTCAGTCACGATGATTGCCCTTGTTAGTCATCTTAAAGATGAGGTCACTGCTTCTCTTCATTCTCAAACTGGAGGATACTGACAAGTTATTTGTTTTGATTTAAATATGTGTATACTACCTGCTGGAGTCAGATGAACTGGATCATTTATGTGCAAAACACAATGTAACGCTCTCCGGGTAAAGAAAACAGGCGACGATGGGGAAACAATAATTCTAAGGTTGTTCAAACATAACGTATCTTCTCATATCTGTAACGTTATCATACAAAAACATATCTTATATCTGCTCATATTTCTAACGCTATCATACAATAACATATCTTCTCTCATATTTGTAACGCTATCATACAATAGCATATCTTGTATCTTCTCATATCTGTAACGCTATAAACACTAGCATTTACTAGATATCTTCTCATGTTTCTAACACAACACATATTGACTGGTTTGTTCTTGTTCCTGTAGCAAGTTTTCCTTCGTTTCTCTTGTCTTCTCTGCTCATCTGTGCAAGTTAACCTTCGTTTCTCTTGTCTTCTCTGCTCATCTGTGCAAGTTAACCTTCGTTTCTCTTGTCTTCTCTGCTCATCTGTGCAAGTTAACCTTCGTTTCTCTTGTCTTCTCTGCTCATCTGTGCAAGTTAACTTCGTTTCTCTTGTCTTCTCTGCTCATCTGTGCAAGTTAACCTTCGTTTCTCTTGTCTTCTCTGCTCATCTGTGCAAGTTAACATTCGTTTCTCTTGTCTTCTCTGCTCATCTGTGCAAGTTAAGCTTCGTTTCTCCTATCTTCTCTGCTCATCTGTGCAAGTTAACCTTCGTTTCTCTTGTCTTCTCTGCTCATCTGTGCAAGTTAACCTTCGTTTCTCTTGTCTTCTCTGCTCATCTGTGCAAGTTAAGCTTCGTTTCTCTTGTCTTCTCTGCTCATCTGTGCAAGTTAACCTTCGTTTCTCTTGTCTTCTCTGCTCATCTGTGCAAGTTAACCTTCGTTTCTCTTATCTTCTCTGCTCATCTGTGCAAGTTAACCTTCGTTTCTCTTATCTTCTCTGCTCATCTGTGCAAGTTAACCTTCGTTTCTCTTGTCTTCTCTGCTCATCTGTGCAAGTTAACCTTCGTTTCTCTTGTCTTCTCTGCTCATCTGTGCAAGTTAAGCTTCGTTTCTCTTGTCTTCTCTGCTCATCTGTGCAAGTTAACCTTCGTTTCTCTTGTCTTCTCTGCTCATCTGTGCAAGTTAACCTTCGTTTCTCTTGTCTTTTCTGCTCATCTGTGCAAGTTAACCTTCGTTTCTCTTGTCTTCTCTGCTCATCTGTGCAAGTTAACCTTCGTTTCTCTTGTCTTCTCTGCTCATCTGTGCAAGTTAAGCTTCGTTTCTCCTATCTTCTCTGCTCATCTGTGCAAGTTAACCTTCGTTTCTCTTGTCTTCTCTGCTCATCTGTGCAAGTTAACCTTCGTTTCTCTTGTCTTCTCTGCTCATCTGTGCAAGTTAACCTTCGTTTCTCTTGTCTTCTCTGCTCATCTGTGCAAGTTAACATTCGTTTCTCTTGTCTTCTCTGCTCATCTGTGCAAGTTAACCTTCGTTTCTCTTGTCTTCTCTGCTCATCTGTGCAAGTTAACCTTCGTTTCTCTTGTCTTCTCTGCTCATCTGTGCAAGTTAACCCTCGTTTCTCTTGCATTCTCTGCTCACCTGTGTTATTTATGTGTCATGTTATAGTTCCACCTTTCCACTTAATTGATCTGTGACTAGTTCTCTCCCGATCTTCGAATTTTTCTAACAGTATTCATTGGTAGTCCCAACTCACTCACCGCTACACCAATTATATTGTCACGTGACACCTGTTCAACTTCATCTATTTTTGCTAGCATAGTTTGTAAACGCTTGCATCAATAAAACCTCTTAAGTGCAGTAATTTCAGTTTGAGCACTCCGAAAATAGACAATCCTTTTGATCGATTTCATTGAAAATATCATTCCTACTATTTGTCTCACATTACCAGCTCTTCGCTAACTCAACATTCATATTTCGATAGGTAATGTTTACCTCTTTCCATGTGTGAATCTTGGGTCCTTTAATACGGAGGAAAGAATAAGACCACTCCGCGACTAAGTGAAAGCTATACAATAGAATCGCAACCTGGTCTGGTAACATAATTTGTCCCAAACCAGCTTTATAAAAGAGTGTAAATGCGTCGTGCCGTGTTGAACAAGAAGTCCAGCTGTAGTTGGTGTCTTATGCTCCCACTGGAATTTAAACGTGCATGTCAAGATGATGTATATATTAGCGGGTGAACTAAATGACAACTGATAAATAGTATATTTGTACAAACTCTTTGTTACCAGTGTCAGAATTGGATAGTATCCAAGACACAGGAGAAGAAAAATGTGAAGACATGAAAATATATCAATGTCACCAGAACATAGAGCATGACAAATGATGACATTTGAAATATTGTGCCAACTACTCTATTTTCCTATTCTATTATTTTCTGCTAAGAACCGACATTGCACTTCTGACAGACCTATAGGTGCTCAGTCCCTCTCCGCAAATTGCGAAGAGTGAAGATGCTGTTTATTCCAGTAACTCGATGGTTGTACACACTCCTCCTTCATCCTCTCAGGCGACCATTTATGCCCGAACTGCATATGATGACAAAATCGTGTAATATGTTCATTGCTAGTTCATTGACTGCAGTGTCGACTGTCGTCATCCAAGCGACGGTCGTTGATCAACTTCAAAATATAATCTCTATCCATTCCCAATGTCCCCAGTGCCACTGAATCCAGGATATCAGCTTTTCAATTCCCGCAAACCACAACTTGGCTAGGACAGTAGATCCACATACGTTTCCGGAGGATCGATGACATTTTGTCGATTATCCACTCATGCCACAGCCAGTCATCCTGCACCTGTCGAAGCAAGAATTGAAAGCCAGAGACAATTGCGGCTGATATTAAAGAGGTCCCAGATATCCATCTAAGAGTCGAAGTCACTGCCTCGATCTCTACTATGTTACTGAACGTTATTGTCAGATATGGACAGTATCTCTCAACAACGACTTTTTCCTTGAAAACAAACAGTACAGAACTGAAGATGAGTCGGTAATCTCGTCGGAAACAACCAAATTTCCTACCACAGCGCACATGTAGCTCAAGAAGATCTAGTTATAGAGCTCAAGTCTAAATGGTGAATGGATAAATGAGAAAGAAGAAAGCCTTCAACCACACGGGTTGACAACGATCGAGACAACACATTTGGCTAAATAGATAGAACAGTAGCATTCCCCTTCGCTCAACTGCACAAGGGGACAGGAGAAGTATGTCAGTAATGATTGTTTGTGTTCTTATTGTCTTTACTTTCTCTCAAATACGTGCTAAGCTTATGGAATATCAAATTCATAAATACGTTTAAAGTAGTTATTCTTAAACAAGTTCTCACTACACACCCAAAGTAGGTGCATAGGTAGACATGTAGTTAGGTGCGTAGTTAGGTAGGTGTGTAGGTATGTACGTAGGTAGTTATTAGGTAGGTGCGTAGGTAGGTAGGTACGTGCGTAGGTAGGTGTGTAGGTAGGTTGGTACATGGAGGTACATTCGTAGGTATATAGGCAGGTATGTGCGTAGGTAGGTAAGTAGGTAGGTACGTGCGTAGTTAGGTAGATGCGTAGCTATGTAAGTAGGTAGGTAGAAAGGAGGGTAAGTAGGTAGGAAATTAGTTAGTGTAGTAGGTAGGTTGGTATATAGATTCTCAAATAAGTACGTAGGCAGGTAGATAGGAACGTGTGTGGGTAGGTCAGTAGTTAGTTAGTTTTGGTCATTTACTAGGTTAATTAGTCATATAGATAGGTCGGTTGTAGGTACATAGACAGTTAAACCAGTCGGTAAGAAGTTAGGTAGGTGGGTAAAGTTAGGTAGGTGGGTAGGTATGTAGGTAGGTAGGTGCGTAAATGAGCAGGTAGACAGGAAGGCAGGTAAATTGGAATGTAAGCAGATACATAGATGTCCAGGTATGTAGGTTGATACGTAAGCAAGTGCTTAACCGTGTTTCTGACACTTCCTCCTGTCTGGTCGTGTCTCTGACACTTCCTCCTGTCTGGTCGTGTCTCTGACACTTCCTCCTGTGTGGTCGTGTCTCTGACACTTCCTCCTGTCTGGTCGTGTCTCTGACACTTCCTCCTGTGACCGGTCGTGTCTCTGACACTTCCCCTGTGTGGGCGTGTCTCTGACACTTCCCCCTGTCTGGTCGTGTCTCTGACACTTCCCCTGTGTGGTCGTATCTCTGACACTTCCCCTGTATGGCCATGTTTCTGACACACCATCTGTATAACAGTTGTATTAATATTCTATTTACGCTATTCCGTAGCGCATAATACAGAACCTACGCGTACAAGTACTTCCTTTATTGAGATCTACTGATGCCTGTTGGCAATTCCCAATGAAACCTTTTTTTTTATGCTGCAAGTGAGTGCAGCGTGTACTGGACAAATGTTAGAAACTTGGAACAAATACCATACCACGTACTACAGCCTCTAGTACCAAATCACAATAATTTTACAAGGAGGCATAAAAACAGAAACGTTCATGAATAATATAAAAATTCACCATCTTAAAGGAATCCACAAGAATGATTTGTGAAACGTAAACCCGACCCAAAAAATACTGTAAACGTCAATGACATTGAATAAGCACCAACAAATATATATATATATATATATATATATATATATATATATATATATTAATGGCAAAGACGAGAGAATTCATTATAATGGAAAAAAACACAAAGAGGGAAAATAAAAAAATATGTGTAGAAGCAACATGCGAAATAATGAGGTTTGAAGGAAAGAAGATTCACATCAAAGGTCTGGACGATTTTACCTGCTGGCAAAAGTCTGTGAATAATAACTACGACATCACCTGCAGCTCGAAGTTTATTAAGACTTATGCGTGATACAATAGCAGCCAAAACGGAGGACATACGAAGCTGTTACCACCTATTAGGTGCAGGAGAAAGTGGGGTACTCATAACATTTACCTTTTGATTACTGGAGTATAGAGAGATCATGCAACCATGTTAGTCTATGGCCATCATAAACCTCAAGTGTTTAACCTTGCCAGAAACCATGTTAGTTAGTCTATGACCATCATGAACCTCAAGTGTTTAACCTTGCCAGAAACCATGTTAGTTAGTCTATGACCATCATGAACCTCAAGTGCCTAACCTTGCCAGAAACCATGTTAGTTAGTCTATGGCCATCATGAACCTCAAGTGCTTTACCTTGCCAGAAACCATGTTAGTTAGTCTATGACCATCATGCACCTAAAGTGCCTAACCTTGCCAGAAACCATGTTAGTTAGTCTATGACCATCATGAACCTCAAGTGTCTAACCTTGCCAGAAACCATGTTAGTTAGTCTATGACCCTCATGAACCTCAAATGTCTAACCTTGCCAGAAACCATGTTAGTTAGTATATGGCCATCATGAACCTCTAGTGTTTAACCTTGCCAGAAATCATGTTAGTTAGTCTATATCCATCACGGATCCCAAATGTTAAACCCTGGCTCTCATTCAGTGAAGACAGAATCAATGTATGTGCTCATGTTAACACTTTATCTTGTTTTATTATCTATATACTTCTCCCCCTTTTTCAGAGATTTCATGACATCATCGGTACCTCTCCTTGACTTGTCATGTTTGACGCTGGCAACCTCATCATGTAATCCAAGGGCTACAGAAAGCACCACTCTCCTGTACAAACTATCACTGCAAGAGCAGATACGCTTTACTGGTAAAGAGACCAACTGCTGTTTTGATCCTGTGCTCTTAAGGTAGCGAACAGAATGAAGATTAATGATGACATTAGAGTACTGTGTTGTGATGTCCTTATCACAGGGGAGATATCAAAACGCTAGAAAGGATACAAAGGAAAGCTAAAAAAATTATCATAGGATTCCAGAAATATAGTTATGAGGAAATACTTTCGAAACACTGGTCCACAATGTCTAGAACAGTAAAGAATTTGAGGTGGCTTAATTAAAGTTTATAAACTAATCAACGGAAAGGCTAAATTAGACAACCAAGTTTTACACAGTTCAACCGGTTGCAAGAACAAGATGGCACCGTTTCAAACTGTTTAATGACAGGTCAAGGTAAGACAGGAAATAATTGTGTTGTTAGAGAGTGAGGAATACTTAGAAGGCATTGCCACATAATGTGGCTCAGGCAGGGTCAGTTAATGCATTCCCAAATAGATTGGGTGCTCAGTTATTTTTAGTATCGGCGGTGGAATGGAATAAACTGGTTGGTTGTATACAGACTATGTAGAGCCTTCTAAACCAGTATAATGAAGTTAAGTTAAGTTAAGTTAAGTTAAGTTAAGTTAAGTATGATAAACATGGAAAACCTGTTTTTCCAGAGTATTTAAGCTGCAAGATATGAAGAAGTACTAAGGACCCACTACTTATATTCCCAACAAAAACTGGGAAAATAAAATAACTAAACATTGATAAAACTGATTATTTCAAAACTATTATATCGTCAATATCTTATTGTTAAGACACAACTGTATTATCATGTGAGATCAATTAGAACAGTTGTCTAAGGGTCAAATATAAGAAATATTATCACTGTGCGAAAATAAGGAGTTTCTAGAGATTTGTTAAAACCTACCAGTCAAGTTTTTGTCAGTGCAAGTGAGAGCTAATAACAGGAAATATTGGCAGCCAATGACAAGGATAAACAAAATGGAAGAAAAAAAAGCAAGTATTTTTAGTGCATAAAGATACAAGCGTGACATATGGCTACAACTCTGGGTTTGAATGTGTAACACAATTCAAGAGAGGTTTCTCATTTTTATTCTCATTGTTATTTTGCTGCATTTGTGTTCATACTTTTTTAGTGCTACAATTTGCATTACAGATGCCCGTTGTATAAAATAAGGGTTCCTGTGTTCCGTTATGTTAAATTTATATTGAGTTGTTCGTGTAAGCTTTGCAAGTACTTCCTTGCGGGTTCATATTTGTGCCCCATCTATATCGATAGTGTGCTGTCTATTCTCATTATTATTTCTACTGTATTTGCATTCATGTATTTGTTTCATTTGATTGCTTTTTTCCAAAGGGTTTAATGGTTTTTGCTTCATTTTAATTGCAGAAGCTGATGTTATTATTATATCCAGCTCACTGCTTGATGGCACGAGGAGAAAGATATATTTTTTAAGTTGAAGGTTTCGTATTCTTGTTTTTCTTCGTCGCTCGTTCTGAAACTACCGCTACCAAGCCCTGACTCCCGCTACCAAGCCCTGACTCCCGCTACCAAGTCCTGACTCCCGCTACCAAGCCCTGACTCCCGCTAACAAGCTCTGACTCCCGTTACCAAGTCCTGACCCCAGCTATCAAGCCCTGACTCCCGCTACCAAGCCATGAAAATAGCTTTGCAAGTAGCAAGATGTAGTCCGAGAACTGAATACGTTATATCGAAGAGCACAGCTTGACTGCGATCTTTGCACATTTCGGTCCAACACGTCCGACTTCAGAATGTCATTTTTAGGTACCGGGTTAGACTTCTCTCTTCGATCCCTTCTCCTTAGCCAGTTTGCCATGTTGCAGTCTGTTATTCAGGATCACCACGCTGAGGTGAAGAAGGGTCTTGGAAATTCTGGTTCGCTACCCACGACGCTAGTAGTCAGCTTTGGGTCACCGACCGTTCCAGCTAAGGCACTACTCGCCATCTTGATCCTATATTACTACTCCAGCTAATGTTCTGTTCACCATCTTGATCCCATATTACCACTCCAGCTAATGTTCTGTTCACCATCTTGATCCCATATTACCACTCTAGCTAATGCACTACACACCATCTTGATCCTATATAAATAGCTTCAGTTGTGAATGAGTATCATGACCTGCACCCTGAACATTCTCCAGCTATTTGTGGGTTATAATGGTCAGTGACTTTCCTCCCTGCACATTCTCCAGCTATTTGTGGGTTATAATGGTCAGTGACTTTCCTCCCTGCACATTCTCCAGCTATTTGTGGGTTACAATGGTCAGTGACTTTCCTCCCTGCACGTTTTCCAACTATTTTTGAGTTATAATGGTCAGTTACTTTCTTCCCTGCACATTCTTATCTGACTGTAGATCAAGTAACTATTTACAGCTTAGTTCACTGGAGCATGTCGCAAACATGAGCGTGAACTTCGTTGCTATGATGTGAAAGGCAAGCGCTCTAACCACTATGCCACTCGGTCGCTTTATCAGAAATAGTAGTCTGTCAAATCCATAGAAAAAAATTCTTATTTTTAATTTGGATAAAAACAATCTTCAGATAAAGATCAATTGTACCTTGGAAAGAGATATACGCATTTCAGTTCACTTCAGTTCACTTCAGCAGCAGGCGCCATTCCGCACGTTCTTGGAAAACGTCCAAAACTGACAGTGTCACTTGATAAATTCCCTCCGCACTGCACCAACACCTACTTCGTATGACCTTGTTACCTTCTCAAACTACTTCTAGATAACCTCTAGAGATGATGAGAGTCAATATATTTTTATTTTCACTTCAAACGCTATTTTACGTCTTTTCGCTTTCGTCTTGTTCAACAGCCATAACACACACTCATTCCTCATTCCATTTTTCGAAATGTTCGCACTCTATTGTCTGACTTCTTCTGCTGCTTTCCATTCTCTCTTTCAGTGCAAAGTGCCAAGAACTGACTTGAATGTTGATAATGGGTACCTGTTTAATGTTTGTGACGAGAGCTATTTTAATCCTTTCTTAGTTTTTAGGGCTTTCCTCCCAACTTTACTGACGTGAAACAAAATAAGATGATAGCTCGCGGTATTCCTCAAATTTCGTGTAGGTGTCTATCGGTATTGTTTCAACAGATTGTGAATTCTTTCCGTCTAAGCAAACTTTGATAGAAAACTACATGAAAAAAAGCGTCGTAACAAAAGTGCCGATGCAGATCTCAGTTATGAAGGCATACCCATGCTACACCCTGCAAAGGTCTCGGGCTGCAATCAACGCTCAGCTTCACTTAAGACAGATACCAAAGTGTAAACTTCCCTTAGCTTTACTCAAGACAGATACTAAATTGTAAACTACCCTTAGTTTCACTCAAGACAGATACCAAATTTTAAACTACTCTTAGCTTCACTAAACACAAATACCAAATTGTAAACTGCCTTTAGTGAAGACAAATACCAAAATGTAAACTACTCTTAGCTTCACTTGAGACAGATGTCAGATTGTAAATTATCTTCAGCTTCCCTTGAGACAGGTGTTAGATTATAAACTATCTTCAGCTTCACTCGAGACAGATATAGAATGCATATATCGTCTACATCCAACACAGGTTCTAAATTTTCAACAATTATGTATTCCACTCGAACTGCGAGGTCCATCTTTTCAAACCTGTCCATCATTCCATCGTTGCTTACCTTAATTTTCTAACTTATCTGTGTTTCACTTGACGTATTTTTAAGATTTTTAACTTTTTTCGGAGCTGTTTTCTTAAATTGTACCACAGTTGTTTCCCTCCAATTTTAATCTTTTTCCATTAAAATGCCACTCTCGTCAGGTGTCCAATATCCAGAACAGTTAACGACCTGTCTTCCAGTATTACTATAGACTGTTTTTCTTGTGGGGATCAAATATCGCTGTACCTGTGTTCATGCTTTCAAACTGAAACTCCAAACAAAGAAGCCATCTTTGCTCTCAAACGAGTTGTAATCAGGTCCATCTCCTAGAGTACACAAGGAATACAGGACAAGCACCTACAGCCTCCTATTTGCAATGATTTGTCAAGAGTGAAAAGCTCTTTCTCAGATTGATTCCAGAGCAAGTAGAATAGCTTATAGCAGAATTAAGATAAATTAGACTTGAGCAGGATTATTCTACATTTCAGTATGTGAGTGATAGCTTTAGTAACTTTTATGGACGGACTGCTTCCTCCTAAAATATGGAGCAGCTAAGAAGTGTGTCAAGTATAACTCCCATTTGGAGCACGGGACCACCACTAAACGTCACCAGAAAGATTGCATCAAAAGAGTATATGCTCTTGTTTAGGTGGCTTTGATGGCACGCTGTTTAACATGAGATACCTACTTAGAAGCCATTTGCGACACGCGTAGTCGTGTCTCTATATATTGTTCCACAGCATTGGTCACCCAAGACCAACACATGGAAATAGTGGGCTGATATACGACAATTCATCTTATCTATACTTGTGTTTTCAGCCCTATATCTTAACCCATTACACTCTAACATGTCCAATACATTTTGTTCAGAAGCCCTAACTATTATTCTATTCAATGCAATCTTTCACTTTTTAAACTAGAATATCATTTAAATTTCAGTTGTAAAAAAAAGTAAGTGTCACCCTGCTATAACGAATAAATATATATCTATATATATATATATATATATATATATATATATATATATATATATATATATATATATATATATATATATATATATATATTTCCTACTTTAAGGTTTGCGATATAAAGGGTTAATGATCATTTCTTCACATCGGGACAAGGCACAACAGACTGAACAGATACTTTAGTATCCAAACGGTTGTCATCAATTGCCGTCTGATATCTCAATAACACTTGCCTCGTTAAACGTGAATTTATGCACATGGTTTTATATTTACAATGTCCCAACGACTTTATAATTTACATTTTGTCAGGTAGTGTCTATTTCTTAAAGCGGCTAGCTTCTTTGACATTTGTTAGCAAAGGATTTATTTTGTCCCTGAAAAATAATTTACCGTAAATTTTTTTTAAATGTCTGTCTTTAGGCAAAAGCGTCTCCCCAATTCGAATGAGATTTTCTACATTAGGTTCATCATAATGTCCTTTTTACTGTAGTTCATGATTTTTAGGTACTGTAAGAAGTAACTGCGCATTTCGTAGAATGTGTGTGCGAAGATGTAACGACACATATGATATATAGAACATATATCGTTTCTTTTCATGGTGAGCAATTTAGATTTGAGATACGCTTCATTAAATGGTATGTGTTCTTTTGTGGGCCACATCTTTATAGCATCTTTTGTCCCGGATGATGTCGGGATGTTGTCTTCTTATATCAAGGCGTTGTGGTATGATGCATTGTCAATTATCCGACAGGAGGATCTATCCAAAAACAGAAGAACATTTTTTTCTCAATCCACTCTCTAAATTCATTTCGGTATTATAGTCCAGATTGACCGTATAATTTAAAAGTAAAGGCAGGTTCTGCAAGCTTCACCAGCCCATTATGTCTGCTATCTGCATGTGCTATTTTCAAGCCCTGTCTATTGTCACTTGAAGCAAATCTTTTAATCGTTCCATTCGCTGACTGCATTTTCTTTTTACTTGTAGGTTGAGCATTTGTCCAAGTTTCTTCCACGTACAAAAATATCATAACATCGTATACGTATTTCGTGTCCTTCACGTAAATACTTGCATCTCATGGATACTGGATGCGGCTTCTCACAGATCACGTTTCTCCCGCTAGCAAACTTTCTAAATGGTAAAGCCTACACCCCTTACAGTTATCCACAACGTAGATTTTGACACATCAATGTCATTTTGTGTTCTCAGGCGAAACTTCAGTTCCCTTAGTGTCACTATTTCATTGGAATCAAACATTCTACAAATCTCTCGTCTAATCAAATCGCTGTCAAAAACTATCTACCATTGTTCTTTCTTCCTTGCGTACTAGTCTTGGTGGAATTTGAACTTCTATAGTCTTGGAACAATCGATCAAATGATCGTTTACTTCAACTCAAAGCTTGAATAGTTTAAATAAACTCTGATACAGTTTACATCTGCTGTACACAAATATTGATACCTCTTCAACGCAATTATATGGAGTGTAAGGAACTTGACTTTCAGACTCATTGTCCTCGCAAACGTTGACAATACTACGTCTATGACACAATTTGTATCGACATTCAATACACGCCGGGTGGATCACTAGAACTGCTAAAATTCGGTGATCCATGGCGGCAGCGGACAGAGATAGATGGCGTGGGGTTGTGGGAGTGTCTTCAAGTGTGCCCCAACGACATGTTGGTTACCGGATGAACTGAACTGAGTCTTATAGTTTTAGTTATTATGTGAATTAAACTGATGTTATATGTAAGATGTCTGTACCATATGCAGGAAGAATAATGTCGGATGGCGGACATAGTAGACAGGCCGCTTAGGCAACACTAGCCCGACGAGCGAAGCAACCATCCATGATCACGAGGAACGAAATAGTAGTCCGCTTATGCGACAAGGACCCGACGAGCCAACCGTCCATGATCACGAGGGACAAAATAGTAATCCGCTTATGTGACAAGGGCCCGACGAGCCAACCGTCCATGATCACGAGGGACAAAATAGTAGTCCGCTTATGTGACAAGGGCCCGACGAGCCAACCGTCCATGATCACGAGGGACAAAATAGTAGTCCACTTATGTGACAAGGGCCCGACGAGCCAACCGTTTGGGATCCCAAAGGACACTGCAAGAGGGTAAATTTTAGTGATAATTTTGCCCAGCTTTTCTGAGGTTTTTCATAATGCCTGTCATGTTTGGCGCTTGCTCCGCTTCTTTGGCATTTTGTGCTCGTTTTTTTCTGATAAACGGGATAATTGATACAGTTGTGTTTGCTAAAGAGAGACACGAATTGATTCATATGGTTTCCTTGGAACTAATGCTCTCCTTAGAATCGTATTTTGGGTCGTTTACTTGAATAAAACTGAAAGTATTTAACTAATGAACTGTACTGCAGCAATTGTATAAATTAAAATCAACACGTTATTTTAAATGTTTGCGAGCATTCACGGGTGACACAAATATTTGTACCACTATTCGGTGATTGTGGATTGTCTGTGGTGTCCTAACGTTGATATCACTATCTGACCTGAAATCAACTGAGCTGCATAGAATAGGGCAAATAGAGAGATATGCTGAGACAACCTTACAACCATTCTTAGAGCTAATGGACCAGACGATAGGGTCAAATGGAGAGACATGCTCAGACAACCTTACAACCATTCTTAGAGCTAATCGACCAGAGGATAGGGTCAAATGGAGAGACATGCTCAGACAACCTTACAACCATTCTTAGAGCTAATCGACCAGAGGATAGGGTCAAATGGAGAGACATGCTCAGACAACCTTACAACCATTCTTAGAGCTAATGGACTAGAAGATAGGGTCAAATGGAGAGATATGCTCAGAAAACCTTACAACCATTCTTAGAGCTAATGGACTAGAAGATAGGGTCAAATGGAGAGATATGCTCAGAAAACCTTACAACCATTCTTAGAGCTAATCGACCAGAGGATAGGGTCAAATGGAGAGATATGCTCAGACAATCTTACAACCATTCTTAGAGCTAATCGACCAGAGGATAGGGTCAAATGGAGAGACATGCTCAGACAACCTTACAACCATTCTTAGAGCTAATCGACCAGACGATAGGGTCAAATGGAGAAACATGATCAGACAAGCTTACAACCATTATTAGAGCTAATCGACCAGAGGATAGGGTCAAATAGAGAGATATGCTCAGACAACCTTACAACCATTCTTAGAGCTAATGGACTAGAAGATAGGGTCAAATGGAGAGATATGCTCAGAAAACCTTACAACCATTCTCAGAGCTAATTGACCAGAGGATAGGGTCAAATGGAGAGACATGCTCAGACAACCTTACAACCATTCTTAGAGCTAATGGACCAGACGATAGGGTCAAATGGAGAGACATGCTCAGACAAGCTTACAACCATTATTAGAGATAATCGACCAGAGGATAGGGTCAAATAGAGAGATATGCTCAGACAACCTTACAACCATTCTTAGAGCTAATGGACTAGAAGATAGGGTCAAATGGAGAGATATGCTCAGACAACCTTACAACCATTCTCAGAGCTAATTGACCAGAGGATAGGTTCAAATGGAGAGATATGCTCAGACAACCTTACAACCATTCTTAGAGCTAATGGACCAGAAGATATGGTCAAATGGGGAGATATGCTCAGACAACCTTACAACCATTCTTAGAGCTAATCGACCAGAGGATAGGTTCAAATGGAGAGATATGCTCAGACAACCTTACAACCATTCTTAGAGCTAATGGACCAGAAGATAGGGTCAAATGGGGAGATATGCTCAGACAACCTTACAACCATTCTTAGAGCTAATGGACCAGAGGATAGGGTCAAATGGAGAAACATGATCAGACAAAATTACAACCAACCAGAAGACTGATCAACCAGTTGATAGGGTCAAATGGAAAAACGTGATCAGACAAAATTTCAACCACTCTTAGAACTGACCAATCAGATAACGTGACGATCATCTGACGTTTCTGCAGCTTCACATTTGAGACTGTACATTTCCTTAGCGAAGACAAAGACACGAATTCTTGGCAGCAGTCCGCCTGCGCCGGAAATCATTGTCAACAGTAATCATACCAATCCCATCGAGGACTTCATGTTCTTTGGCAGCAAACTGACTTCTGATGCATGCAATGGCCCGGATATCACTAGGAGATCGACCCTGGGGCATCATGCATGAACTCTCTGCACAACGTTATTGTCCCAGCAGAAGTTCCCTTGGAAACCAAGCTGCTCTTATATGAATCATGTGTTATTCTAATCCTCTTGTACGGCTCCGAGTCCTGAACGGTCTTACACAGAGATTGAAAGCGGTTTCGGTGTTCCACGTGCACAACCAACAACATATTGAGTCTGCTAACAAGATCGAATCACTAACACCTATGTCTTCCGACGGTCACAACTCTAGAGCATTTCCCCTCAAACGCACCACTGATAGAATCGTCCCTGGGACACCTGGCTGAGACCAATAGCCCCCACTCAATCTGTCGTCCATGCTGTCTGGGACTCTGTCATAAACCGTGATCATGGACGGTCTGCGAGACAGGTCCTGGTTGCCTAAGCGGATTACTGGACGTGTGTGCTTCTGAAGCTCAGCTACTAATAAATACAATCTACTGGGAGAGGATGATTGAAGAAGTTATTCAATACAGCAGTTTGCTATTGTTATTACAGGCAAAGATGTGTCCGACAATTCACTCTAGTCAAACGCATGCTGATTGTAGAGTAGTGCCGAGTGTAGAGTAGTGCCGAGTGGGGAGTAGTGCCTATTGTAGAGTAGTGCCGAGTGTAGGGTAGTGCCAAGTGTAGGGTAGTGCCTATTGTAGAGTAGTGCCCAGCGTAGAGTTTTACCGAGTGTAGAGTAGTGTAGAGTAGTGCCGAGTGTAGGGTAGTGCCAAGTGTAGGGTAGTGCCTATTGTAGAGTAGTGCCCAGCGTAGAGTTTTACCGAGTGTAGAGTAGTGTAGAGTAGTGCCGAGTGTAGGGTAGTGCCGAGTGTAGGGTAGTGCCGAGTGTAGGGTAGTGGGGTGTGTAGGGTAGGGCTGAATGTATAGTAGTGCCGAGTGTAGAGTGGTGCCGAGTGTAGAGTAGTGTATAGTAGTGCCGAGTGTAGAGTAGTGCCGAGTGTAGAGTAGTTCCGAGTGTAGGGTAGTGCCTATGCAGACCAAAGAGAGGCTGTCTGGTCTGGCGGTGCGACCATGCTCGAAAAGATATGGGGGACAGACAAAGACCTGAAACGCACATCCTCCTTCGTGAATCTCACCGATCTAGAAGCAGAGCATCAATTGATCGATGAAGAAGAAAAAAGCTCCTTAAATTGTAAAAAAATGTCAAACAAAAGAAAGTTCCAGTTTGACTTGAACGCCACTCGTAAACTGCCGAGACCAGATAAAACAGACACATCTGTAAGCATTTGTACATGTTTTCTATAGTAGACTATGCAGCCTAATCAATGCAAAAATATCGTGTGTCTAATGTATTTCTAACAAAACGAGTGTTAATTGACGGAAGTAATTTGTATACTCATTCCGCTCAGTCATAATGGATACTTCTGTTCAATGCAAATACAGAATGCCGCTGTTCATGAAACGCACGCCCATAATCATTTCAAATATACATTGACATATAATAACTGTTGTTTTCTTCCAACATCCCTCACATCTGCCACCGTGTGCAGCACTCTCGAGACCACTCAGAAGTCGCCACTGCAGATATCGGCCAGGATCGCACAAAATTGGGAAGTTTTATCTTTGTATTGTAGCAACGAGAGTATAGAGAAAGAATATACACTTTTAAAAATGCATTTGTCACTCTCACAGCATCATATATTCCTAACTGGATGTCAAACATGACAGAACAATTCTCTCACTTCATTTTCGTCTTCCTTCGCTTTCAAATAATCACATCAATTTCTGTCATAAACTTGCTGGTCTGTCTGACGTTTGCCTTTATGCCATACAGCTTATCTCTCGTCTGAGAGGGTCAAGCTGGCATTGTCTTGGAGAGTAGGTTCTACAGTTTGACTGCATTCACCACTTAGCACCTGGTCAGCCGTGTTTCCAATTGTTGATTGGACAGCTTTTATTTTTGTTATGTTATTATTATTGTTTCGTGCAGTCTGAATTGATAGTTTTGTGACATATATAAAGTAAAGTAAATTAATTAGCATGTCCTTTGCAGCACGTCGCTTTTTACAACCGCCAACCTATTTGGCTGTTATAAGTTTCTTGGCAAGTGTGCAGTATGGTAGGTTGTCATTACTTTCCTTACTTAGACGGGTGACAAAAAACCCGTGTCTACCAAACTGAACATGAGCGTGATTGGAACCGGGTCAGTTTGGATTGTGAAACGGACGCTTCACCCCTAGGCCACGCAGCCTCGTGACTTGAATACACACTATTTAAATGGTTAAATGCTAAACAAAGCGCTTATAGAAGGCACATATCGATTGTGTGGGTCTTGGTTATGGAGAGATGATGCTACAAACAGTCACCATATTTTCTATACATTATATACACAGATGAATCTACTAACCACCAACGCTGGGGCACTGGATGGAGCTCACCCTGGGGGCAATTGTTCCCCTCCCCTCTCTTCTCACCTCACTCTGTTTCATTTGACTCTATCCCACAGTCACACTCTTGCACAACTTTCACACGCGCCCTCATGGTGAGGCCCTTCCATTGCACTTTGGTTGGGCTAGCTTCTGAGGGCGCACAAACCTAGCATGGGTACATACAGACGCACACATTCATCCAAGCACTGGTTTATGCGTCCTGATATCGCCCAATGGACTACGGTCTGGGGTGGAAAATGGCGCGCCTCCGCCAGTAGAAACTAGTGAGGCAAACATCTAAGCAACAACAACACCAACGCTGGATATAGCGCAGTAATTAATACCTTAATTTGCTCCAAAAATACCACTCCTGTATCTACAGCCTTTGCGAAGAGAGATGTTCCATTTTCGATGCAGAAATAATAGCATTAGAAACAGCTATGTGGCTAATAGTTTCTGATTTTGAAAGCGGCGCCATACAACTAGGGAAGTCGTTTTATTCTCAGACTCAAAATTTGCGCTTCAGGTCCCGATGTTAAAACCATTTACAAATTAATTGATAATTGAATCGTTCATCTCTTAGAACACTGAAGTGGTGCTCCAGTGGAAACCTGGTCTTATCTGTGTCTCTGGAAATTAGAAGGCAAATGAGCTGGCCTAAAGCGGAGCCACACTACCACGTCCAATAACTTAATATCACATTACCACGTCCAATAACTTAATATCACATTACCACGTCCAATAACTTAATATCACATTACCACGTCCAATTACTTAATATCACACTACCACGTCCAATAACTTAATATCACACTACCGACCTGCAGGCAGATCCCGAAAAACAACTAAAGACACAAATGACTAAATTAATGAGCTAAATCTCAGACAAATCGAATATATTTTAGACACCAAGAAAAGCCGATCCCCAGGACCCAGCCAAGAAATTGAGGTGAAGAGACCAGAGTTTGATCTGTAAGCTGACAACAGGCCATCCCCCTCTCAACAACCATCTTAATAAAACCGACCCACTACGTGAACCAAACTGCAGATTCTGTCACTAGCACGAGATATCAGTCTAGCCCCTCCCAACCCTATGGTCTAGGCTAACCGACCTGTGAAAGCAGTTGCTCCCACGGCACCCCACTGCACACAGCACATTTTACCAGTCACCACAACAACTGAGGAAGACATGTGTTTTAGTCGGAGAGGCATTGGGCTGTCAAGAACTAAAGTCTGTCTTTTAATTCATAAACAAGATCCGAAGCAATTTTCTATAAAACTGCACGTGAGATCCAAATGATTTTTCGCATTCAGCTTTGTAATATCCAGACGCTAAAACATTGATATTATTTAGTCCATAGATGTTGAAAATTGTGGAGGTTGTCGAATTCCTTTGATCTTTTAGAACCATTGCAAAGTAATAACTTTAAATTTAGGACTTTACACTGCGCGGCTTAATTTCTCGTCGTATTTTATTCATAGACATTTCTTCTTAATGTCTTGATAGACCAATTTATTGTTTGTGTTGCCCCTTATGTTCAATCGTTAGAATAGTACCAATATGCAACAGTTAGTTCAGTACTTCGATCACCATTAGACTTCAAAGTTGTATCAATTTATGTTGCTTAAAGATTGAATATTAATATGTATTTGATGTTGTGTGTACACTTCATTGTTTTGATAAACATACGCTAATTTATCAATGTCTGCTAATCAGTATGTCCACAAAAGATGATATTGATCATCCGAATCTGTCGATTCAAAAGGTTGATAATTGTTACTGACTAGACAAATTGTAATTCATCTCGTTGCTAGTACTGTTCCTCTTCCAGTAGCACATGTTTAGAACACTTCCTTCCGAACTGAATGTCTATTTTTGAAAGCTACTCACGTGTCCGCACTTCAACGTCACACATTTTAAATGTCCTGTTCTGTTCGACAACTTGTCCTTTGACTTTAACCCACACAAGCTCTGTAGGGTTTAGATGGGCATGATATGCAGGTAGTCGTAGACAAGTGTGACCGTACTCGTCAATGGTTTTGTCATTATGGTACACCTCTGTCTTATTTGTCTTCCGTACAAGCTGCAACACCTCAGGTTTCAAATACATTACGTCGAAATTCACTTTTTCCTTAACTAGCCATGTTCTAATTTGAGCTTTTGTATTTGATGCAATTGGTACTTTGTCTTCCTCTGATACTGCACTGTGATAAGATACATTATCCATTACTAGGCATGGCGGTCTATCCAGAATTGGAAGTAGACCATTCGTCACCCAGTGCCTAAAAATGGCCCCAATCATTTCAGTGTGGTAGTCGCTACCGCCATTACTTTGGGATTGGAAAATAAGTTCAGCGTCACGGACAAGTTCGTTCTCACTGCTTCTGGCATACGATAAAATAATGAGCTGCACTTTGCTGCTTGGAATTTATTTTTTCTGTTCACCGTCAACTGATTGCCATTTTTTCCCATAGGTGTGGTGAGCATTGACCCAGAATTCATTCAAGTATACAATATCAAAGCCTTACCTACGCCATTCACGTATTTGTTTCAGATTTTTGCTTCTGGCAGCAATCAAATGTAGCTTTTCACATATAATATTTCTGCCGCCTGAAGTTTTCATGAATGTAAAACCGGCGGCTCTTAGAATTTTTCAAAGAGTACTTTTGCAAATTTCAATGCTGCAGTCTGATTGCAATGTTAACTTTACTTTCCAGAGAGTAACAAGTTGATTTTTCGTCAACAGTTTCAAATTCTCCCGTTTTATGGCATCTCTGTCGAAATCGTCAAATGTCCTTTTCTTACCTTACTTGATATGATTGCACTCTGAGTCCTGTTCAATCTTGATATGATTGCACTCTGAGTCCTGTTCAATCCACGGTTAAAGGATGATCTATCTAGACCAAGCGTCAATTGCGTTCGTTTCTCTGGGTGATGAATATAGCAATATAAATGACCCATCTTAGATTCCTGTTATAGTAAAACGGTAACCTTCTGTATTGCTTTAAATGTACACTTCAAACTCATTTTGAAATTGATATCAATGCAGCTTGAGAAAGCAACCCCCACAAACTATAGTATCGTGATACACCTATAACTGAACGAGAGTGTCTTGTGAATGACCTTGGCTGTTTTCAGCATTCGACAAAATGTCTAATAATCAGGAATTTGTTTTTATTCACTATTTTTGAATGTCAAAACATCTATTTTTAAAACAGCACGACTGAGTACTGTATACATGTTAATATAATGTCCAATTCAGTGAGGTTGTTTTCAATTTAGCCTTATGAATACATTGTTTTAAATACATCAAATTTCTTAGAGAAATATTTACTCAACGCCATGGATATTCTAAGGACATGTGCAAAAAATCATTTGGATCTGACATGCAGTTTAGAAGAAAATTGAATTAACTAGTTAGATCATATTAAAGATGAGTGATGTTGATGCTACTAATAAAATGGTTAGCTAGCATCTGCTAAAAATATGATTGGCTAGTTTCTGCTGATAACATGACTGGTTAGAATCTACTGACACTATTAATAACATGACTGGTTAGAATCTACTGATACTATTAATAACATGACTGGTTAGAATCTACTGACACTACTAATAACATGACTGGTTAGAATCTACTGATACTATTAATAACATGACTGGTTAGAATCTACTGATACTATTAATAACATGACTGGTTAGAATCTACTGATACTATTAATAACATGACTGGTTAGAATCTACTGACACTACTAATAACATGACTGGTTAGAATCTACTGACACTACTAATAACATGACTGGTTAGAATCTACTGACACTACTAATAACATGACTGGTTAGAATCTACTGACACTACTAATAACATGACTGGTTAGAATCTACCGACACTACTAATAAAATGACTAGTTAGCATTTACTGGCCCTACTAATAAAATGACTAGTTAGCATTTACTGGCCTTACTAATAAAATTACTGGTTAGCATTTACTGGCCCTACTAATAAAATGACTGGTTAGCATTTACTGGCCCTACTAATAAAATTACTGGTTAGCATTTACTGGCCCTACTAATAAAATTATTGGTTAGCATTTACTGGCCCTACTAATAAAATGACTGGTTAGCATTTACTGGCCCTACTAATAAAATTATTGGTTAGCATTTACTGGCCTTACTAATAAAATGGCTGGTTAGCATCTACTGATAAAATGAATGGTTAACATCTGTTGCTTCTACTGATAAAATGATTGATTAGTATCCCATGTCCCTGCTGATAAAATGAATAGTCCGCATCCGATACATACGTGTTGAAGAAGATGACGAAGAAGAAGAAGAAAAAGAAGAAGAAGAACTCGAATAACAAGAAGAAGAACAAGAAGAAGAAGAAGTGGATATGGAAAAGAAGAAGAGGACCAAGAACAAGGAGAAAACAAGAAGAAAAACAAATAGAAGACGAAGAAGACTTACTTAGAAGAAGGAGATAAATATTAAGAAGAAGATAAACAAGAAGAAGATTAAGAGAACAGAACAATCATAAAACCAATATAAATGATAATCACTCACGACACTCATTGTTTGGGGCAACAGAAGTCACAACTCCCATGACATAACCGCGCCTCAGATAGCCAACAATTTACTGATTGTCTGATTGCTGAGCACGCCCCCACCCCCACCCTTTCTGATTGCTGGCCTCTGGTTCCGCTTGGATGAGTTCTCTACTCTGATTAGTGACTCTGCAACATGTTTCTTTCATATTCTCTAAGTGCGGTTTGTATTCAGCCGAATGATGATCTACTTGGCCTCTCCAGATTGTTTGTCACGACTCCTGACCTATTATTGGCAAGTTTCAGGCTGGGCTACTCGTCCCTGCTATTGCTTGTCAATCAATCAAATTCTTTCAGATCACAGTGGAGCACATGTCTTGAACAAATACAACCCCAGTCCTCCTGACGTGAGCTATCAGTTCCAACTCTTTCCACGTCGTATCTGTCTCCTGTATGTTTGTCTTGAGCTCTCCTCTCGTTGTGTGTTTTGACCTGACTCTCACTCTCTCTCTCTCTCTCTCTCTCTCTCTCTCTCTCTCTCTCTCTCTCTCTCTCTCTCTCTCTCTCTCACTCTTGCCCTGGGAATTCCAGAACAGAGACCGACTCGTAATGATGTCAACTGATTTCCTTAACCTGTGTCTTATCCAAAACCAGACCTTCCTCTCATCTCATGCCATATTGATATTTGGCTGGTTCTTTCCAACATGTACTTGTTAATTATCTTGTCATACCAGTTCCATCCAATCTTTCTGCGCAGTCACCCATTTATGAAAATATATCACTAACTGGCTGATGTTCTTCTTCTTCTTCATGTTACAGAGCTATGAAACAGCAATGTCTTTACATTGGAGTTTAAGATCTTTTATTGTGTGTTTTACTTAATTTCTTTTGATTTCCAAAGTTTCCCTTAGCAATGAAAGCTACTCTTGCCTTACTTTGACATTTGTATATGTACCTCCTGCTTTGTGTATGGTGCTACCAAGATATTTGAATGTCGAATGTCAGGAGAAATTTCAAGTAAAAAACCGTGATCTGTATACTACGCTTAATGATCTCACTAAAGCTTATGATACGGTCAGCATATGTGGGCTACGGCAGATCATGTCCAAATTCCGCTGCCCTAGCAAATTCGTAGCCATAGTGACACAGCTCCACGAGGGCATGCGTGCACATGTACTTGACAACGGCGTCATCTCTAATTCATTCGAGGTTAAAAGAGCGAGAAAAAGGAATGTGTACTTGGACCGAACCTGTTCAGTCTTATGGTTTCAGCTATGCTGACGGACGCCTTCAAGGATTCCGAGTATGAAATACCATTACACTTCCGTGTGTATGGTGGTCTATTTAATCCCCGCAGACTGAATGCGAAGACAAAGGTTATGCGCGACACGATTTGCGAACTCTTGTTTGCGTATGTCTGCTCTGAACAGTAGTTCAGAACAGAATATGCACAAGGGCATGGGCCGGTTCTCTGCTGCATGTGACAGCTTTAACTATCATTACACAAAGAAAACTGAGGTTATGTACTGTTAGATATGTTTTCTGGTCGTGTTATAGAACTTTCCGCGCATGCATTGGCTTGATCAGTTATGAGGGTAATCACATACTCAGAAATAAAGTATGACATTGGATGATGTTGGTGGTTCTCACAGACGACGATGGACGAATTATTATTGTATGAATGCGTCACGTCTTGCTGGTATGTGTGTCCCAAAGCAATATAATTGTCCCTAGTCCCAACACAATATAATTATCTGTAACCTGAACACAATATAATTGGCCCTTGTCCAAACACAATATAATTGTCCCTGTCCAAACACAATATAATTGTCCATTGTCCCAACACAATATAATTGTCCATTGTCCCAACACAATATAATTGTCCATTGTCCCAACACAATATAATTGTCCCTTGTCCCAACACAATGTAATTGGCCCTTGTACAAATACAATATAATTGTCCATTGTCCAAACAAAATGTAATTGTCCCTTGTCCAAACACAATATAATTGTCCATTGTCCCAACACAATATAATTGTCCATTGTCCCAACACAATATAATTGTCCCTAGTCCCAGCACAATATAATTGTCCATTGTCCCAACACAATATAATTGTCCATTGTCCCAACACAATATAATTGTCCATTGTCCCAACACAATATAATTGTCCATTGTCCCAACACAATATAATTGTCCATTGTCCCAACACAATATAATTGTCCCTAGTCCCAGCACAATATAATTGTCCATTGTCCCAACACAATATAATTGTCCATTGTCCCAACACAATATAATTGTCCATTGTCCCAACACAATATAATTTTCCCTAGTCCCAGCACAATATAATTGTCCCTAGTCCCAGCACAATATAATTGTCCCTAGTCCCAGCACAATATAATTGTCCCTACTCGCAGCACAATATAATTGTCCCTAGTCCCAGCACAATATAATTGTCCCTAGTCCCAGCACAATATAATTGTCCCTAGTCCCAGCACAATATAATTGTCCCTAGTCCCAGCAGAATATAATTGTCCCTAGTCCCAGCACAATATAATTGTCCCTAGTCCCAACACAATATAATTGTCCCTAGTCCCAACAGAATATAATTTCTCTAGTCCGAACACAATATAATTTTCCCTAGTCCCAACAGAATATAATTCTCCCTTGTCACAATACAATTGTCCCTTGTTCCAACACAATATAATTGTCCCCAGTTGCATTGTTTAATGATAGTGTTTAGTTTTTTTTCTCTGTTTATTATCAGTTCTAATGTATATGACCTCTCATCAAATATACTTATTTTATTTGGCTGAGGTTGTGGGGAGTCAAGTAATGTCTCCACATGAACAATAAACGATTATTTGGCTGAGCTTGTTGTGGAGTCAAGTAATGTCTCCACATGAACAATAAACGATTATTTGGCTGAGCTTGTGGGTAGTCAAGTAATGTCTCCACATGAACAATAAACGATTATTTGGCTGAGGTTGTAGGGAGTCAAGTAA
Source organism: Ariolimax columbianus (assembly GCA_036924085.1). NCBI lineage: Eukaryota > Metazoa > Mollusca > Gastropoda > Stylommatophora > Arionidae > Ariolimax > Ariolimax columbianus. The sequence goes on from JAVGWX010000003.1 coordinate 134,332,100, forward strand.
TGTCTCCACATGAACAATAAACGATTATTTGGCTGAGGTTGTGGGGAGTCAAGTAATGTCTCCACACGAACAATAAACGATTATTTGGCTGAGGTTGTAGGGAGTCAAGTAATGTCTCCACATGAACAATAAACGATTATTTGGCTGAGGTTGTAGGGAGTCAAGTAATGTCTCCATATGAACAATAAACGATTATTTGGCTGAGGTTGTAGGGAGTCAAGTAATGTCTCCATATGAACAATAAACGATTATTTGGCTGAGGTTGTGGGGAGTCAAGTAATGTCTCCACATGAACAATAAACGATTATTTGGCTGAGGTTGTAGGGAGTCAAGTAATGTCTCCACATGAACAATAAACGATATCACCGTTCAATGTCAACTCTGACCTTGAAACTGTGTTTGTTTACATTCTAGATAACGGATGGATTTTTATTTCCGGCAATTGAGTCGTCGTGTGATTGGGTGGTGGGGTTCATCTCTGGTGACAGTGATGGAATGCAGTAGAAGCCGTCGTCTGGTGTATTGTTGCTTGCTACGCTAAACCTGTAGACATTTAAATATACATAAAGTAGGGCTAGTCACATAGCGGAGGTTGCCGACAGGGATGAAGAATTATAGACGTTATTTTTGCACTATCAACTTTTTACTAAGTGTGTTGACTAGTTGTCTTTCTCTGTGCATTGCTCTCCCTAACTGTAAGCCGTGTACAAGTTTACGTTTTGGTAAATTGAAGAGTCGGGTCAGAGATTGAAGCCAGTACCGCTAACTCAAGAACAAAAGCTCTGTTTGCTCTGCCAATCTGACGGTGTTTCATATATAAATATGTCTGGGTGGTGATCCACACCAGGTGATAAATACTATAGGCAGTGGAGTGCCCAAAGTAGGGCAGGCGTGACTAGTGCCTTTTGTGCCACTTGAAGGGAGGCACCACTGAACATGTGCAAGTAACGTCAGATGAGCCAACCTTGTATAGTGGAAATATAATTATCTTCAGATGTATCATCCGCCTTTGGTTATCATGAGCCAGCAGCAGTAGGTTAGCTGGATTGTTAAATCATTTATATAAATTACAAGGTAATAATACAGTGCTGCCAGGTACATGACTACATAAATTGCAGTAGCACGGTTCAGTACCAACTGGCAGTAAAACCATTCACTTGCGCCCAATAGAGAGGTAACTTAGATATAACGTGTGCAAAATCTATTAAATATGCATGTAATGTTTTTATCATACGTGACATTTTCTTATTGCAGAGCAGTGTGTAAGAAACTTATCTTTACGATAGAGAATGAAAATGAAGATGAAGTACGAAAGAGACTAAAGTTGGAGGTGGTGGAAGCCAAGAAGTCAAGCAAGTTCTTTATCGGGAAGTAATGCTCAACACTTTGTTATTCATTCCAGAATAAAGGTAGCGAAATAAAATTGTACAGGTTGCAATATTGATGTTTCCCGCGTATGTGTTCGTAACTGCACGGTTTTTTTGACAGATAGCGCTGCCGTAGTAGTTGATAAAATTGTGTATGTGTGCGGCACGAGTTACAAACAACGATCTGTAATTGAATTCATGATCGCTAAGAGAGAACGTGTGGAGAATGTATTTATAAACATGCATAGGCTGTGTATAGAAGCTATGCAGGAGATGTTAACACCGTTGCACACTGGGTTCAGAAAGTTAAAGTTTATGAAAGTGGAGGGAGATAGCTGCAGGATCGGTCGCTTCTTGCCACAACCACAAGCGCATACATGTTGCAGCGCATCGATGCCATTATTCATGGGAATCGTCGTATCACAAGTCGGCAATTGACCCAACGAATTCAGTCAGCAATGGAAGTACAATAACAATTTTCTAGAGTCTTGAATATGCGAAGGTGTGCATAAGATCGGTTCCTCAAAGTCTCACAACTGGCCACATACGTCAAAGAGACATGACTTCATGAATAGAAAACGGACTGGTACCTGACAATATGAATGACCTTGTTACGCGCTGGCGTAAGGCTTCATAAGTGGACGGATATTATGTGTAAAAATAGTATGTGTGAAAGTAACATTTAGTTATACTGTCCGTGAATGTCGTGCTTTGTGAATAAGTAGTCTGAAAAAAACGTTGAAAGGTGTTACTTTCTGAACAACCGTCATAGCTCGTCACATTAAATTGCAGGGCAAAGAAGCAAAACGAGTGCACATGCCCCATAAGCCGAGGTGGAAGCATTGGAGTATGACGAGATTAAGAGCTAGGCTGCCTTAGAGAACCTGGACATGACAGGTGGCAAGTAGATAGCAGTTGTGCCTTTTTAGATTATTGACGAGATTTTACCTGATGAGATTGTACCTAGCTAGATTTTACCTGGCGAGATTTAACCTGTCGAGATTTTACCTAGCTAGATTTTACCTTGCGAGATTTAACCTGTCGAGATTTTACCTAGCTAGATTTTACCTAACGAGATTTTACCTAGCTAGATTTTACCTGACGAGATTTTACCTGATGAGATTTTACCTAGCTAGATTTTACCTGACGAGATTTTACCTGATGAGATTTTACCTAGCTAGATTTTACCTGACGAGATTTTACCTGATGAGATTTTACCTAGCTAGATTTTACCTGACGAGATTTTACCTGATGAGATTTTACCTAGCTAGATTTTACCTGACGAGATTTTACCTGATGAGATTTTACCTAGCTAGATTTTACCTGACGAGATCTTACCTGATGAGATTTTACCTAGCTAGATTTTACCTAACGAGATTTTACCTAGCTAGATTTTACCTGACGAGATTTTACCTGATGAGATTTTACCTAGCTAGATTTTACCTGATGAGATTTTACCTAGCTAGGTTTTACCTGACGAGATTTTACCTGTCGAGATTTTACCTAGCTAGATTTTACCTGACGCGATTATACCTGGCGCGATTATACCTGACGAAATTGCCCACTGACGAGATTGCACTGACGATACTGAATTGTTTGGTGATGAAAATTCTCGAGCAGGTATACCAGAAGTGATTGAACACCGCGACTTTGGACTTCAGACATTCGACGTGAATACTGGTACCGTTTTAAGGTAGATGGATCGAGTTATGACAGTAACGACCTATATTAGAAATACAATCATTTTGGTGAATTGTTCATATCTTAAGTTGATGTACTGATGTACATTTTTGTTTGCAGAAGGTTGGTTTCAACTTGGACCAACATGGACATATCAGGACCTGAAGAACTTCTTCAATTGATTGTTCAGAATGGAAATGAGAGCGTTTTCTTCAACATTCCTAGCTATTACGATATTTATAATCATGACAGATTCCATCGCCAGCTGTGAAAGATCATTGAGCAAGTTTAAACCAATACTTCCGTATTTAAGTGCATATGTGCGTCAAGGCAGACCCTGTCACCTTGCTCTGCTGAATGTAGAAACAGAAGGAATTTAAAAAACGGACTTTGATCACATCATAAACCAATTTGCATGTGTGAAATCAAGGTTGTAAAGTTATCTCACATTTATTTGTATCAGATGTTTTAATAGGGGCGCAATTCCAGTTATGCTTACTAAAGTGCAAATACATGCCTGGAATGTACCCAGAAAACATCGACAGTCCTAGTCACTAAAAACACTACTTCTACTTCTCTTTCTTCTTCTTCTTCTTTTCTTTCTTCTTCTTCTCTTCTTCTCTTCTTCTTCTCCTTCCTCTTCTCCTCCTCCTTCTTCTTCTTCTTCTACTACTACTACTATTACTGCTACTACTACTACTTCTATTACTAGTGCTACTATTATTACTACTACTTCTGATATCCTTAGGAAAGGGAGCTAGCGAGCTAGACACTCTTTTATTTTTACATATGATGTTGGTAGGAGCAGCTGGCCGAGCAGTTTCGATGACAGCCTTTTTACCACTACAATATGCATTCAAAACTTCGGTAATGCACATAAGTTTTTCTATCGAAGTAAAATTCAAACCTAGCGTGTACAATTCGCGGCGACTGCTGCGGCAAGCAACCTTTATTCGTCATCCCTATATATCCTCATGGTTTATCTCGGCAATAGAATAAACGTTGAACTTAAAGTTTTGGATATGACGCCTTCGGTAAGATGAAAACGAATTTCCACCAGAAAAGAGATCTTCATAATAACCCATTCAATACTAGGGCCTCGTCTACATGGCGATCACTGGGTAAGGGAGGGCCTGCTTCCAATCAATATGTTACTGTGACAGAGCGTGTCAATGGTGGTGGGAGGGGGGAGGGGTTGAGTGCGAGTTTTCATAGTAAAGGTAATGGTTTAGATCGCCGTTATCGACGCGTACCAGTCAAGTCACCTTTAAAAGGGTACTTGGTTTACTGTTATGGGGAAAAACGGCAGTCAAGAAAAGAACTGGAAACCTCACCTCATAAAAAGCTACGGTATTGTATATTGAAGTCTTTCATATCATTTCCGATAGAGGTGTCTACAGTAGGACTACCTTGGCATGTTTGTTAAGAATGTGGTCAGAAAATTAAGATACATTTTTGGTTTCTGTCCAGGAGGTGAAGGATAGCCAGTGACCTCAAGCGCTATTATCTAGAGCTCCCTAATGTTAATGGCTCAGAGAAGTTCAATAATAATAATGATAATAAATGATGACTTCATATTGTGCACAAAATAGTGGGTGGTGGTCGGGGGGGGGGGGGGGGCGCCTCCCTGGGCTCTTGGTTGGCTCACCTATGTCGTTTGGAAGGCCTCGTGCGTATAGTAATGATTCTAGAGCTTTTTTTCTACACCTAAAAGATCACTCCAATCTCTGTAGGTTTTTGTCGGGTGTCAATGGATAGGTGTTCAAACACAATCAGTTGGAGAGTTTTCTGCCTTCGATTGAAAGCTCAAAACGGACCGGGATATGCCGCCTGAATAAACTTTCATATCCTATACTTTCTTGACAATTGGCCTTTAGTAAAATGGTTAGCTGTTAGAATACAGAACTCTTGAGCAAAGGGACATAGATTCAAAACCTAGATGGGAATTTGTATTCCACTATATCAGGTAAAACAAATCATGGCGTGTACACTCCACGTCTACTGTAGGAGCAAACTGTTTGCATTTCTAGTAAACTATTTAGCTAGTTCTCTTTCCAATGTTGCCGTTCAGCGTCGTGTGAAGATTAAGTTTCATGTACTGCACTAAGTAGTGTGTTGTGAATTTACATTGAGAGTCTGTCTTGTTCCACAGTCACTCTGGTTGTATCTATCTACCCGCTTCGAGGTGCCATCTTGCTCTGTAACAAGTTCTACCAGAGTTGTAAGTCATTAATGGAAGTTGATAAGGGTGCATTCTCATGGGATGGCTAAATGTTCGCATTCTGTCTTTCCTGGTAACACCGATGACTTCACTAAACACTTCATTTCACACCTCTATTTTTAATCTCTATAAAATCCTCTCAGTGAACTTCCGAAAGGGGAATAAAGGCTTTTAGAGCAAGAGGGCAGAGTCACAAACTAATTAAAGAAAGGTCCTGATTAAATACTAAGAAAACAATTGTAGTCAGAGAGTGGTGAATGTTTGGAATGCATTGCCACAGGAAATAGCGGAGCCAGTGCAAATTAATGCTTTCAAGAATAAATTGAATGCGCATAGTTACTTTTAAGATCAAATGTAGTGAACGAAACTGGCTGTATACATACTCTGCAGAATCTTATATGGAGAATAAAAACGTAAAGTTAAAACGGTTATATTAGCCGTTGCTGTCCATATTACACTGGACAGTTGTTCTGCTGTTACTAACCAGATATCACTAGGACAGTGCTGCAGTTATTGTCTTTAGGTTGTTGAACAGAGGATCTGATGTGGCCTGTGTCAGGTTTCAATATGTCTACTTGTTCACTTCTGGTGGTCTGGAAATAGCAATTGTTTGTGTGTGTGCTTGTGTGTGTGTGTGTGGAAAAGTAAGAGAGCGAGAGAGAGACAACGTGTGTGTGGGGAGGGGGGGCAGTGAGAGAGAGAGAACGTGTGTGTGGGAGAGAGAGAGCGAGAGAGAGACAACGTGTGTGTGTGTGTGTGGGAGAGTGAGAGAGAGAGAGAAGGAATGTGTGTGTGTGTGTGTGTATGTATGTGTGCGTATTTGCTGGATGTATTCTAATTCAAACGTATATTATCTACTTCTAGTCATCTCTGTGTACTTATCAAACTTTACATTTACAGGACCGACTTCATTACACCAGAGCGCCCTCATACGTGCCAGCATATTTCATTGATGAAAGGCCAATGACAGAGAACGAACTCCGTATCGTTACGATATACTTATATCACGTTATAGTATCTCTCCATCTTCCTTTGACAGTTTACCAACGTTGTCATCTCTATGCACGTTGCTACTAGATTGAAATCACTGCACTATAACCTTCTTAAACAGCAAACATAGCATGCTATCAAATATTAATGTGGTAATATCACTCCAGTATTCTTTAAATGAGCTTGTTTAAACTCCAGTATAATTTAAATGAATTGTTTCACTCTAGTATGCCCTCAATGAGTAAGTTTCACTCCAATATACTCTAGATGAGTTTGTTTCCATCCAGTATGCTCTAAATTAGTCTGTTTCAATCTAGTATACTCTAAAAAGTGTTTTTTTAACTCCAGTATATTTTTAAAAAATTCAACCTCCCAGTTTGCTCTAAATGAGTTGATATCCTTCCAGTACATGCTTAATAAGTTACAATCTCCCCAGTATATTATAAATGAGTTGCCATCTCTCGAATATATTATAAATTAATCCCCATCTCTCAAGTACATTATAAATCAGTTACCATCTCTCCAGTAAACTCTAAATGCGTCTATACCACCTCAGTTTGCTCAAAATTAGCTTATATCACTACAATATATTATAACGAGTTGCCATCTGTCCAGTATATTATAAATGAGTCGCATTTCTCCAGTATATTATAAATTAGTTACAATCTGTTCAGAAAATTATAAATCAGTTACTATATCTCCAGTATATTCTAAATGAGTTACCATCTCTCATGTATATTCTAAATGAGTTTCTATCACTCTAGTATTACTCCAAATGAGTTACAATTTCTCCAGGATACAATAAAGGAGCTATCACTCCAGTGCACTAAATGAGTCACCATCACTAAAGTGCATTTTAAATCAGCCACCATTATCCATATGAATTTAAATGAATTTACATCCCCTCAGCACACCCTAAATGAGCGACTACCATTACTTTCCCTTTTTTGTTCCTGGCTTTTAAGTTATGTCAGCATCTGATTGTCCAGGCTAACTTCACGTAATGTGTAAAATAGTTTTTTTTAGTTATATTTATATTCCACACCCACCCCCCACCCCCCCCCCCCCCACCCCACCCCTTCTCCATCCCCTCTAAATAAATGTCAATTTGATCAATATACTCATGATTAGTTTTAACGTTACCATTTTTGTATCAATAATTTTCAATTTTGTTCTTACAGTGTGCATGAGTATGTATGAGCTGTAGCGATCAGCGACCCATAGCTGACTGCTAGCGTCAGCGTCAGCGAAGCAGAGCTGCCAAGACCCTTCTACACTTCTATGTGGTGATCCTCGATAACAGTCTGCCACAAAGCAGACTGGCTGCTAAGGGGAAGGGATCAACAACGAAAGGCTAACCTGTTACCCAAAAGTCCCATGCTGAAGTCGGATGTGTTGGACCAAAAGGTGCAAATATTGTAGTCAAGCTGTAAACTACCACATAATGCATTCCGTTCTCCGGACTACGTCCTGCTACTTGCAAAATCCTTTTTAGGACTTGTAGCGGGAGATTGAGAACGAAGGAAGAATAACATAAAGATACAGTATACATTAATTTGTACCAGTTTAACTCTAAATGATACTCCATGTATTTGCCCTCTCTCATCTCATTCCCAGTTGGTTTGACTCACTAATCTATACCCTCGTCATAACAGCGCTGTCGTAGCATTCATCTTCAGACTGAACCTACATTAGCCTGTGTCCGAAGATGTGACTCAATTGCTATCATCAGGTCTGAAGTAACGCCTTACATTTTTGGGGGTTTTCCGCTGGAGTGCTTTCAGTCTGGCGTGTGGAGGACCTCACTTATCCCTGCAAGTCTCAACTGTTTTTAAGGAATGCTAGCTTACGTGACTTCCTGGCTGGTTTTCTTGACAATGGCAACATTTTTACTTCTTGCCTGTTTTAAATGGATCAGTATATATTGCTTGTGTATTACATTTTCTGGTCGAACGTTTTTTTTTTTGTTGTCTTAAAATGTTGTTGTTTATTGTATTCGTTGTGCTTCATATATCAATATAGTTTATTTTACGAGTTATTATCTTGCATTTACGTGTTATTATCGTATTTTTAATAGATTTCAGCATTTACGAGTTATCATAATGTAATAGTCATTAGCGTAAATTTAACAGTAATCAAGTATTATTATGGTTATTATAATGTATTTAATAGTATTATTGAGTGTTTACAATACAATTTAGCGTATTTACGAGTTAATATCATGTATTTATGTGATGCTACTAGGTATTTACATGTTATTTTCAAGTATTCCAATTTATCATCATGCACACGTGTTATTATTACGTTTATTTATGTTCAATCAATATGTTACTTACTATTACCCTGTACACGCCTTTTTGTCGTGATTTTACTAGATGTTACCATCTTTGGTGAAGGACAGATGGCACAGTATATGAAAGGGGTAACCATTATTTATTTGCACAAGATGAAGGGCAATCACCCTTTCTATCAGTTGGCGGCTGACATAATGGCTCGAGTCTTGCTCAAATGCCTAAATAAATCATCTAGAGTAGGAACTTATCCCACAGAGTCAGCGTTTCCAAGGATGTTGTAACGCGGACAGCATTCTACATGTGTTTGCAGAAGGTCAAGTTCTAGGAGAAGTGTTAGCATCGTGTCTTGTATACAACTTTTGTTGACCTGACTGAGGACTTTGATACTATCAGCAGAGACTCAATCTGGCAATGGCTAGAGGTCACATTTTGAATTTGATCAACGGCCACCTTTTGTGTGACGATACTGCAGTCGACGAATCAGGAATGCACAGATCGCACGAGTTTGAAATAATACACCAGACCAGCAGATATGAGCGCCTGAAGGTGTGTACAAACAGCGAGCTACAGTATCGGCACTCTTCGCAATCTGCTGAGAGGAAATAAACACATATGTAAGGGAACTCGGTGGTCTCGAAGTAACGTGTGCCGGAGGTGTGTGGGTTCGAATCATGGTGTAGACCGAGATTTTTTTCACGTGGATCTTCTAGTAAAAATTCTCCTGATCTCTAGGTAATGAGATCGGACCCCTGATCTCTGGGTAGTGAGATCGAACCCCTGATTTCTGAGTAGTGAGATTGGACCCCTGATCTCTGGGTAGTGAGATCGGACCCCTGATCTCTGGGTAGTGAGATCGGACCCCTGATTTCTGGGTAGTGAGATCGGACCCCTGATTTCTGGGTAGTGAGATCGGACTCCTGATCTATGGGTAGTGAGATCGGACCCCTGATCTCTGGGTAGTGAGATCGGACTCCTGATCTCTGGGTAGTGAGATCGGACCTCTGATCTCTGGGTAGTGAGATCGGACCCCTGATCTCTGGGTAGTGAGATCGTACCCCTGATCTCTGGGCAGTGAGATCGGACCCCTGATCTCTGGGCAGTGAGATCAGACCCCTGATCTCTGGGCAGTGAGATCGTACCCCTGATCTCTGGGTAGTGGGATCGGACTTCCGTGTTCATTGTCGAGCACTTTAAAAATATATTGGGAGTTACAAATGGAAAAGAGTAGGCTTAATAGATGTTGCCCGAACAAAATCCAAATAAAAAATTAATCCACGTTATTTGTACCTTTCCCCAGGTGGTTTGCTAAGAGCAGCTAAAGATGGCGCCTAACTGACTGCCGGCCTACTTAGCTCTAGTGTTTTAGTCTAATAACATGGACTTACACATCGCTAAAAAATACACTCCAAGAAACTGGTTGCATACATACTCTGTACAGTCTTCTAAACTAGTATAAATACGTCAAGTTAAGTTAAATTATGTTTGCCCGGAGTGCAATGATGTTGCTTCTTTTAAGCAGAACAGAGCAGAATCTAGAATACCGTGAGGAAATCCAACTGCCCCGATAAATGCATCACATCTGCCTTTTATTGTTATGTTTCGCATGGTTGTTGTTGCCCTGAATAAGGGAGAACTGTTGAAAGGACATAACGTTGAGCCCTATATGCGTAAAATGTGGCACCTTCATATCGGACTGTACCGTCACATCTGATTACACATATCGGACTGTACCGTCACATCTGATTACACATATCGGACTGTACCGTCACATCTGATTACACATATCGGACTGTACCGTCACATCTGACTACAAATATCGGACTGTACCGTTACATATGACTACACATATTGGACTGTACCGTGACATCTTACTATACATATCGGACTGTACCGTGACATCTTACTACACATATCGGACTGTACCGTGACATCTTACTACACATATCGGACTGTACCGTCACATCTCCCTACACATATCGGACTGTACCGTCACATCTTACTACACATATCGGACTGTACCGTCACATCTTACTACACATATCGGACTGTACCGTCACATCTTACTACACATATCGGACTGTACCGTCACATCTTACTATACATATCGGACTGTACCGCCACATCTTACTACACATATCGGACTGTACCGTCACATCTTACTACACATATCGGACTGTACCGTCACATCTTACTACACATATCGGACTGTACCGTCACATCTTACTACACATATCGGACTGTACCGTCACATCTTACTACACATATCGGACTGTACCGTCACATCTTACTACACATATCGGACTGTACCGTCACATCTTACTATACATATCGGACTGTACCGCCACATCTTACTACACATATCGGACTGTACCGTCACATCTTACTACACATATCGGACTGTACCGTCACATCTTACTACACATATCGGACTGTACCGTCACATCTTACTACACATATCGGACTGTACCGTCACATCTTACTACACATATCTGAGGCTACCCCCATCTTCACTTATCATAGGCAACTATTATCATTATTATATTATTATCATTATTAGTAGTAGAAGTATTATTATTAGTAGTAGTATTATTAGTAGTATTAGTATTATTACTAGTAGTAGTATTATTAGTATTAGTAGTATTATTAGTAGTATTAGTATTATTAGTAGTAGTAGTATTATTAGTAGTAGTAGTAGTAGTATTATTAGTAGTATTAGTATTATTAGTAGTATTAGTATTATTAGTAGTAGTAGTATTATTAGTAGTAGTATTAGTATTATTAGTAGTAGTAGTATTATTATTATTAGTAGTAGTATTATTAGTAGTAGTAGTAGTATTATTAGTAGTAGTAGTATTATTAGTAGTAGTAGTATTATTAGTAGTATTAGTATTATTAGTAGTAGTAGTATTATTATTAGTAGTAGTAGTATTAGTAGTATTAGTATTATTAGTAGTAGTAGTATTATTAGTAGTAGTAGTATTATTAGTAGTAGTAGTATTATTAGTAGTAGTAGTATTATTAGTAGTATTAGTATTATTAGTAGTAGTAGTATTATTAGTAGTAGTAGTAGTATTATTAGTAGTAGTAGTAGTATTATTAGTAGTAGTAGTAGTATTATTAGTAGTATTAGTATTATTAATAGTATTAGTATTATTAGTAGTAGTAGTATTATTAGTAGTAGTAGTAGTATTAGTAGTATTAGTATTATTAGTAGTAGTAGTATTATTAGTAGTAGTAGTAGTAGTAGTATTATTAGTAGTATTAGTATTATTAGTTGTATTAGTATTATTAGTAGTAGTAGTATTATTAGTAGTAGTATTAGTATTATTAGTAGTAGTAGTATTATTATTAGTAGTAGTAGTATTATTAGTAGTAGTAGTAGTATTATTATTAGTAGTAGTTGTAGTATTAGTAGTAGTAGTATTATTAGTAGTAGTAGTATTATTAAGTATTGTCTTCAATTTATGTTTTATCAACTTATTTTTAACACTTCACATTCTTATATTACCCGTCTTACTTTTACGGCGTACCTTGCGTAGGTCTTTGTCTACCTAGTGTCTTCTTGTATGTAGGTGTTATTGTTATGTCTTTGCGTATCAGCGTCTTGTCTTAAGTTGCTGATATCCTTTCCTTGTCGTCCTCCCTGTTATTATCTATTTTTGTGGGTTTGTATTTATTGAAAGTAAAGATCTCGTTAACAAGTTGTGCGGCATGTTGTGAACATGATGTTATGCCCATATATGTCCAACAGATGAAAGACACAACGGCAAGAGTACACATTGTTAGTTCAATGTTCATTCTAGCAATGATTCAAGCGAAGTGTGGAACTTAACGTAAAACAGACGCAGAGAAGCTCAGAATCACTCAATGAGCAATGAAAGGAAATGTACTAACAGAAAGTCGATAGGTGATAAGATTCAACACAAAGAAATTCGACAAAAAAAGCTTGTTTTGGTGTGCTAGTGAAGCAGCGACATACCACAAACATCGTTTAGCTTTATACGCGGTACGCATGCCTGACAACAGATGGACACGTAGGACAATGTTTTGGTGGCCATACGCCTGTACATGTCCACGCGGTGGCCTACAATGGCGAGATGGACTGACCGACGTCCTAGGCCCGCCTTGGCACAGCACTGCAAAAGATAGGTACGCATAGAAAATATTGGTGGCTTCTTCGCGTACAGCACATTTACCGTACTGACGCCGAGGATATTGTGTAATGTGTGTGTGTGTGCCCATATTTACTTGATCGACAGCACACAAGAGCTGGCTGTCCAGCCGAACGATCTAGACTGACCAACAACACACAAGAGCTTGCTGTCCAGCCGAACGATCTAGATTGACCAACTGCAGACTAGAGCTGGCTGCTCAGCCGAACGATCTAGACTGACCAAGGACACACAAGAGCTGGCTGTCCAGGCAAACGATCTAGACTGACCAACAACACACTAGAGCTGGCTGTCCAGCCGAACGATCTAGACTGACCAACAACACACTATAGCTGGCTGTCCAGCCAAACGATCTAGACTGACCAAGGACACACTATAGCTGGCTGTCCAGCCGAACGATCTATATCTAATTCTCAATTCGTGTATGTCATTTTCACGATCACAAACAACACGCCGTCGACCAAACCTAAAAAATGTGGTACCAAAACAGGTCTGGGAAGTAAAGGCGGTATTTGTTGTACAATTTGGGAATAAATGTGCATCAATGAACGGTTAAGGTCGTTCCCAACCAGACGCAATTGCCAGGGATGAAGTGTTAGAGACCTTCTCGTACTACCTCTCAGATTTTAATGCGGTTGGGCGACCAGTTCAATTCATCGCAGCCTATCCGTTCTTGATCCAGACATCCATATACAGCTGAGCCGACTGGAGGGTGTTAACAACGGTATTCGAACCCAGTAATGTGATAGGCCTGTACCTCACCTGGATCACATGTGGATGAACTCGATGACAGTGGTTATTGTACGTTCTATCGGTTCAGACAGATCGATTTCTTTATATTATGTATGTTCCTTAATACTCGTGCATTGACTGTGTAATAGAGTTTCTTAAGTAATGGGGAAATTAAGCGGTGTGTGCGCGCGTTGGTATGTGCCTATGTCTTTGTTTTGTTTTTGTTCTTTTTTTTTGTGTTCATCTAATTTATATATTCCTCAAGGTGTTGTGCGTTGCACTATGTTTTTATTTTGCCCCTAACTGCGGAGTGCATCCGACTTCGTCTTGGATTTTATGTAGGGTCTGCTTCCTCCTGCATTTTCTAATAGTTTGTTTCCCCGGGTAACGGCCGGTGCTGTGACTGAGGAGTGAACACAGCACCTTCGGATTGTGAGCCGTGTCACTTAGCCAATAGCCCACGTCGTTCTCTGTCTGGTGTGTGTGTGTGTGTGTGTGTGTTTGTGTTTGATTGAGTATACAATAACATGTATCGATATGACAGCACTCAGGAGGAGGTGGGAGGGTCTCAACAAATACTCTCCATCTGTTCCTAATTTATGTCGCTCACGTGAAGCGGACATAACTGGCTTCCTCTTCTGTTGTGTCTTCACATGTTTTCAATATATCGCACGTCGGGTTATACTATCCGGCTTCGTTTCTGTAGTGTGTCCTATTCATCTCCACTTTCTTTTCCTAATTTCTCGCTGACTTGGTTGTTACAATGGCATTTCCCATAGATTGTTGTGTCTGCCGTTATCTCTGGTTACCCAACCCGAAGGATGTGGCGTGGACACTTACTGATGAAAGTATGCGGTGTAGATAAGGTACCCTGAGTCACATGCCATGTCACTGAGCCATGTTGCAAGACCTCATTTGTTTTCGTGTTATCTAAGCTGAATACAGTGGTGATCACAGTGTCGATCACCACCTTGTCGGCGCACCTGTTGTGACACAATCATGTTTCTAGGTGCGACGCAGTCTGGAGGTGTGGGCATTCATCAATTTGTTCACTTATCTGTCTCACTAATCTTTGATCCTGTTAATGTGTGGGAGCGAGTTTAAATGTTCATCTGTTAAGCGATGTGTAGACCGAGTTTAAATGTTCATCTGTTAAGCGATGTGTAGACCGAGTTTAAATGTTCATCTGTTAAGCGATGTGTAGACCGAGTTTAAATGTTCATCTGTTAAGCGATGTGTAGACCGAGTTTAAATGTTCATCTGTTAAGCGATGTGTAGACCGAGTTTAAATGTTCATCTGTTAAGCGATGTGTAGACCGAGTTTAAATGTTCATCTGTTAAGCGATGTGTAGACCGAGTTTAAATGTTCATCTGTTAAGCGATGTGTAGACCGAGTTTAAATGTTCATCTGTTAAGCGATGTGTAGACCGAGTTTAAATGTTCATCTGTTAAGCGATGTGTAGACCGAGTTTAAATGTTCATTTGGGAAACGATGTTTGGGAGTTCAATACTAGAATGTGTGTTAGCTCCTTTGTATCAGCATATAATGTGGCTATGAGTGATTGTGTGTTTGTATCTGTGTGTGGATGTGCATGTGTGTGTGTGCGTGCGCGCGTGCGTGCGTTTATTCATGTAAGTTTAGACATTCACACAAGATATTATTTAAAACACATTAATTGTTTATTGCTAGAGCGAGCATTACTTCAAATATTGACAGCAAGCCCTCGTTATGCATCCCTTACCGTATCTGTGGTTTCGTTATCCGTTGGCCGATCGCATGTACGGCGTTTTAAATATCAATTAAGAGTTCAGGAAAGGGAAAGGCGGAAGCCCCCTCTTGCTATATCGCCAAAAAGTAATTTTGTTGACTTTTATTACTTTTCGTATCTAAACAACAAGGCTTACCGCCAGGCACTTGCTCGTCTGATCTTTGCTACACTTAATATCCAACAGACACGTTATTTGTTAACGCCATCTGTCTACACGCCACATCCCGGTGAGAATAGGCTGCCAGTTGTGTTTTGCTGACTTTAGTTGAAGAACAAACTCAGTAGCAATGAATACGAAATCAGATTGTCCTAAGTTTGGTAACAAAAATACAAATTGTGAAGCTGGCATTCCTTCAACAGTAGGTAGAGCCGTTTCAGAAGAAAAATAAGAAACACAGTTGTTGCAAGATTACTAGGAATAATCTGGCAAGTCACCGGCGGATTTTCGCCTGCCCAAAAATATGAAACAAACAAAAGAGATAATACCTTCCTACGAAGTCTAACGACACAAGTGGACTGAAAATAGATAGACAGACAGACAGGCAGACAGACAGACAAGCAGACAGACAGACAATCAGACAGACCGACAGACAAGCAGACAGACAGACGGATGGACGGACAAGCAGACAGACAGACGGATGGACGGACAAGCAGACAGACAGACGGACAGACAGACAGACGGACGGACGGACGGACGGACGGACGGACAGTTAGAGTCTCAGAAACAGTAAGGAGTCCCAGAAACCACACAAGAAAGATCAGTACTGAATTCTGTTACATTATTGTTTACTACGTCCCAAACATTATACTAGCAGATATCCCCTGCAGCGTTCATGATGTGATAACATCGCATATAACATCATATCACGTGATATCTACTTCAGCTAGTTATCCTAGCAGCGTGCGTTATTTATTGACACGCAGACATAAATATACTTCTTCTCACGCATTCGTTCTACAAGAATATTTTCTTTAATAGCGCCAAAACGAGCCAGCAGACCCCAGTGTGTAAGCACAATAATAACGATCTTACCTTTATCTGCTTTCTCGTCGACTACCAATTATTAAATACGCGCACAAATTGAATTTCATTACAAGCGTTAGTTTGATGAATTTCGTTTTGTATTTTTCTCGATGCAGTCATTGTATCTGTTGTAATGTTTTCATGTCAAATGTTACATTTCCAGCTGCATATGCCATTACATAGGCTTTCTCATTCCAAATTTTACATTGACATATGCATTGTTGAATACATTGCAGCTAATTTGGATATATACAAATTATATACAAACATCTACACATCTCTGTTTGCGTAAACGGAGAACTGGTAAGTAGAAAAATAGATTCAACGTCTACTCTACAGATACAAATATACGATCAAATACTGGAACAGGTCAAGAGCTTCCCCTATCTTGGAAATATATCAGTGGAAAATGAGAGATGGGGAGTATGAATCAGGAAGCGAATAAGAATGGTCATATCACTGACAAATCCAAAATGTAGGTGTACATGTGCATCCTTTACTGTATGATGTAAAATCGTGGACAATCAAACAAATGCTTAGAAAAGAAAATTGAAGCTTTGAAATGTGCATTTATAAAAGTGTCGGTCACATCTCCGGAAAATAAATTAACACAAATAATGAAATCTTCGAGAAATTAGGAGCGCAAAGAAAATTGCTGAACGAAATCATAGTTTGCATATAAAGATATTTTGGTCACATAAAAGACATAACGCCTCGCTGAAAACAATACGTGTAGGACAAGTTGAGGGCGAACATGCCAGAGATGAATAACGCTATAAGTTGGAAGATAACATCAAATAAAGGACAGGGAACAGCCATGCAGACTTTGCCAACACAACAAGAGATAAAGAAAGTTGGAGATCTATTTAAGTCGATCTTCGATGTAAAGATGCTACCTAAAGTGATCTGAATCTGATTTACAAAATACTAAATCTGGATTTGTGTCTGTTTCCGAATAGCTTCTTATAGTCAATATTGTCAGAATATAATAAATATATATATATCCATTTTCACACTTTGTAAACCTTCTTTTGCCGTGGACACGTCATTTTAACTAGAAAATCTGTTGGTGTATACCTGGTCATTTGAACATCAAAGCATATTTGGTTTCCAGACAGTTCTGAAATACATCATGCCCTGCAAAAGGCTACAATATGTGCAATCAATTTTTGTATTTTAATCAAAATAGATCATTACAAATTACAAGTCTGCTGCGGTGCAACTCTTTAACTTTCTTTGTAAATGTGATGTATTTCTTTACAGCTTTCGTTGTTAATGTGTTGTATTTCTTTATAGCTTTCTTTGTTAATGTGTTGTATTTCTTTATAGCTTTCTTTGTAAATGTGTTCTATTTCTTTATAGCTTTCTTTGTAAATGTGTTCTATTTCATTATAGCTTTATATGTAAATGTGTTGTACTTCTTTATAGCTTTCTTTGTAAATGTGTTGCATTTCTGTTTGTTTGTTGTTGTTTGTTTGTTTTTTTTTGGGGGGGGACGTGGGTGGGGGTAAGGAAACAATCACAACGACATTTGTTCCTATTACTGAAGAAATCCCCACAGTGGTGAGCGTACTGAGAAAACTCGCATTGCACTACAACCAGAACGTCCCCAACACACTTTCTAAAGTATGCATGGGGATGTACGAGGAGTCACTGTAAATTGTTTCCATGAAAAAGGTCGTTAATAGTTAGCGTATCTCAGCCCGTGTAGCTTCAGACAACAACATTGCCTAAGCACGTATCGAGATTTATAGAGCATTTATAGAGATTTATAGAGAATTAATCCGTTTGCTTCACCAGTTGCGGTGTAGTGTGCATGCTAGGTTTTTATATTATTCAGAAAATCTTGCTTCCTTCTTCATAAACACGTCATTACATATTCCGTGGGAAGAAGGGGAGGGGTAGGGGTGTCGTCGAGATAGATGATTAGAGAAGACTTTAGTGGAGATGGTAACCTCCCTTGCATACAAGCCATTACCAACAGAAGTACACGCCATGCATGCAGACAACTGGGTCCATGATTCCTTGTACGGGGGATGGTCAACAAGTTGAACACTTTAGTATGAAGGAGTCAAGTCACTTACCAGGAAATTGGTGTGAACATTAGTCCTTCTCTGTGTATTTAACCTGCAAGGTGATTCACTTCTCTCATCTTTTCGTCATCTTCCTGATGTTCTGACTATAGAACTCATCCGTCTGGTCCCGGAACCAGGTCTCCAGTTCAGTAATCAAGTTCTGGACGTCAGAAAAACGTGCAGGCATGAAATCATATTTCATCCACCATTCTACGGGACTATACAACTAGTGACTTCTTCTTGTCACCAAACATGAATAATCCGCTTCGTTAACGTAGTTTTTCTGACGTCCAGGACTTGATTACTGAACTAGTGGCGTGGTTCCGGGACCAGACGGAGGACTTCTATAATCAAGGCATCAAGAAGAGAATAGATGGGATACGTCTTGCATGTTGAATATATAGGAAAAGACTCAAACTCACACCAATTTCCAGGTAAGGGACGTGTACCTTCACACAAAACTTGTCGGCCATCCCTCGTTGGTAAGCTGGTTAATTCAAATCTAGTGTTGAGTCGGTAAGTGAAGTGACAGATTTTGTAACAAACATATGTCATGATTACTTAATGTTTTGAAAACATGTCATACAATCTGCTAGCTTGGGACATTCATGTAATGGGCAAGCTGTGGGGGAGGGGTTCGTCGTGCGGGCAGTTCGCTTTCTCTGTGGTTCGGCGATCTGAGCACCTAGTGAGATACTAGCTCGCCAGGCAGAACGGGTAGGTGCAAGCCTCTCCCTGTAGGTTGTTGCTGATGTCATTGTATGCCCCCAATGATTGTAGCTTTTCTCAAATTCCGAGCGTGCTGATAAAGGTTGTCAGTGGTCCTCCAGGCAGTCGTGCTGTGATTACCTTCATCTGCGAGACGCTCACTACAAGATATATAGTGGTCTTGGTCAGTATATTGTGCTAGACCCTGACACGACGTCCTAGTCAGTATATTGTGCCTGACCCTGACACGACGTCCTGGTCAGTATATTGTGCCTGACTCTGACACGACGTCCTGGTCAGTATATTGTGCCTGAACGGACTAACGTTTCAGTTCCCTCGTGGGGAGGTACAATCTTCTTTCGTATGACATGTATAGCAGTTAATATTGTCAACGCATGCCTGTATAGTGTTCATTTAACTCAATCAATCTATTATTTACTTGGTCCTTTTCTTGCTCTGAAGCCCTGCTGTATCCAATGGCTGGACAGTTCGGATCATTTCAACTTCAACTCTCCTCGTCATGAGGAAGAGGTGGAATCCTCAAAGTAAGTTCACCCTGAAAAGCTAACACAAAAATTATGGATAGAAACTGGAATGGGTCAAACAAACACATAGTGAATTGCAAAGTGTAAACTTCTTCTTCTTCTTCTTCATCGTACGCAGTCAGACAGTAACCATCAAAGTGTAAGCAAGAAACTAATAGAGAAAACGAAACTCACAAAACTCTTTGTTGACAAATAAGATGTGCTCATGTTTATTAGACATTTGTCTGTTATGGTTTCCCTATCCCAGTTAACATTTATTTCATGATAGAATATATCATATAACATTTCTTGCTCTTTCTTAATAACTCTCACACAACTTTTCTCACAACTCAGTAGTGCTTGCTTTTTACTTGCAGCTCAAGTTTCGGCTTGATATTATTTTTACAGCGTCTTAGCAACTTCTGTTACCATCTGCTACAAAACTATTTTATATTTGTGCGATATTTATTCCGCCTAAGCTTTTGTTGGCGCGAGCTCACAAACGGTAACATATGGCCACCGACAACTTATAGCCTGCAGTTCATCGAACGTATAAATAAATCCAACTTTCTCCTGAAATCTGCTCCAGCTTCTGGCGGATCTGTGATTAGCCATTCATCCGGTATTAGCTATAAATAGAAACGAATAGCTGGGGACTTTCATATGGTAATCACCAACACTCAGCTCACCAAGAATCTATTTACGCGTTCATGGTCGCGAATGACTAAAATACTGCTATTCTAAACAGGGCGTGTTCGTTTGGTCCGCTTCTGCCAAGAAGGTTCATCACTTCGTTGAAAAGGAAACACGATAAGATCAGTAGCATGGTTTCCTTTAAAAAAATCTAGGATTATGTAGATCTGTTTACCTACTTCGGCGCGGATTAATACAATCTGTTGATTTATAATCTGAATGAAATGTGGCTTTTATGTAGTAGGACATGTTATGTGTCTATGATCACCATTATATGATACACATGCATCGATTTATTCATTCATTTTATAAATACATAAATTACTCCGTAGTAAAATGAACAAATAAAGAAAGGAACGATTAAATACATGAATAAAAGAACGAACGAACGAACAAATGAATGAATGGGTGGATGGATGGATGGATGGATTAATGAATATGAACATGCACAAATAAATGAAAGAATTAAGAAATAATTAACTAAATACATAAATACATGGCTAATTGAATAAATGACACAATTCAATCAATAAATTATTACATAACTAAATGAATGACCTAATAAAAAACGATTAACTAAATAAATAAATACATGGCTAATTGAATAAATAATTAATTCAATAAATAAATTATTACAGAACTAAATAATGACATAATAAATGAACGATTAACTATATATATACACGATTAATTGAATAAATGACCTAATACACAAATAAATGAGTCATATGACAAACAATTGAATTCATAGAAAGGAAAAGATCAATTGATGTACCCATTTATATTTGTTCAGAAAAGCAAATATCGACCCAGAACATCAGACAATGCCTCGTTGTCTTAGCTTACGTCTAACCAGAGCGTGGGACAATGGTGAAAACTAACATACAGGTCAAGGTCAAGGTCGATACATATACGACACAGTTGTCCGAAATAACTTGTGAGATACTTCATTGCCTTAGTTTGTTAACGAGGTTTGATGGACACTTTACTGTCTCTCTGTTTTTTCTTCCCTGACAGTAAACCATCTATTTACAGTTGGTTCGGCAAGAGCTTGTCGATAATGGAGATTGGCTCAGTACATTCGGCACGAGAAGGAAGTGGCTCTGAAACTAAGCTCCTCAAACACTCTCCCGGTACAGACTTCACACATTTTGGGCTCATGTACAGATCATATTAGTTACCAGATGTTCGGTGTATTCCCGTCTTCTAACCTCATACTCTTTGATAAATGTCAAATCTAAAAGAAAACCTGTCTTTCTTCACTTTCATGAGTTTATTATATTTGCAGCCATGTGAAGATGATCGAGTTTCCGGAGAAGTTGTATTAGTCATTCATGTCAGTCGGAGTCACGCGATAACGGCTTCAAACAGAGGCAATAATGTATGTATGTAGAGTTCAAAAAAGAAGAAAGTATCTTTTTCTGAAAATGCAGAAAAATAAAAGTCTTGGTCATATAGTGCAGAAACATAAAGGACATGTACCATATCGTATCAGCACATGTATTAGAAAGTGTTGATTACTTTATTATAAGGTGGGAGATAAGAGTAATCAGGGACAGGTGAAACATACTGATCAAGTTGGGAGAGAAGAGTAATCAGGGACAGGTGAAACATATTGATCAAGTTGGTAGAGAAGAGTAATCAGGGACAGATGAACACATCTAATCAAGGTAATAGAGAAGAATAATCAAGGACAGGTGAAACATACTGATCAAGTTGGTAGAGAAGAGTAATCAGGGACAGATGAACACATCTAATCAAGGTAATAGAGAAGAATAATCAAGGACAGGTGAACACATCTGATCAAAGTGGGAGAGAAGAGCAATCAGGGTCAGGTGAAACATAGTCCACATTGTACCTAACTTCTTCGTGCTTCTGGATACATACTGTGCCACAGCAGTTTCACCAACGAGGTGAGGAATCGACATACTGGAGAGTATCGCACTACACTACCGCCAGGAAGACTGGTTCATCTTGTCAAGTACGCCTCGCCGTGTGAAAACAACCACTGTAACATCTACGAAAGAAGCGTAGTCAAAAGTTAACTAAACTTAGCACGAACTGGCGTTTCGCGATGAATAAACGGGGTCTCTTGTGCGGCGATACGTGTGACTGTGGAGCGTTACAAGATCTTGGTCATCTGATAACTTGCGCCAACCTTCCTGATACATGTCACTGTGTAGCGGTACAAGATCCTGGTCATTTGATGACTTGTGCCAGCCTTCCTGATACCCGTGACCAGAACGGCAAGCTGATGGCGAATGACCGAGACATTCAAGTCGCTGAATACTGGATGAAGGCTCTATGACTCTATGACTTGGTGCTTTGACAGGGAAAGTAAGTAATTAAACACGAGTTGCAGCATCGACATCTAAGATGGAGCCTTGGGTGTATTTCTGTCCAATACAAAGCCTTCACTTACAACTATTGTTAAGTTTCTTTGCTTCTGGCGTCCAGTCAGAAAGTAAGTATTAGTTGCTTGCAGACATAATCTAGATTGCGTATGTAGAATGATGCTTACACAACTATTTGAATATCTGGTGACTTTGCTTGAGATGAATCCCTCAATATTGTTACGATTATTCGGCGGTTTTCTTGTTGTTGGTCTGCTGGGGTTACATCTCTAGGATCCCTAGGGGACTTCAAATTGTACAGCTGGGAGAAATATTCCGTCCATCTCTAGGATCTCTAGGAGACTTCAAATTGTACAGCTGGGAGAAATATTCCGTCCATCTCTGTACGACATCCTTTTCCTCAGTCATGGTATTCCCTGCCTCATCTTTAATTGTTCTTATTGTGAGCGTGAACTTCTTTCTCGGGATTCTAACTAGTAGTTAAGCTACTCTACCATTGTTCTTGACAATGTAGTCTTGAGCTTTTGTGCACTGATCTATTTTCAACTCCTCCTTTACTCTTGCCAAATCCTTTCTTATAGTCTTGTTTATAGCTCTGTATTTTCCCACTTCGGCTGTTGTGGTTTTTCTCATTTTTGAGAGCTCTTATAGTGTCACATAGTAGTAATATATGTTCCGAGGCCCAAGGTTTAGACCTCCGTTTGTACCTTCTCAGTATTTCCTCGGCCGTATCCTTCAATACAGTGTTGAGGTCTTCTAACATAAACTGACGGCTGCACTAGAACGTAA
Organism: Ariolimax columbianus; assembly: GCA_036924085.1. Classification (NCBI taxonomy): domain Eukaryota; kingdom Metazoa; phylum Mollusca; class Gastropoda; order Stylommatophora; family Arionidae; genus Ariolimax; species Ariolimax columbianus. The sequence continues at coordinate 134,355,492 of JAVGWX010000003.1, forward strand.
AATATGCGCAATGGAAATGAGATGCTTGCGAAGAATTCTTGTCATCTGGATCGCGTTACAAACGAGAGTGTTCTCAAAATTGTTAGGAAGTAGTTAGGCCAGTATAAAAACTTACTGACTATAGCAAAAACACGTAAATTGACATGGTATGGACATATATCACGATCGGTGGAGCTGACCAAGACTGTCCTGCAAGGCACTGTGCCTGGGAGGTGTGGGAGAGGGATACCAAAAAGAGATGGGAGGACAATATAAAAGAGTGGACGGGAAGGTTTACAGCTGAAACTAATACTTTGGCGACAAATTGAGATGTATGGCATGAACTGGTTCGACAAACTGAAATAACGGGGCATCAACTACCTTCTAGGTTACGGGACATGATGATGATGATATTCGGCAGTTGTGGATTGTCTATTGTAGACAGTTGAAAGGTAAAGGTGTTCCACACTAGACACTGTCCTCGGGATGATACGTATTTAACTCCGCTTTATTCTTGCGAGGTCTCAGTTTTTTTTATATGAGATGACCGGTTGCCGAACTCGCAGACTTGCCTGCTTTCTATTACATTAAATAAAATATCCGATTACAGATGTGGATAGATTGAAGTTGATCCACCGGAGCTCGAATCAGGTCTTTTCCCTGTGGAAAACAAAAGCTCTAGACAGTCTACATAACGAGTAGGCATAAAGATGTATAAAATAAACAACAAAACAAAGTTGTGTAACAAATGTTGAGCAAACATAATGAATCTTTACTCCAGTTTTAGAACCGCTGTATGGGTCTCGTATATGCTGATCGCTAGATGTCCTCAGACAATCATCGGCTTCCGTGTTCACGAGTAACATGGAAATCGAAGACTGAAGCTTCTCAAGACGACAAAACTCATATACCTGGTGGCAAGGATGGAAACAAGCAGGAATGCACACGCGAAAGCTGGTGAGTATTCACAGAGATGTCCGAATGATCTAATTAGGATGCATTCACGCACTCCAGCTGTTGAAGGATGAATGAGATGTTTTCTGGGATGTGTGTATGTGTGGTCGTGTGTGTCAGCATGCTTTTACTTGCCTATTTTGTCAATATCTGATGTCATAGCCCTGACTCAATCGTGTGCATGTCTGTCTCGTAACTTCTGTTTCCCAAATGTGAGATGTAATGCATTATTTTATTAATACGTTGTTGGTGTCCTACAGCTGGCACATATTGTTTCTTTACTTACGTGCTACAATCTAAATCAATCATAACCTATAATTGGTAATCAGATGCTTTACTTACGTGCTACAATCTAAATCAATTATAACCTATAATTGGTGATCAGAAGCAAAGGCCAGACATCTTCACATGAAATGGTAGGACAGGAGTCATAAATTTTGTAAAATCCCTTGTCAGATTACATTGAAAATAATAAATGCACAAGTCAAAAATAAAAGTGAATTGAATCTAAACATGTAAAGAAGATGTCAAGTGTAGCTGAGAAATGACGAGCTTAGACTCTTCAGGGGATGGGACAAAATAAGAGGAGGTCTCCTAAACAATTAGGTTCCTTTGTTTTGGTATTGCTCGCTGTTCAAACTGAAGCGAGCTTCTAGAATTTTGTTAAAATCTAGTAAACAATGTAGTAACGAATGCCATGGTATGGGAGAAAGCGGGTGCCTCAGTGCTTTAGAGAACCAACAATGATGCATTGATGGAAATCTTGGACAATGAATAGACAGACATTATACTCATGTTCAACAACATCAACTAAAGATATGTTCCAAGAAAACGGTTTACAAGATTACTGATTATTACAGCAACACATTTTTTTTAAAACATGACTTACAATTCATTAGACATATATCTATTGAAAAGAGGGTATAAGAAATATTCAAACCTGGAAAAGATCTAAGACAAAATGAAGATGAAAGACTGGTAGGAAGTGTATGGGATGACATCACAGGGTGTCTCATAAAATACTTGAAATATATGAAATATTGGAATTGTCAAAGGACGGGTGGTTGACTATTTAACTGATCATCATCATCGCTACCATGCATGACGTATGGCGATCACGACGCTACCCTTACGTCACCTGACTAGCTTCAATCGACATCCGGTCTGCCAAGAATCAATATTAGCAGACTCTGTGAGCCCAAAAGTGTTCAGTCTTCTGTATCAATTGCTGAAGGTTATGCTCTCATAGTTCTAACAGCCTCTTGGCAGTACATTCAATGCTGAAAACTGTACCCTCACAGTTCTAACAGTCTCGTGGTAATACATTCCATGCTGAAGGCTGTATTCTGATAATTCTAACATTCCTGCTTCCCTCGTTTCGCAATTAGTTTGAAAAGTCTACAGTCTTTGTAAGGTCAGGTCATCAATTGTGGCGTCTTCTACTAAGAGGCAATTATTTATAGACCTCAAGATATTCCTCAACCCATATCTGATGATAAGCTCTTTTGGTCAATACATATCTATTACCAAAAATTACACCCAAGGAACTAGATTTATCTCAACAACAATTATAAAAAGTACAACGCAGTTTGGACTTTTATAAAGGAAATATTTAAGACACAAATTATAATATTCATGAAACTTAATAAACGAAACTCGATTATACAAGTTCTACAAAACCACAACATATTAAATTTCAAATTTCCCCCAAACAAAAATTGTATCAAGCAGAACCATTGTCAACAAGATGCAACTCAATCAAACAACAAGGTTTATGGCACTACGGAACATGTTCTCGTACATAAGAGGGCGACAACCTGAAGGAAAGTTAGAGAAAAACCAGAAGTAAACAAGTTGAATCACAAAACAAAAATGCCAGGAAGGCTTTGAAAGAAACGAGAGATAATAACAACAAAGAAATCGGTGATTACCTAAACATACATTCATTATTTTGATCATTTCTGAACTTGTGGAAAACAATTGTTCATCACTGGCGTATTATTTATGCATATTCCTCCACACACAAACACATACACACACAATACCAACACACACATACGTACGCTTGCACACACCTTCTTTCATTCACAAATACATGAAGGACGAACTGGTGTCAAACGTTCCTAATAGTTTCTCAACACCAAATTTACCCCTTGTTGGATGCGTAGCTCTTGGTCGATGTTATTCAGTTTATGTCTGTAAATCAATTCAGAAAAACGTTATGAATATTTAAACGAATTAATGTTGCAGTATATTCAGCAAAATAAATGTACATGATCAAACCAATTTGCTCCATTGTCATTGTGTGTCCTTGAAGTTCAATAGAGATATAGTTTCAGTAAATTTATAATTATTTTTGTAGTTACAAATAGTGATTTGCGATTCTATAAACATGAAGCTACGTTTATATGTTTTCTATTTTTGAACATTTACAATGGATCTGACAGTCTGTTATTTACAAAGGTTCATGTTAGAGATTCACATTTAGACAGGACATGTATTATACATCATTGTGTGTATATTGTTGATTCTTTCCATCGCCGTAAAACCTGTTTATATACATGCTACACAAATTGATAAAGTTAATGAACTGTAACTACTTGTTATAATTGTTTGGAGTGATTTATCTATTCTTTTAAATTTTAATGTCAAATAAAGTGTATATATTAGTAATATATTATGTAACTTAGCTTAACTTAACTATTTTATACTGGTTTAGAAGATTCGGCAGTTTCTTTTACGTGTCTCTGCTCTAAAAACTATGCTCATCCAATTTATTCTTGAATGCATTAATTTACCCTGCATCCACTATTTCGCGTAGCAATGTATTCTAAGCAGTAACCACTCTATGACTAAAAAAATTATTTCCTAATATCTAAGCTGGATCTCTCTTTCATTAATTTGTAGCTATGCCCTTTTGTTCTTGTAGGCTGTTGTATTTGGAAAAACGTACAATTTATCCTTTCTATTTATTATCTTATAAACCTGTATTAAGTTATCTCGAATTCTTCTTTCTAGACACTGTAGGCCGGTTTTTCTGAGTCTTTCCTCATAACTGTAATTCCGGAATCCCACAATTGTCGCTCTTTTTTGTATCCTTTCCATCCTATTTATATCTCTTCTACGATAAAAACTCCACGCCAGTACACATAACTATAATAAAGGTCTAACTAATACTTTATACAGTTTGAGTATTACTCCCTTGTTCCTATAATTTTTGTCATACCTAAACCTGAATTTGCCTTTTTCAATGATACCTGGACTTGCTCACTTACTTTACCTGTATGATCTATTATAACCTCTAGGTCCCTTCCTTTCCTATCTTTCTAATATTGTGCACTCCCATTCTGTAATTAGGTATTTATAGTAGACCTATTTTATATATTGCCCTGTTTAGTGTCTCGTCGCTTTATTTGTGCTGTTTTTCACGCCTTCACCTTTGATTAATCACGTATCTAATCATTAAAACAATTATTTATATATGTATAATAATTATGGTCAGGCTAGCTTTGTTGCAGTATTTTGACGTACATACAAGTGTATGTATGTTTATGTATGTATGTAATTGTGTGTAATATTGTTTGTGTTTCTTGTGATATTTTTAAAAGCCACTTTCGTTAAAATAACAGCAGTTAAAAAATCAATCGCAGAAGCTTGATATAAATCAATGTTGTCCAGTGTGTCACTCGCCATCTTGAACCCTTAGGTCCGATTGTAAGCCTTCTCGTGAAAACTCTCCCGTTCTCGCGAGACTTCAAATTGCGTTGAAACTTTCCTGGTTGATGAGACCAGATACTGATATGAAACACGGAAAAGTACTGTGCGACACGGCGAAGTATAGCCTCTATGTAGAGCTAACATCATTCTAATGACAGAATGAGAATATCTTCACATATAACCTCGCAACGCCAGTTCCCGTATGTTCCATGGGGAACCCGTTGATAACTTGTTAAAATGAACAGGGAACACGGCTGTGCCTGGATGTGCGGAGCCAAAGTTATGCACGCACATCAAACGCAAGGGTGCTCACTCTCCCGGCGTGCTATTTGTGCCGCCCACATCCGTTTTATTCACCGCGCGTGGATCTACAGTTATAGAGAATTTCAGTATAGCTTCCTTCTGTTTTTGTGTTTATTTTTGGTTTAATTTATGGCTTTGGCGCAGTGTTTTGGCGTGTCATGCACATTGTAATGTGTTTATTCTTCCTTGGACTGATGCAAACAAGTGAGTACTCAGATATTGTTAATAAACTGCCTTTTTCAGTCCACACATTGGAACTTGTCAAATCTGTCCAAAGCTCGCCTCAGTGACAAGTTATTTGATGTATTCTGTGCATTTTACTTGGTTTTCATGATACTCTAAACAAATGTTGCAATTTGTTTTACATTAATTGTTCTATAACTCACTATATTTCTTTGTTCTACACTCTTAGATAATCACATTTATCTCTCCCATAAAAGCCTGACGTTTATCCTTCAATCTGGTTGCATATGAGCAAACTGTCACATCGCTCCTTTTGTGGAGACGAAAGCCATTAACATCACGCTCTTTATGTTGTTTGTTCAAGAGTAAATATTTTCATGTAGCCGACTTGAAATATGTTTAGCTCATAAAAATTCAGACTACAGTGACCTGTTCCAGGACAGAACCTTATCATTTGATCGGTTCCCCTCCAGCAGAATTATGTGCAGATTGTGAATGTACCCTGTGCTACTTGTCTCGGAAATTGATTTTTAACATTGATTTTCCTGGAATTTGTTACCCACTTTATCTAAGTTATGCATGGATTATTAACGACTGGGGTTATCATATTCACAATTGCAGTATATCAACTCACAAATATTACTAGGTGGCACACATTGCTTGTGCAGCATCCTAACCGTGGGTGTCAGATAAGTATGTATACAGGTGTACATGACATTTCTCCCAGCTTCTGTTTTTGTTACAACGGAGAACCACTAGAACTGATATGTGTCAGCGTAAGGAAATATATGTGTGTCTTTATTTGTTTTTTTTTAACAATCCGTGCTAGTCATAGTGAATGAAAACGTAGTTTTGTTATTTATGAATTAATATAAGTTGATATGAAAATTGGGTCTACAGTAACACGGGCGTGTATGAGTGTGTGTGTTTGTGTATTGTGTGTATGTGTGCGTGTATGTATGTGTGTATGTGTATGTAAGTGTGTGTTTACAACATGTGTGTTTAAAACATGTATATGATAATAAAATATCTAAAATGTTTTATAAAGCTGGAAAAACGGAACTAAAACAAGTAGACTAATTTCATCAGTCTTAATGGGAGATGTATTTGTGAAATAGAACAGAATCACCAAAGAAAAATCGGTCTTTCAGATTATGAGGGGAATCTTGTGCAACAAAACGCTATCACTGGATTTACGGAAAAGAGTTCTTGGGTGTTATGTGGAACCAATATATACATAGGGCAACGAGTCATGAACAATCAGCATTCATGTGCAGGGATCATTGGAGGCAATGGAAATGCTGTTTTACAGAAGACTTGAAAATTCCATGGGTTGCAAAGAGAGCTAATAACGTTGTTCCTGAGGAGGCACAGAAACAAAGTCAGCTTTTGGCAAAATACAGGAAATGGCAATCATCCTTTTTCTGATATATCATGAGAAGACGCGGGTTGGGACACAAGGTGACAACGGGCACAATCGCAGGGAAGTGGGACAGATGGAGGCACAGAGATAAAATATTGGACAGCTTGAAGGAATGGGTTGGGATTCGATCAACGGCGGAACTGACAAACGGTACACACGATATGAGGAAGTGGAGGTCCATCTCGTCAACGCTAACCGGCAGGGCACTTGATGACGATATGATAATATAAAAGTAAAGGTAAATGTTTTCCTTCAGCATACTTTTCCACTGGTCGGAAATGGTGTGTTAAAAACTTCAGTATACTAAGCCACAGCTTGTGTGAGGGTTGGGTTGCGAGTTCTCTTCCTCACTGCCTGTTCCTTCCCTAACCGTAAATCAGGTACCCGTTTACAGCTGTGTCGACTGGAGCTTGATGATTGTGGGGGTCGAACTCCGTACATTTGCCATGAAAATCAAATGACATACCACTACAGTAATCATTTGCTCACGACAACATAGTGTGTACTTCTGTGCATATGCAGTCTGAATTTGTTTTATCATGAGATGTGCTCTAGTGTGTGTACTATATATAGGTGGTTATAACGTTGAGAGTAATGCACTTTGTAGTATCATAAGACAGCTTTGGACACTGGTCTACTGACTCGGGTCAATTTCCCAGTTAACCAAAGGTATTTCTTTTATCTGAGGTTAAAAAATAACTCGAGCACACTACGTGGTTACTGCGTGGACAAACGAACACTATTCCTCAGCTCTACAAATCTTCCCTGCGTCATCCAATTACGAGTAGAACGCCGTATTGATTTTTTGTAAATGATTTGATAAAATTATTATATCAAGAATAGTTACAAGTGAGACTGTTATCATATGGTAATGATATCTATACTATGGTAAATTTATCACTATAAGGGAAGAGAATCCTAGGAAATGTGTAATAAGTCATAAGATTCATGGACCGATGAAAATTTACCTTCGGGACCTTCTTAGCATGACCTTAAAGTCCACTAAAACTTCTTGTACAAAGGCTTCGTTTGTTGTTGCTGATGTCATTTGTGTTTTAGTTAGATATTCTTCACGACTTTTAATGGTGGCGGGTTACAGTGGCTTTCCTCATATCACGAGGCGTGTTGACAAGGTGGTGCGGGATCTACCTGGCTGCAGTGCAATGCCAGGCCACAGTGTCATATTCACATAGTTAGCCAGACTGCCATGAAACGATATGTTTCAAGGGAAAACTGCTTAGAAGTGAGGTGGGGTCTTGAACATTAGGTTTCACGCGACTTTGACAAACATAGTTTGATCAGTATGCCTTAATTGACCCTGTCTAACACAGTCTGATCAGTATGACTCACTTGACCCTGACTAAAATAGTATAATTAGTGTGCTTCACCTGAACCTGACCAAATTTAGTCTGATCAGTATGTTTTTGTCTGATCCTGACTAACAAGTATGACCAGTATGATCTACCTGACCCTGACTAAAAAAGTTTGACCAGTATGATCTAACTGACCTTGACTAAAAAAGTCTGACCAGTATGTTTTGTCTGATCCCGACTAAAAAAGTCTGACCAGTATGATCTACCTGACCCTGACTAAAAAAGTCTGACCAGTATGTTTTGTCTGATCCTGACTAACAAGTATGACCAGTATGATCTACCTGACCCTGACTAAAAAAGTCAGACCAGTATGATCTACCTGACCTTGACTATAAAAGTATGACCAGTATGATCTACCTGACCCTGACTAAAAAAGTCTGACCAGTATGATCTAACTGACCTTGACTAAAAAATTCTGACCAGTATGATCTAACTGACCTTGACTAAAAAATTCTGACCAGTATGTTTTTGTCTGATCCTGACTAAAAAGTATGACCAGTATGATCTATCTGACCCTGACTAAAGAAGTATGACCAGTATGATCTACCTGATACTGACTTAAGAAGTCTGATCTATATTTTTTTCACCTGACCCTGACTAAAAATGTCTGATCAGCATGTTTTACTACTTGACCCTGACTAAAAAAGTCTGATCAGTATATTTTACCTGACCCTGACTACAAAAGTCTGATCAATATGTTTTACCTGACCCTGACTAAAAAAAGTCTTATCAGTATGTTTTACTTGACCGGACGATAATTTCATCTTCCCTATTGGTTTGTTTGCAACAAACTAATGTTCTGAAACTTTAAATAAAATACAAGCTAATTCAGATCTTTTCAGGACTAATCACAAGGGCGGCACCACACCATCAACACAATGTGTTGTTGCTCAAAGAAGTACGTCCCTCCAAAATGGGGTAACTGCCCAAGTAGTAACATTGTCCTCGTCACAGTAAATAAATGACTAGCTGTACCACCGCTGCAAGCGAGCGGAGTTAATTGGTTTGTTGCAGGCTTCCTGTAAGCTACAAAAGGTCTAAAGGACATATATGCTTTATGAGAAGCGAAAAGGTGGCAATAACGGATGTTGTAGTTCAATTAGCAATAAGGAACGTAAACCCACTATATGTGTTGTAGTGTCAGTAGCAATAAGGAACGTAAACCCGCTCTATGTGTTGTAGTATCAGTAGCAATAAGGGACGTACAGCCACTCTACGTGTTGTAGTATCAGTAACAGCAGGGAACGTAAAGCCACTCTATGTGTGTAGTTCAATAAAAAAAACAAGGAACGTGGAAGATATTCTATGTGTTTTAGTGGCAGTAGGAACAAGGAACGTAGAGCCACTATGTGCTGTAGCGGCATCAGCAACATTTGTGCTTTAGTGTTAGTATTATCATAACAAGTTAGATTCATCATGAAATGTTAGATCCATCATGCAAAGATAGATCCATCATGAGCAGTTAGATCCATCATGGAAAGTTAGATCCATCATGAAAAGTTAGATCCATCATGAAAAGTTATATTCATCTCCCTCATGAAAAGTTAGATACATCATGAAAAGGTAGATCTATCATGGTAAGTTAGATCTATCATGAAAAATTAGATCCATCATGCAAAGATAGATCCATCATGAGCAGTTAGATCCATCATGGAAAGTTAGATCCATCATGAAAAGTTAGATCCATCATTGGAAGTAGATCCATCATGGAAAGCTAGATCCATCATGAAAAGTTTGATCCATTGTGGAAAGTTAAATCCATAATAAAAAGTTAGATCAATCATGGGAAGTTAGATCCATCATCAAAAGTTAGATCCATCATGGAATGTTAGATCCATCATGGAAAGTTAGATAAATGTACAGTCATCCACATGGGTAGATCCAATATGGAACATAATTACAGAATGGAATAAAACAATATTAGAAAGATAGATAAGGAAATGACCTAGAGGTTATAATAGATCATACAGGAAAGGTGAGTGAGCAAGTTAAGGTAGCAGTGAAAAAGGCAAATGCAATGTTAGGTATGATAAAAATAAATATTAAACATAGGAGCAAGGAAGTGATCGTCAAACTGTATAATGATTTAGTTAGACCTAGATTGGAGTACTGTGTACAGGTGTGGAGTCCTTATCATAGAGGGGATATAAACATGCTGGAAAGAATACAAAAAAGAGCGACAAAGATGATAGTGGGATTCCAGAATTACAGTTATGAGGAACGACTCAGAAAAACCGGCCTACAGTGTCGAAGAGAGAAGAATTCGTGGTGACTTAATACAGGTTTATAAGATGATCAGAGGAATGGATAAATTAGACTATAACAAGTTTTTTTTTAAATACAGCCACCCACAATAACACAAGTGCATAGCTACAAGCTGGTAAAGAGAGGTCCAGATTAGATATTAGGAAATATTTGTTTAGTCAGAGAGTGGTGTCTGCTTGGAATGCATTGCCAGGGGAGGTAGTGGAGGCGGGGAGAGTTAATGCATTTAAGAATAAACTGGATGCGCATAGCTTTTAGAGTAAGGTGATGTAAATGTAACTGGTTGTATACAGACTCTGCAGGGTCTTCTAAACCAGTATAAAGACGTTCAGTTAAGTTAGATCCATCATGGCATGTTAGATCCATCATGGCATGTTAGATCTATCATGGAATGTTAGATCCATCATGGAATGTTAGATCCATCATAGAATGTTAGATCCATCATGGAATGTTAGATCTATCATGGAATGTTAGATCTATCATGGAAAAAAGGTGTAATGATGATGAGACAATACCCCGAACCAAGACCTGCATTTTCAGAAGTTCATAAGAGTAATTTTACGCTTGGATGGAAATGAGGGCGAATGGACGTTCTTTTGATTTTTTTTTTTTTGTAAGTGTACAAATGTGTGGAAAAAACAACTCAAAACATGCGATTCTGTCTTGTTTGTGTCACTTAATCACAAAGCAATCCCCAACAAGCGCAACAAAAGGAAGACGAAGTCTTCAGCACAGAAACAGACTAGAGGCATACAATCAAAATGTCATTGACCAGTGATATATTCCTTAACAATTTCAGAGCCAATGTAGAAACACTAAAAACAACAGCAATAGTCATCCTAGAAAACAGAAGACCAAGTCACATACAATCTAGTGGTCTTGGTAGATCAGTCACGATAGTAACCAGAAACCATACAATCAATTTATTGGACAGCCGACAAGAACACTTGTGGAAATCAACTATAAATGCAACAGTTTGAAAAAGCAGCGATCCATGCCAACTTGAAAACACATTGAAATTCCTTCCTATTCGGCGTTTATCCTGCAAATGACGTTGTGACTATCTGCCACAGTTTACATTCAGGCTGCGATATCTGCGCCACTTGGATAGACACATTTTGTTTTAGTTGTTTTGTTTTCTTACCGGTCCTGTCTTTCCACTGCGATCCCTCCTCTCTCAGCCAGACTCCACTTGTTTCCAAGGTCGCCGCTTGGAGGCAGAATATCATCTTGTTCAGCTCTGGTTCAGTGACCCTGTCGCAACCAGCCAGTTCAAGTCGCTGACTCTTGTCAGCTCATTCACTCTGCTTCATCTTCGACCCTACATTGAAATGAGGAGACATATAGACTTGCCAAATAGAGGGAAACAAAAACCAATATGAAGAAAGAGAAACATTTGGAGAAGTGATACAGAATATCAAACACAACACCCTGGAATGAATGGTGCTCCCATCGACTCATAAAAGAGACATCTTGGAATGAATGGTACACATACCCTCTCATAAGAACAACATCCTGGAATGAATGGTGCTCCCATTGACTCATAAGAACAACATCCTGGAATGAATGGTGCTCCCATCGACTCTTAAAAGAGACATCTTGGAATGAATGGTGCACATACCTCTCATAAGAACAACATCCTAGAATGAATGGTGCACATACCTCTCATAAGAACAACCTCCTAGAATGAATGGTGCACATACCTCTCATAAGAACAACATCCTAGAATGAATGGTGCACATACCTCTCATAAGAACAACATCCTAGAATGAATGGTGCACATACCCTCTCATAAGAACAACATCCTAGAATAAATGGTGCACATACCTCTCATTAGAACAACATCCTAGAATAAATGGTGCACATACCCCCTCATAAGAACAACATCCTAGAATGAATGGTGCACATACCCCCTCATAAGAACAACATCCTGGAATGAATGGTGCACATACCCTCTCATAAGAACAACATCCTAGAATAAATGGTGCACATACCTCTCATTAGAACAACATCATGGAATGCATGGTGCACATACCCTCTCATAAGAACAACATCCTGGAATGGATGGTGCACATACACTCCCACAAGAACAAAATCCAAGGATGAATGGTGCACATACCCTCTCATAAAAACAACATCTTAGAATGGATGGTGCACATACACTCCCACAAGAACAAAATCCAAGGATGAATGGTGCACATACCCTCTCATAAAAACAACATCTTGGAATGAATGGTGCACATACCCTCTCATTAGAACAATAGCTTAGAATGAATGGTGCACATACACTCTCAAAAGAACAACATCCTGGAATGAATGGTGCACATACCCTCTCAAAAGAACAACATCCTGGAATGAATGGTGCACATACCCTCTCAAAAGAACAACATCCTGGAATAAATGGTGCACATACCCTCCTACAAGAACAACAACCTAGAATGAATGGTGCACATACCCCCTCATAAGAACAACATCCTAGAATGAATGGTGCACATATCCTCTCATACGAACAACATCCTATAATGAATGGTGCACATACCCTACCATAAGAACAACATCCTATAATGAATGGTGCACATACCCTATTATAAGAACACCATCCTGAAATAAATGGTGCCCATACCCTCTCATAAGAACACCATCCTGGAATGAATGGTGCTCCCGTCAACTCAAAACAACAACAGCCTTGATTGAATGGTACACACATCCGCGCCTATGCCGGAGACGAAATACTCAATACGATAACTCGATGAAGTGACAGACTATAAGCCGTCTATAGTAGTCTCAAATGCTAGTTAGTTTGTTGCGCATCGCAAGCGATGATGATGACGTCATCAGGAGGGTTTGTCTTCATGATGTAACTTGCGTTGTATTGGATTATAATGAGGAAGAAGCTGCCAGAATGTGACAAGACATAAGTCAAGGCGGCTGTGGGTAATTCAGGATTCCATCACTCTGGTCCCACCTCCTTTGAGACCAGGGGTCGCTTGAAACATGCGGTGCTCGAACCCACTCCGTTTCCGTTCATTTCTTTGAGAGGCGAGTGCCTTACCTCTCGACCACAGCGTCCCCAAATAGCTTCAGGTCAAGAAATGTACCTACAAACCGGTGCTCGTGTAGAAAGACAACAGTAGAACTTGTTCCACGATAATTCTACACAATGACAAACAATTTGTAGATAGAAGGCAAGTTGTCGAGGGAAAGAGATATGATTCTTTGATAGGGGACGAAGAAGAAGAAGACATTGTGTCCTGTTTTATACCTCTGGAGCTCATTTTGCTCCTTATGTAGCATATTCAATGTTCTTTCAGTTACGGTTTCTGTAGGAATTTGTTAAACACCATAACGTTGTTAGTCACATGTACACCTTTCTTAAGTCATCGTTATGACATGCCTGGAAAGCTCTAGTCGACCTCTTATATCCTCTCAAGCATAACAAGTTTTTCTTGGGCATTTATTGAGTATTCTCCCAAAATCTAACACATATATGCTTAGTTAACGTTCAATTTTGACAGAGAAATAACAGAGTTATGTGCTAAATAAACTTTACCGCTAAAAACAATTTTCACATCTCAATCTTTAAACGAATTGCTCCTTACTCCTCCTCTTCTTCTTCTTCTTCTTCTTCTTCTTCTTCTTCTTCTTCTTCTTCTTCTACTACTACTACTACTACTACTACTACTACTACTTCATCTTCTTCTTCTTCATGATCATCTTATTTTTCTTATTTTGATACCAGAAGTGGTGAAAAATAAATTATTCACTCCATTCCTGTATCATATGTGTGGTATTGTTTCTAGAGGTTTCTTATTTTTGTCCTGTGTGTTATGTGTATTGTTACTAGAGATTTCTTCTATTCCTGTATGATATATGTATTGTTTCTAGAGATGTTTTTCTATTTCTGTGTGGTATGTGAATTGTTTCTAGAGATATCTTCTATCTATGTATGAGATGTGTATTGTTTCTAGAGATTTCTTCAATTCCTGTATGAGATGTGTATTGTTTCTAGAGATTTCTTCTATTCCTGCATGAGATGTATATTGTTTCTAGAGATTTCCTATTCCTCTATAATATATGGAGTATTGTTTCTAGAGATTGCTTTCATGTATGTATGATATGTGAATTGTTTCTAGAGATTTCTTCTATTCCTGTATGATGTATGGAGAATTGCTTCTAGATATTTCTTCTGTTCTGTTATCTTGTTGTTGATCGCTACTCATGTTGAGATAACTCTTGACGACATTTCTTTGGTAGCCGGTTACGGTTCTTCTTCTGAAATACTGGAAGGTAGTTGACAGTGGTCCTCCTAGCTGTAGTCCGATCTGACTCTCCATAGTAAGCTCACTACTATAACCATTACAGTGTCGATCCTCACATCATTGGCCAGGGTAGCAGGGAAACAGCCTGTTTCCTGGACCACGTACAGGGACTGGTTTTAGATAGGGATGTTCCGCCTGACACTGATTTCTCTTCGCTCTCTTTCTGTATCACATATACGTTATTGCTTCTATAAGTTTTTTTCTACAAGATTACTGCACACTCAGAATATATTTAACATGTTTAAATTATTGGCTGTGTTAATTTGCTATGAGTTGGAGACGAAGATAAATAGCTTTATAAGTGGGTGATAACATCAGGAAATTACTGGGAAAAGCCTGTCAGATTGCACCATTACGACAAGAGATACAGTACACTGGAGATCCATTGCATCCGACCTTCCATGCGGAGATGGCACTTGAACTGAACTGAGTTGTGGCTTGCGTTTCACAGATAACTGTGATCGGTGTTTACAAAATATGACCTGAATTGTTCTTGAACAATAGTGACAAGATGTTTGTATTATCTTTTCTAATTGTTCTACATTTATTTTTGTTCCATATAACTCATTGGGACACAACCGATGTTGGCCTTTTTGCATGAAGATTTCGTCAATGCATCTTGTGAGTTTTTATTAAGGTTTGCAGCTGTACTATATGTATCGAGCCCACCGCCAAAGTTGGTCTGCTTTTTGTGAGCTTTTGTAGTGGTCATTTATGTAAGCAAATTGTTTTACATGATGTGGTTGCCAGAACCATACTAAGCCTTCATTAGTCATCTCTTTTTACTGATTGCTTAGAAGGATACGGCTGTGCTATTCTCTGTTCCATAGAATCCACAACTGAGATGTAGTTTGTGTGTGTGTGTTGTAACCATTTTGTGCGTGTCTATTGTAACAATGTTTGTGTGTCTGCTGTAACACTTTGTGTGTTTGTAGCCGTTTGTATGTGTGGTCTAACAGTTTATGTATGTGTTGTAACAGTGTGCGTGTTGTAACAGTTTGTGCGTGTTGTTGCACCAGTTTGTGTGTGTCTGTAACAATTTGCGTGTGTCTGTAACAGTTTATGTGTGTCGTTGCATTAGTTTGTGTGTGTCTGTAACAGGTTGAGTGTGTCGTTGCATCAGTTTGCGTGTGTATGAAACAATTTGTGTGTGTCTGTAACAGTTTGTGCGTTCGTTGCACCAGTTTGCGTGTATCTGTAACAGTTTGTGTGTGTCTGTAACAGTTTGTGTGTGTCTATAACAGTTTGTGTGTGTCTGAAACAGTTTGTGTGTGTCTGTAACAGTTTGTGTGTGTAACAGTTTGTGTGTGTAATAGTTTGTGTGTGTCTGTAACAGTTTGTGTGTGTCTGTAACAGTTTGTGTGTGTCTGTAACAGTGTGTGTGTGTATGTAACAGTGTGTGCGTGTCTGTAACAGTGTGTGCGTGTCTGTAACAGTTTGTGTGTGTCTGTAACAGTTTGCGTTTGTTTGTAACAGTTTGCGTTTGTTTGTAACAGTATAAATGTCTTTGTAAAAGTTTATATTAATCTACGTTTTGAATTATGAAAACATAAGAATGAAGAAGAATGTTTTCATATCCACCTCAAAAAAGGAAATGAATTCAGTTTTAACATTAAGTATATGCCACGGGGCTCCGAACTGGACAGATAGGAATTTAAATCACACCGCTTCACCAAAGATCTTGTACAATGGTTCTCATACTGTGAGGAAAATTGATGCAACCTTCTTGTGTGTAAAGAAAACTTACTGTTGTGACCAAGACTAGAACAATACGAGTACCCCTTTGTAACAGCAGCTGTTCAAAACGTCATTCATGATTCTTAATAAGTGAATAATGGGCATACTGCCTTCTATACATGAGGACAGTTTTCTGACATCGCTGGGGTTAGTGCCTTAATGTATGGGCATACTGCCTTCTATATATGAGGACAGTTTTCTGACATCGGTGGGGTTAGTGTCCTAACGTATCGCTTTTCTTCCGCTGAGAATTGTATACTTTGTAAGAGATCCGTTTTTATGTAACATAATCATGACACAAAATCGATCTATGTCGTAATTGTTTCGATAAATAATAATGGATAACATTTAGACATTTTCTTGTGATTTAGAAAAGATATATCTTACCAGACTGAGACTTATTCCCTGACTCCAAATAAGATATTTTTAGAACAGTCATTAAGGATTTGTTTAAAATGTATAGACGGTTGCATGTTGGAATACGTATCATTTGCAGAAGGCATGTTCCAGAAAGGCCTGTGTTGAAAATAAATGAACAACATATATCCTTTCTAGTATATTCGAAAAGGCGATTAAAAGTTACTCTTCACAATAAGTGCTAGGACACCGCCATTAGAAATTATGGGATAAACTCTTATTGTAAAGGGGTCAGTTTTAGTGTCGGGGGGGGGGGGGGGGGGGGGCTCTGGTGGGAGTCCGCTGCAAAAAAGGGGTAGCTGTATTTGGGGGTCCGCTGTAATGGGGGCAATCTGTAATGAGGGCAGCCATAGTAGGGTCTATCTGTAGTGGGGGCCAGCTGTAGTGAGGGCCAGCTGTAGTGAGGGCTATCTGTAGTGGGGGATCTGTAGTTGGGGTCAGCTCTAGTGGAGAACAGCTGTAGTGGGGGCCAGCTGTAGTGTGGGCCAGCTGTAGTGGGAACCAGCTGTAGTGGGGGATATCTGTAGTGGGGGCTATCTGTAGTGGGGGATCTGTAGTTGGGGTCAGCTCTAGTGGAGAACAGCTGTAGGGGGGGGGCAGCTGTAGTGTGGGCCAGCTGTAGTTGGGGCCAGCTGTAGTAGGGGCCAGCTGTAGTTGGGGCGAGCTGTAGTGGGAACCAGCTGTAGTGGGGGCTATTTGTAGTGGTCCCAGCTGTAGTGGGGCCAGCTGTAGTGGAGGATATTTGTAGCGGTCCCAGCTGTAGTGGGGCCAGCTGTAGTAGGGGCCAGCTGTAGTAGGGGCCAGCTGTAGCGGGGACTATCTGTAGTGGGGGCTATATGTAGTGGGGGTAATCTGTAGTGGGAGTAATCTGTAGTGGGGGTAATCTGTAGTGGGGGTAATCTGTAGTGGGGGTAATCTGTAGGGGGGGGTAATATGTAGGCGGGGTAATATGTAGTAGGGGCTATCTGTAGTGGGGGCTAGCTGTAGTGGGGACTATATGTAGGGGGGGGGCTATATGTAATGGAGGTAATCTGTAGTGGGGGCTAGCTGTAGTGGGGGTAATCTGTAGTGGGGGCTAGCTGTAGTGAGGGTAATCTGTAATGGGGGTAATCTGTAATTGGGGGGCTATCTGTAGTGGGAGTTAGCTGTAGTGGGGGCTAGCTGTAGTGGGGGTAATCTGTAATGGGGGTAATCTGTAGTAGGGGTAACCTGTAGTGGGTGCTATATGTAGTGGTGGCCAGCTGTAGTGGGTGTTATATGCAGGTGGGGGGGGGCATCTGTAATGGGTGCTATCTGTAGTTGCGGCCAGCTGTAGTGGTGCGAAGTGTAGTGGGGACTCGCTGTGGTGGGGGCCAGCTGTCGTGGGGGCCAGCTATAGTGGTGACCTCTATTTTTCTTGGAGAGGCAATGAGAATCGTCAGAATAAATATGTGCTTTATGCACTGGGTGAGGGATGGTGCAGTGATATATATGTATATAAAACTAACTATGTTATTTTGATCAGAATTGACATCATAAACTCCATATTGTGTTCAGTATCTCATATTGTGTTCAGTATCTCAGAATATGACACTGATCGAGCCTCCAAGTGATGTGTGGGTTACTGCTTTCATCAGAAGTTAGTCTGTTGCCCAGGCTGATGAGTTCCTCGATGGGATTAACTTCATTGCCATGGATAGTAATTTCCGCAGTGATTTAATCCATGGTGAACGCATAGCAGTTTATGTGTGTTACAGAAACAGCTGAGAAGGAGTCATGAAGTAAGTCCGGTGAGGGTGAAGCCTGTCGTTTATTGTATGTTCCGTTGCAGTGTTTAATCCATCTGGCAGCTATTTCCTATTCTGAGTTCAAACGGGTTTCGGCAGATTTACTTGTTCGTTGGGTGTTACTGGTTGACTAGGGGGGTGTATCTTAGCGGCTTGATTGCGCTGTACGCTGACTTCGTGATGTTGAGCTTCAGACCCTTTCTAGCGATATGGGTTAAAACGTTATGCTTGTAGGACTGTTGGCAGTCGTTCTTGGCAGTCGGTCGGAATTATTTATGTAGTCATCTGTGTTAGGCAAAGCTGTTTCTGAACCTGGCCACCTTCTTTGTATAGAACTGACAAGGTCGAACGCTGTGAGCCAAGGTTTCTAAGAGCGTTTTCTGTGATCAAATAAACTTCATTCCAGCCCTGTGCACCGTTTAGACTATCATATTCCAGGGGATTCAACTTCGTGTGAAATAATGCCCACTATTGCAAACATGTTTTGTGGAAAATGAGTTCTAAGCGGCTAGGATTGGATCAACTCGTCAAGACTCAGTGCTGTACTTAGTTAATGTGTCTGTACTTTGTATAATATTTTGGGGGAAGTTGGGGGGGGGGGGGGGGTTGCGATCTTGGAGACAAACAGACGGTGGTCCGTACTGTCATGGACCTCGAAGTTCAGCTACACCCCATAAAACCTAACCAGGTCGGATTTTAAGGAAAAAATGTGGGCCATTGCCTTTTTTAGCGTATTGTGGCTGTGCGAAATCCAATTATACCCGTGGATGTTCTGTGGCTAGACTACCAGTATACAAGTCATCGAACATTCAGTGAAGTGACAACCTGTGGAATAATGGCAACATTAGTCTGTCTCCTGCTCGTTGACTCGTGAGTGAGACTTTAGTAGAGAGCTAGTGAGCACACACTCGAGAGTCAATATTGTCACAGCAGTACCAGAAGATTTATGATCCAACTCGGCATATAGAATGAACAGAGTGCAGGAAGTTGTGTCGAATCATCATCGCCAGGCCCAGTTTGTGTTGTGTGTAAGGAATAATGAGCAACTTAGGCACATGTCTTCTATCATGTTTGATCTCGTCTTTAATCGGTGTTGAATCTTACAGCATCTGCATGATGGGATGGAATAGTCAGCCCCATGACTCTTTGGCCTGACTTGAATTAACCAATACTATTCTCCTATGGAGTTTATACATCTTGTTTTCTTACAGACTCTACAGACACGGATCAGACACGGATAGCCGATCACATGGGCAACGCTTCTTTGTCAAATCTTACTTTCAGGTTACAGTGTTAATATCGACTACTCAACATCCGGGCCCTACAAACGCACATACACACACACAAACACACGCAAACACACACATACACAAATACACGCAGTCAATTAAGTTTCGGTCCAAGAAGTACCAGGTCTTCATAACTGACATTTTTGTTAGTTCCCAAACTTCAAGAACATCCACCTATTGAACTGGCGTAGGCGATCAAGGTTTCTCGTGCTGCTCTATGGCAGTTTTACTGCTGAGTCATCTTTGGCATGATATCAAACCACTCATTATCTTCGTCCTCTCTATATACATGGCAATCTTGATTGTTGTGACAATCTACTAGCGCACCGTCACCACCCCCCCCCCCCCTCGTTTATCAATCTCTTTTTCTCTCTTTCTTCCTTTTTCTCTCTCTCTCTCTCTCTCTCTCCCTGTGTGTGTGTGTGTGTGTTTCAAGAGATCTTAATTGTTGTCACAAAGTGCTATAACACACCAGGCCTCTTCAGTCTCTCTGTCTCTCTCTCTGTCTCTATCTGTCTCTCCCCCTCTCTCTCTCTCTCACTCACACTCGCTCTGTTTCAAGCAGTGTTTGTTGTTGTCATAATGTGCCATGACACCCATCCCCCTCTCAGCACAAAACAGCATCTACATATTGCTTACACGTTAC
The DNA here is from genome assembly GCA_036924085.1 of Ariolimax columbianus. Lineage (NCBI taxonomy): Eukaryota > Metazoa > Mollusca > Gastropoda > Stylommatophora > Arionidae > Ariolimax > Ariolimax columbianus. Next base: position 134,375,863 of record JAVGWX010000003.1, read on the forward strand.
ATGTTTGCATTAACCTTCTTCTGCTTCTTCCTGTGCTCCTCATACGTCCTGTTGTCCGGTCCGTGAGATTATAAACATTTTTTTTATGTTTCACCTGACCCTGATTACTCTTTACTCCCACATTGAACAGTATGTTCCACCTGACCCGGATTACTCTTTATTCCCACCTTTATCAGCATGTTTCACTTGACCTTGATTACTCTTTACTCCCACATTGACCAGTATGTTTCACTGATTACTTTTTCGACTTAAAACTTTTGTTTATGTCATCCCACCTTTATTCAAGGGACCTTACATAATGCTTTCTTTGTATATAGAGAACAGATCGTACACATGTAATCGTCCTTGTCAAATTCCTTCCTTATTTGTTTCAAATGTCATTTTACTAGACTACTCATATGGGTAGTGTGGCTGCGCTTTCCCAATGTCAACGGTATGTAGGCAAGTAGTCCGCTTAGTTCCCGTCTCGACAACTGTCAATGAACACGATGAAGGGCTGCATGCAATGAAGATGATGTCTTTCCAATTTGATCTAACCGAGTGATGCGTGGGTGACGTAGGGTCGGGACCATGATGCAGACGGTCGTTTCCCATTTTTGATGACTATGGATCTTTTTAAGAGCTAGTGAAACGTCCTACGCAAGGTAGACTTCGTGTCCAAATAGGACAAAACGGAGACAGTTTAGTTTGGTGAATGTACTTTCGACCTGTCCTCGTTTGACTTCGTCGTTTAACAACACGTTTTTCATAATTGTCCAGCTAGGCTTGCATGTAGTTGGGTATTACTAGTACATTATTATTCCAGCCTATGAAATACCAATAAATCGATATTTTTGTAACGCACATCACTTGGTAAAGTTTGAAAATTCCTTTCTTGACAATACAGAAACAATCTTTATAAGCGAATTTTTTGGTTTATACATTTATAATTTCTGAATGTCTTTTTCATTTGTGTTCCGGTCAGCGCCCATTAAATTTCTAATTATTCTTATTATGTGAGCCTTCTTTATGCATCAAAATGAAAATACCCCGGAAAATCAAAGTCATCATAAAAAATAAACATATTTCACTATGATAGAAACAGCTGCAATATAATTTTACTATAAATGATATGGTTAAATGGGTGTCGCGAGGTCAAGGCTGGACGTCCCGCTTGTTAAAGGAAAGTGAAGCGTCTGATATAGCCTCTCCTTTCCAGTTGTAGAGATCGCCGTTGGATGCACTGTTCGGCTTGCTGTTCAGCAATTTCCGTGCCAATGGCTTCTATTATATTTGTGTGTCCCCAGCAGCACCTTTGTGAGGGGCCATCTGTTTCTTACATAACCTGCCGTGGGGCGCGACCGAGTACCCGGTGGTATAACTGGGCGGGCAGATTGGGCTCATTAGCCTTGGTTGGCAGCCAATCTAAGAGAAGGTAAATTCTGACTCTAAACCCGGGTAGACGAAGCATGTTAGCCTGTTCAGGCAGTTCGCCTAGGAGAGGAGGAACTCTGATTTTAAACCCACAAGTCCCAGAGAGTGCTAGCTAGTCTTGGGACGATGAGAGTATCATCGGATGTCTCGAGTAACTAGCATCTGCGGGCAACGACTCCACTGCCGTGTGGAAACCTCGGGAGAGGATAGAGCTACGGGAGTAAACACAGACTGAAAATCCGGAGTGGTAGTACCTAATGCGGATGGTTATAAAATTAGGAACTCATTCGGCAGCTCCTGCAGCTGAGCTGGTGCCACTATGGCATCCTTTACATTCCTTTCGATTACACCAGCGAGGCCGAGAGGGTGATCCTGCAGTTTTGGCAGCCCAGGGTCTCCATATTCATCGTCCAGGCTTGCGCCATGAGAGGCTACTCACAGAGTGCCACGCGCATGATCTATGAATGAATATGGTTAAAACATATACCAAAAATATAGCCAAAAAACACGCTATATAAGACAAAAACAATTGTAATAAAGCCTGACAAACATGCTACGTAGGACACACAATTCTAATATAGCCAAGCAAATAACGAAAGAGAAAACGTAATCAAATATAGCCAGCAAAACAACTTAACATAAAGTAAACACCAGTGTAATAGAGTCAGAGCAATCCTAAAAGAGAGACGCCCCACCCCCTTTCAACAATCAACAACAACAAAGTAAGCAAACTAGCCTGACTCAATTGTAGTAAGGAAATGAACACACAAATTACTGCCTGTATTTAAATGTATCTGCAAAGGGAACACGAAGAACAGTTATTATTATTATTCTGTTTCTTCTTCTTCTTCTTCTTCTTCTTCTTCTTCTTCTTCCTCTTCTTCTCTCTGATTTCACACTTAAATGGACGTTGTGTTGTAAATGTGAGACTGTGATATCTGCGCGTACTGTCCCGACACATCATGTTTCCGATGGTTCCTTATGGGGGCTACTGATTTTGCCTTTCCACTGCAATCTCTATTATCAGAGATTTTACTACATCAGTTAGAGCGATCAGCAGCATTGTTCTCTCAATTTTCAAGGTCAATAGCGCAGTTCTTCATCGAGGCTTTCAGAGTGTAACGTTTTAATTGGCCAGCACAAGCTCGCTTGTCTGAATCAGCTCCACACAAAATATTTTCTGTATAAGCCGTTCATGCGGACACCATGGCCAGTTTATCAAAGCAGAGAGTTGCAGAGAGTTGTGTGGATGCTTGTCATGTCAGCCCACGAAAGAACTTCTAAATCTGTGATCTTATCCTGCCATTCTATGTTCAGCAGTTTCCTTAGGCAGACCAGATAAAAGTGGTCAAGCTTCTTCGCATGTCCGATGTGCACAGTCCAGGTTTCACAGGCGTACAGAAGAGTTGGTAGGACGACTGTACACAGTCTAGGTTTCACATGCGTACAGAAGAGTTGGTAGGTCGACTGTACACAGTCCAGGTTTCACATGCGTACAGAAGAGTTGGTAGGTCGACTGTACACAGTCCAGGTTTCTCAGGCGTACAGAAGAGTTGGTAGGACGATTGTACACAGTCCAGGTTTCTCAGGCGTACAGAAGAGTTGATAGGACGACTGTACACAGTCCAGGTTTCTCAGGCGTATAGAAGAGTTGGTAGGACGACTGTACACAGTCCAGGTTTCTCAGGCGTACAGAAGAGTTGGTAGGACGACTGTACACAGTCCAGGTTTCTCAGGCGTACAGAAGAGTTGGTAGGACGACTGTACACAGTCCAGGTTTCTCAGGCGTACAGAAGAGTTGGTAGGACGACTGCCGCATAAACCTTAAATTTGGTTATTAGCTTAATTCCTTTCCGGTTCCAGACTAAAGATCTTAGTTTTCCAAAGGCTTCACGAGATTTGGCAATTTTCGAGTTCACTTCATCGTCTATATGGATTGCATTGGAGAGTGTGCTGCCAAGGTATACAAAGCGTTCCATCCACTTCAACTTCTGGCCATTGAAAGTGATAGATGACTCACTGTGCTCAGTTCTTTGAGCTGCTTGGTGTAACACTTCAGTCTTCCTGGTAGAAATGATGAAACAGTAGTTATTGCTAGCCTCTACATAAAAGACAAACAGTACATTTCATTTCAGTCTCTGAATGGGCATTGAGAGCGCAGTCATCAGCAAAGAGACGTTCATATACCGACTCAATCTGTACTTTTGTTCATGTCTCCTCATATTAAAGAATTCACCATAAATGTGATAGCGGACTTTAACTTCAACCTTTGAATGCATCAGTCGGCATGACAGCAAACATAATGCTGAAAAAGGTTGCGACCTTGTTTCACTCCATTTGTAACACTGAAGGGCTTATGATAGGTCTAACAACAATAACCAAACCCAACATTTCTGCCAGACAACTTAGGTCTAACCACACCAAATGAACCAAATATTTCTTCTTAACAACTTAGGTCTAACCACACTAAATGAACCTACAATTTCTGCACGACAGCTTAGGTCTAACCACACCAAATGAACCAAACATTTCTGTTTGACAACAAGTAACTTTAGAAATTCTCGTTTAGTTAGGAACATATTATTTGAGATTTGCAAATCTCATTAAGGGAGACATGTTTAATTATATGCACAAATAACTTCATTCAATCTGAACCCGGATTAATCTGGGTACAATGATCGCCTGATTAGTTTTTCACACCGACGATCGCCTGCTGCGTTTCGTCCATGTGTTTTCTAGAATTTGATCGATTTATTAATATTTTTATAATCTTCTGAGATCTTCATATTCTGTATTTCCTTTGTAATTCGGCGTTCATCTCATTACTCACGTGTCAGAGAGTCTTTTAAGATCTAAAGAAAAGTCTCTCACCAGCGCCATTCTTGTCTATTGGCAACGATGATTACGTGCGCTCTTTGTTGTTCTGGGTTATTGTTTTAGAAGGTTCTAGTTCTGAGTTCCTCGCTCTTCCCGAGGGATCTAGTACCATGCTTGCGGTCGTCATTCTTAAACCATGAAACGCACTGAACAAGAGGAGCATGTGTTTTTATCGCTGTTGTGCAATGCTAGACGTCTCCCCAGGCACAATCAGAGTGTCGAGCAAATCCTTGTTGACTAGGCTGCTATTATACAGTCTGTTTCCAGGTGCACAGTGAGGACGTGATGCGGGATCCTGGTCAAGTTATCTCATCTGATCCTAACCGTAGCTTATGTCCCCATTGGTTTCTGTTATTATGTTAATGCTCTCTACTCAAGGATAGTTTAATTAGTATTGGAATATTATTGACTTTGTACTAAATAGCTAGTATTCGTGAAATTAACATATAACTAATCGAAAAATTATTTGATTAGACTCGGAGTTACAGTTTTCAAAGATATAGCAAAGAATCAATGTTGAAGTTATTCAAGGCAACTTGCGTTGAAGTTATGATATTGTCAGTCCGAAATTCATACGAGATAACAATTCTTAAAGTATTATTTAATCTGTTTTCAAGTGATTTGATATAAGCAATCTCAAAGTTAATATTTAAACAGTCCTTAAGTCATACCAGATAACCAATCTAGAAGTAATTTTTTAACAAATCTTGAAATTACATTAGTCAGGCTCGAAGTAAAATCATAAAGCCATTATTGAAGTAATTTTAACCAATCTTGAAATTATATTATAGTCAGGAAGGGTAAGGCGTGGGCTAGTGGTTTAGGGACACGGCTCACAAGCCAATGGTGCTGGGTTCGATCCCCATCACAGCACCGGCCGTTATCCCGGGGAAGCAAACCTTTAGAAAATGCAAGAGGAAGTAGACCCTTATTTAAAATGCATGCCAAAGTCGGATACACTGGGCGGACAGGCGCAAAAAAAAACCGCAGTGAAACGCATACCGCCTTGAGGAATAGAAAAATAAGGCAACGCAACAAAAAAAAACAAAAAAAAATGATAACCAGGCTCGAAGTGATAGCAGATAATTAATCTTCAAGTCATTTTCAGCTAGTTTAAAGTCATGTTATTGTTAGTCTCAAAGTTATACCGGGTAACCATTCTTGAAATTATTATTTAGGCCGTATGGATCTTATACGAGATAGCCAATGTTTAATATACTCGTATATTACAAGACCAAACTTGTAACTGTTGTACAGCATTTAGGAGTCGTTGACATGTGACGTCATTCAAATTGTGCTATTTTCGGTCGTTTCTAACGATGGGAAATACAAGTAATGTAAAGCGGGTAACTGTAGACCAAAACAACATGCCTTTAAATATAAACTAGTATTTAATTCATGTTATTTGTATATGAAGTTGCTTGGACAGTTGAAATTGTATTGTTTTTAAATACTTCAGAAAATTAATAGTAAACCCCGCAACATCATATGTAAAATAATGCCATTGATCTCATAAATTCTGACTAACATTAACTTTACATGCTAAAATCATAATCCCGGCAAGGATGTGAATGTGTAATTGTTAATGTGTAATTGTGAATGAATTACTAATTTTTATAGCTATCATTATCCCAAGGCAGAGTGAGATGCTCTCCCATTTGCCCCTTGATTAGCATCGTTTATTGTAAGTGATATTCCATCCAAATCGAATGGTTTGGGTATTTTGTGTGCAGCAAACTTTGACTATATCTCGGCTTGACAATTTTCCTACATTTTTAAGAATCTTCATCTCTTTCTCTATGGGCATTGTGTTAGCTCGTTTGTCTAAATGGTTATTGTCGTTGTTCTAAGATAATTATTATAGACATTTACATTTAATCGCCAGTCCATCTGCTGTTTATTTAGTCATCATCTTGTTTTAGAACTATGCGTTACATCAAATGAAAACGATAATGGAAACTATTTTTTTTTTATTTCCGAAATAATTCAGCTAAAACAATAATATTAAAATAAGCTGTCCCCCGTAGAGGTATCCAGTTCAGATACAAACAGGTATAGGACGCTGTGCACAATCATTGTGTGTTTGTTCTAAATTGATTTTTGAAACACAGAATCTAAACTCACATTGAATGGGAATTTACCCGTACTTAGCTTTTGTCCGGCCACTTGTGGCCTTGAGCGTGTTGCTTCGGTCGGTTAGAGCCCGTGTTGCAGTTAGATTTCTGTCTTTTCATACATCTGTCTGTCACGTGGTCTTCATCGTGTGTTGCAGCAAGACATGTTCCCGTTATATGTCAGCAAAAAACCAAGCTGCATTCTAGTGTCTCGTGGCGGTGTCCTGCTATGCATTTGACTGTGGTCGAGATGTAAGGCACTCGCCTCTCAAATCGAAGAACGGAAATGGTGGGCGATCTAATCCGGCAAGTTTCAAGCAGCCCTGGTGTCAAGGGAGGTGGGGCGAGAGTGACTACATCCTGAGTTACCTCCAGTCGTCTTAACTTATGTCTTGTTATCGGTCCAAGGCAGTTCGGGACGGGAGAGTAAAGTTAAAGAACAACGCTGTTTCTTACTCACCAAAATCCAAGTACAGTCAGATCATCAAGTCGAAACCGGCTGATGTCTTCCTTGGTTGCGATGGGCAACTAACTTTTTTCTAACATTTGGCCCAAGGAGTAGTCTTCCTAATACATGTATTTGTAATATCATCGTTTGTCATTATATCTCTCTTGGTGACATACGACTAGTTTTCTCAGATATCACTATTGTTTACTTTTCTCAAACATCACTATTGTTTACTTTTCTCAAACATTACTATTGTTTACTTTTCTCAAACATCAATCTTGTTTACTTTTCTCAAATATCACTATTGTTTACTTTTCTCAGATATCACTATTGTTTACTTTTCTAGAACATCCCTATTGTTTACTTTTCTCAAAACATCACAACTGTATACTTTTCTAGAACATCACTATTGTTTACTTTTCTCAGACATCACTATTGTTTACTTTTCTCAAACATCACTATTGTTTACTTTTCTCAGACATCACTATTGTTTACTTTTCTCAAACATCACTATTGTTTACTTTTCTAGAACATCACTATTGTTTACTTTTCTCAAACATCACTATTGTTTACTTTTCTAGAACATCACTATTGTTTACTTTTCTAGAACATCACTATTGTTTACTTTTCTCAAACATCACTATTGTTTACTTTTCTAGAACATCACTATTGCTTACTTTTCTCAAACATCACTATTGTTTACTTTTCTCAAACATTCCTATTGTTTACTTTTCTCTAACATCACTATTGCTTACTTTTCTCAAACATCACTATTGTTTACTTTTCTCAAACATCACTATTGTTTACTTTTCTCAAACATCACTATTGCTTACTTTTCAAGAACATCACTATTGTTTACTTTTCTCAAACATCACTATTGCTTACTTTTCTAGAACATCACTATTGTTTACTTTTCTCAAACATCACTATTGTTTACTTTTCTCAAACATCACTATTGTTTACTTTTCTCGGACATCACTATTGCTTACTTTCTTCAGTCAACTTTTTACTTCTCTTAAACATCACTATTGTTTTGTTTCTTCAGTCTACTTTCATGTTTACTTTTCTCAGACATAACTATTGTTTATTTCCCTCAGACATCACTTTTGTTTACTTTTCTCAGACATCATTAATGTTTACTTTTCTCAGTCGTCATTATTGTTTACTTTTTGTTAGATAGCATTATTGTTTACTTCTCTCAGACATTACTTTTCACGGGTCGTTATTGTTTCTATTATGGGCTCTGAATAAGGATCAAAAATTGAAGAAAAAAACGGATAAGAAAGTTCATAACGGGATATACTATCAATACATTTAGAATAAAAGACGATAATAATATTGATTTTGCGAAGTTTTATAGTTTAGCGCCACTCGTCTTCACCACACTTCGGCACAAAAATGTGGAACCCCGTCCTTCCGTCTTGAACTTCATATCACTGCGGGATAGCAGATGTGAATGATTCTTTACCTATCCATTCAGTTAAAGAAATAGGCAAACGAACACGCAAGGAAGAGGCTTAGAGGCGGATATAAGAAAAACTGGATGGAAATATCTCAGGACAGGTCTTCTTGGAGAAGGTAGGTTGAGGGTCTAAACACCCCAAAAATGATTAGGGCGAAGAAGAAGAGCAATAACAAGTAGAGAAGCAGAACAAGAAGAAGAAAGGTAACAAGAATAAAGATGCGGATGAGAGAGAAGAGGAGGGGAGAATAAGAAGAAAAAGAGGAAGAAGGAGAAGAAAGGAGAAGGAGCTGGAGAAGAAGAAAAAGGGAAGGAAAATAGGAAGAAGAAGAAGAAGAAGAAGAAGAAGAAGAAGGAGAAGAAGGAGAAGAAGAAGAAAAAGAAGACAAAGAAAGAAAGAAAAAAAGAAGAAAAATGAATAGACGATTAAGAGGGAAGAGGAGAGGAGATGAAGAAGAAGAAGAAAAAAGAAGAAGAAGGAAAAAAATGAAGGGCGAAGAACAAGAAGGGGGAGGAAAAGAGGAAAAAAGATCAATAGTTGGAGAAGATGAAGAAAAATAATATGATTAAGATGAAGACGAGGAAGAAGAAGAAGAAGAAGAAGAACAACAACAACAACAAGGTAACAGAGAAGAAGATGGCGTAGAAGAAGAAAGGGCAAAAATAGAAGATGAAGGAGGAAAGGGCGCGTAGATGAAGAAGAAGAACAAGAACAAGAAGAAGAAATGAGTTTGTTATGAAAGAAATATCCACTGACTTAATAATCTCTTCTACTGCAGGAACGTAATTAGCTGTAATCATGCGAATCTAAAGTTGGTCTAACCTACATTTACAACTATGTAGTTTTAGTTCCAAATTTGAAATGGTGAACTTTTTTTTTTACCTATAATCAATTTATTCAGGAATGGCTTCATCATCAATATGTATATAGCTTGGATGCACCAAACATAGCCTGCAAAAACGATATTGCGTCTGAGAAACCCGGTCAAAGAAGAGACAACTCAGAAAATAATACATATTTTCAAAAAATGAGTACAGGAAGCTATCAGATACAACGTATGCCTAGAAATAACAAGTTTTTTCAACACTTGATCGAGAAACTGAGGCCATAGGCAGCGAATATCTTTAAAAAACTACCAGGACGGCTTCACTCAGTGTGCGTGTGTAACGAAGAATTTACGACGAGGCAAAGAAAAGAAACGCACAGCTTGGTGGAATGAGGCGGTTAAAAAGTATATAGTCTGAAAAAGAAATTTCACAAGATAAGAAGCAGGATGATTATATTTCTTGCCATAAGCTAGACCAAATAAGAAAAGCATAATCAAAACCGATAGGGACGAATCTTTGGGACAATGCATCAAACAACTAAAAACCATATTTCAAAACTGTCCAAGAAGCTTTTAAAAGTATCTTGTCTGTAGGGCGGTAAGTGATGAGAACGGTAATCCTACTACAGTCATAGGGGAGGAAAACTAACGTATGGTCACGTACAATATACTGATCAGACATGTTAGTCAGGGTCAGGCAAAACATACTGATTAGACATGTTAGTCAGGGTCAGGTAAAACATACTGATCAGACATGTTAGTCAGGGTCAGGCAAAACATACTGATCAGACATGTTAGTCAGGGTCAGGCAAAAGAGTGCTCCTCCTTGGAAACGGACTGTTTTCATGGCAGCCTGGCTAACGAAGTGAGGGATCGACGTATTCTCCGTAGTAGTGAGGGACACGCAGATGAAGCCAAGCATAGCACAACCGCCTGGAGGACCCCGGTCCATCTTCATCAGCACGCTCGGGATGTGAGGAAAGCTACTACAACCCGCCACTTAACGTCCTTTTTAGGACGCATAAAAGAGTAACCTACTCATTGTGGGCATTCGCAAACCACACCACCTACAGTCATTAACGATAACAGTGGTTTCCCTTTAACAAGAACATCAGAAGCAAACTCTAGAGACAGCACTTTCAAGACCTTCTCAAACGTGGGAGGAAGCAGCATTTATAGCAATAATTGGGGATCATCTCATTATTATTGTCGTCTCAGTCTCAGTAGACCATGCGCGTGGCGCCCTGTATGTTCAGCTCTGTTTCTACATCATCTAAAGCCTGATATTAATGGTGCCTCTGCAGCGTTCGTTCTAAAAGGACGTTGGGATGTGTCGTAGTTTATAGCGAGGCTGAGATACCCGCGCCTTTATACACGACCCATTCTGTTTTATTTGAATATAATGATTCAAAAAATAGAAAGAGCTACAAAGGACATCCCTATAAACAAATAGACGTCTTAAGAAAACATATTAACTTAGACAATTCCTGCTTGCAGGAAGACAGGATTAATCTGATTAGTGAAACTCTTTACAACAGCATATACAGAATGGCGTGCTCCCCACAACTGGCAACAAGCTACCGATCAGTTAGAAGAAAACGACACAGCCACATAGCTACTAAGTCATACAACGACTTTGCATTGCTAAGGAATTCCATCAAGTCATGAGCTGCCCTGATGCCTCATTCCCATTGAGACAGTTAAGCAAAGGAGAAATATAATATAACAAATATCGTAAGGTCGCTTTCATTGAGTAGAAAAAAACTGTTGATGGAATGCGTAGTAATATATTGTTAACGATATTAGACCATTACGAAGTTCACGGTCAGCTACTTGATAATGTGAGAGCGCTGTATTACATCCTATGTAGATATACTAATGTAGGCCATTGCTGTATCATATAAATAAATTGGTCATAAGAACATTTTGGAAACCTCACAGATACATTTAAAGTCAACACGAATGTGTGCCAGGGATGCGTACTTTTTCTTTTGCTGTTCACCATTTAAATTAGCAAAATCACAAGAGAAGCCCGCTAAATTACAACACCTGAAACAGAACCTAATTCAATACACGAACTACTCCTTACAGACACCCAGAACATCCTGTACGAAGATGAAACTAAAGTGCCAAATCACCGACAGCGTTTGGCTCAATTTGTAAAACATAATATTTAAATTAGCACGTCAAGGACAGGTGTCTTTGAGAATTGGCAGAACACCTGGTCCACTCGACATAAAGGTCAACATTATCGCTCCATGAATGAGTTCAAGTATGGGGCAGTATTCTTTCGGCTGATGTTAATCATGATAGGGCAATCGAGACCGGTTGTCAGAAGGTAACTGCTGTGACTGATCAATTGTCACAACTACTTAAGCATCCACACATCAGCTTCCTTGACAAAGCGATACATGATAAACAGTATAAGTCTACCGAACTATGCTACCAGAGTCAAACCTGGCCTTAATCTAAGACCCATTAAAGTTCCATTTATTCACGTGAAAAGAGGTATTGAGGAAGGCCATTGGTGTCATAAGAAGAGACATCTCACGAAATGACATTCAAAAAATTGTCTGAGCTACCAAATGAAAAATACAAAAATCATCTCATGGTCATCTCATGAGAACGTACCTTGATCAGGTTCTACCAATGGCTAACAACGTGTAAAAACTGGCTACAGGGCACGAGGGAGTCCACACGTCTGATGGATAGACAATATAAGGCACCGGCTTACGACTGAGTTTTGGATATACGACTTAAGATCCTAACGATGCTCAAGGGCACAAGTTGATTTCAATTAACTGTTGTTTGGCTTGGCTTGACTTGGCTTCGTTCGTTCTCAATCTCCAGCTTCCAAACCCTGAAAGGGCTTAAGTAGCAGAATGTAGTCCAGAGAACGGAATGCGTTGTTTCGTAGTTTACAGCTTGACTGCGATATTTGCACCTTTCGGTCCAACACATCCGACTTCAGCAAGCATTTTTTGAGTACCAGGTTAGTATTCCCTCTACGATCCACTCTCCTTAGCCAGTCTGCCCTGCTGCAGCCTGTTATCCAAGATCATCGCGTGGAGATGTAGAAGGGTCTTGGCAGCTCTGGTTCGCTGGTCCTGACGCTAGCAGTCAGCTATGGGTCGCTGACTGCTGCAGCTCATGCGCTGCTCAGCATCTTGATCCAAACTGTTGTTTGATAGCTGCCCGTGTGTTACCAGATCCATAAAAGGGAGCAGATACTACCTACACTGTAACCTGCACGGCACGTCATAAGAGGCTACCACTCAGGTTTCAGCCTGGAGCCGACCACAACTTCCTGTGAAAATTGTGAGCAATAACAGGTATACTTGAATGTATGTAAATTCCACAGTACAAAAAAAAGCAGAAAGTGAAGTGAAATTGTTTGAAGCGAAGTGAAGTGAAATGTTCATGTTCAAACACTCAGAGAGATTTTCTAACTAGCAACCGTATCAAATATTTCGAATATCAGCAATGGATGATAATTCACTCCTCACACGTTATCACATCTCCTTCAAGACCGTGTCATCTCTGGCACACACTTGGCAAACGCTTATACCGGTACATGGGGGCTTATCTCTTTTTGTGTATAATTTTCCAGTAAAGCTAGGCCATAGGTATATGCATGCACGCTTTCCAGCCTTGTGACTCACATACCTAGACACAGTGCAGCTGTACTGCCTTGTTCGTGTGGTGAACACGAGCACTTGTCATTCTAAGGATAGAGGACTTTTGAAATTAAGTAAAAATTAAGTTTCATATTTGGCGTAAATTTTGTAACGTGCTATTTCTATTTATAGCCCAGTTTACTTGGCAACTTAGTGAAGCTTGGCTCTGAGGTCAACCCAGCTTACTAAATTGGATGCAAAAAAATTGGTTAATAAAGGCGGCCGACGGGATTCTGACCACATCACGCCTAGTGTGTCGTTAGTCACGAAAATATAAGTCTAACGCATGTCCTCAATATGCCACACGGTTTGTAAATGGTATCTTTTCTATAATTTTCTGACTTGTCTTGTCTTTTTTGTGCTGGTAAGCGCTGCCAGGTTTCTCAAGATAAGATAAGTGAAATCAGATATCACACGGACGAGCACGCACGCACACGAGACGTTTGGGCGATACGATGCACATACTTGCACACAAACACGCACACACACTCACACATGTACACACACATACATGCACCCACACTCACACATGCACATGCACATACATGCACACATACATGCACACAAACATGCACACACACATACATGCACTCACACATGTACACACACACACATACAAACACTCACACATATATGCCTACAAACATGCACACACACACAAATTCACACACACATACATGTCCACAAACATGCACACACATACATGCACACACATATAAGCACACACACACACATGCAAATATATATGCTCACACATACACGCACACACACACACATACATGCATGCAAACGTGCACACACACACATATATATGAACACATACATGAACACACAAAAATATATATATACACACACACACACACACACGTGACGTTTGACGGACAACACACGTCATTTTCTATGTAGAACACGCACACAAATATACACATACAATATACGTTATTCAATGTTAGTGGAGAGTACAGGAAAATGCTGCAAGTATATATGTGTGTGTGTATGCGTGCGTGCGTGCGCGCCCACGCGCGTGTGTGTGTGTGTGCGCGTGTGCGTGTGTGTGTGTGTGTGTGTGCGTGCGTGCGCGCCCACGCGCGTGTGTGTGTGTGTGTGCGCGTGTGTGTATGCGTGTGCGCGCGCGTGTGTGTGTGTGTGTGTGCGTGTGCGCGCGCGCGTGTGTGTGTGTGTGTGTGTGTGTGTGTGTGTGTATGTGTGTGTGTGTGTGTGTGTGTGTATGTGTGTGTGTGTTTTAATGTTATCAAAGAGCAGACTGTCGTTGGAAGTAAAGTGGTTACAAATGTGAGAATTGTATTTCTAAAATGACAGTAAGTATTTGTGAGTTTATCCTTTTCTGTAATATTGATCTGTTGCTCTTAAATGGTTTCAAACATTAGTTGATGCCCACCTAAAATATTTTGAGGTATTTTTCTTTCCAACATGATACTGCCCTCACAGAAATTTGTTGGTTAAGTGCTATTTCTCATATGTATTTGTTGTGTATCTGTGTGTTGGATTTCTTGTAAGTTTCTCAATATCTTAAATAAAGTCACGATCTCTCCCACAATACGCTATTCCACACCCGCACTCGTCCGTCAAGGTTTGCAAAATTATACTTTATACTTCTTGACTAGCTACATTTACCGAGAAAAGGTTCTTTTAACGATCATTATTAGTTTAAACGTATTGATTTTAGCGTATTGATTTAAACGTATTTATTGAAATGTATTATTAAAATGTATTAATTTAAACAAATTGATTGAAATGTATTGATTTAAACGTATTGACTAAAATGCTTGGATTTAAATATATTGATTGAAATATATTGATCAGAATGCATTATCTAAAAGTATAGATTTAAACGAATTGATTTATGCTTGTTACGTTGTTTCTCGTCATTCGTTTGTTTATTGAGACAAATTAGTTAACGTATTTCTTATTATCTTTAGCCACTACCGAAGACCAATTGGGGCATAATGTAGATTGCATGGTATTTGTCTCTTGTAGGACAGCGGTAATTTAATCAATTGGGTATGGTTCGAATCCCAGTAAATTTTACGTCTTTTTACTATTGAGGGTAAAATGACAATCAAAAGTGCACAATGTGTAGCGACTGTAGCTGCTCGCGGTTTCATTCCTCGGCCATGTACATTTCTCTTACACGAACCCAGTCGAATGATAGCCATCAATGTTGATATGGGTAATACATCCACTTATTTTGTTTCCATCCATTCACGTTTGACCGAGTGACAGTAACTAGGGAGTTGAGTGCTCGCCTTTTGCAACAAAGGTGTCGGTTATATCCCCGTTACCGACACATCCCAGCTGATAATTGAAACCTGGCTAAGTGTTTTGGAAGGAAAAGTCAGCCCATCTGATAAAAAAACATCTGCCTAGTACAGTGAAGACTCCCCAATACTTTAATCACGACAAGACACCATTGTTAGCCGTTTGAAAAACTGAAACTTAACAAAAACCATTGATATGTATATGGGCTATTAAAAGGTCAAGGTGAAGGTCTCTGCAGTTTGATCCCACTAACTAGCGAGTACCTTGTATTGGATAATAGGATACGAGCTAGTGTTATACTTATCGATTACTTCTGTGCAAATGTAAAAATTGAACAATGAGCAAGCAACGGAGAAAATCTATTGCTCGAACAAAACTATGATTCAAGGAGATAAATGTAAAGGGTATTGCGGACTGTGATGGGATGAAATGGGATACAATGAACAGGAAATAATATTGGAATATTGTCACTATTGGACGAGCACAAGGAAAACCGGCACAATTCACTAGACGTACGTATATTAAAACAAGATGTAATAGCCGGATATGTTTTACTACATAATAAATTCCGAGGAAATGATGATGGAAGACAGGAATGATCATCACAATATAAAATAGTATAAAGCATGAAACATTAAGGAATAAGAAATATTACAATATACGAAATATGGAGGAGATACGAAACAGAAGAATAAATATAAAATGCAGACACGCAACAGAAAGATCAGTAGCATAAGTAAACATGTGAGTTCATGAAAGATCGGTGAGATAAGAAAACATGTGAGTCCATGAAAGATCGGTGAGATAAGAAAACATGTGAGTTCATGAAAGATCGGTGAGATAAGAAAACATGTGAGTTCATGAAAGATCGGTGAGATAAGAAAACATGTGAGTTCATGAAAGATCGGTGAGATAAGAAAACATGTGAGTTCATGAAAGTTCGGTGAGATAAGAAAACATGTGAGTTCATGAAAGATCGGTGAGATAAGAAAACATGTGAGTTCATGAAAGTTCGGTGAGATAAGAAAACATGTGAGTTCATGAAAGACCGCTGAGATAAGAAACAGTTGAGTGCAGGAAAGATCGGTGAGATAAGAAACAGTTGAGTGCAGAAAAGATCGGTGAGACAAGAAACAGTTGAGTGCAGAAAAGATCGGTGGGATAATAAACAGTTGAGTGTAGGAAAGATCGGTGAGATAAGAAACAGTTGAGTGCAGAAAATGTAGAAACAAGGAATGCCAGAAGGATTACTGTGATAAAAAACAGAAAAATAGGAAAGAGCCGCAACGACAAGAAGACTAAGAACACATCGAAAATCTCATCTACTGGAACGCTCAGTTGGCAGACATTTATTAAGGTAAAGGTGGTGGCAACACAAGATAGGCCCAGCACACGAAGCTGACAGATAATGGTGGTTCTAAGACGTTGTGTTTAGTTTGTTGTGAGGCATATAACTGGCAGAATGAATGGAGCACTTTTCTCTCTCACCACGTGTCTGGGTGTGTAATATGGTCTGGCACGTTCATGTATACCTAGTTGGTTAAAATGCATGCCTAGTTACTCTGAGATCGTGAAGGCAGGGCAGGGAGGATAACAAACGTTCGCCCAATGTTATTAGAACCAAAGTGTTAACGAGTTCTTAACGCGCCACACTTTACGTCAGTTCCCGCTGTTTGACTTCCTTGGCTTCCATCATATGAAGGAGAAAAAGGTGTGGTCACTAAGTATTTAATGCGCAATAACGCGCCACCTTCCACTGCAATCTGTGACATTTGTACTCCAGTTTCCTGTCTGTTGATGTGAACCCAAAAGTTGTCTCCGCCTGTCTGTTCTGAGGTTCTGAGTATCTGTACTACTCTATTTTATTACTCGGTAACACCCCTTTCTTTGCTGATTGTTCCCTTTAAATTGCTTTCTTGAATCAGTCTCATTATAAGCTGGGTGTATGCAAGAAAACGACACCAAATCTTAAAATTGAAAATCAACGCTAAGTTATACGAAATTGTGCAGCGGAAATATGTATTCTACACACACAAAAAATACAACAAATGTAAGTGGTTTAATACTCTAAATGAGTGAATTGATATTAAAACAATCAACAATTATCACATGATACGTACGAGGCATGTTCAAATATAACCAGACCAAATTGCAACAAGTGAACATATGTACGATGCGCATGATGATATCACTTCTAGTGTAAACAGATACCAAGCGTCAAGTTTACAAAATTTCATTTTCCTCTCATAGTTTATTCAGCAGACCGTTGTAATTATGGCAGGTGTGAATCGGAGTCCGTCCAGAGTTGATCAGCGAGTGGTGATTCCGTTTCTAACAGCTTGAGTAGGAGAATAATGACATTTTCAAACTTGACGGTTGGTATGTGCTGTTTACACCAGAAGTGACGTCATCTTGCGCATCGTACGTATGTTCACTTGTTGCAGTTTGGTCCCGTTTCATTTAAACACGCCTTGTATATACAATAGTCCATGCTGTCTGTGCTTCTGTATAGTTCAAAGTGTATTAGAGTAATAGGAATATAGAACTCTAAGTTTTCATCTTTCCATACAGCATGTCTAAGAAAGATTCATAGCGTGTTCTGGTCGAACTCCATGACCAACTAAAAACTTATTACCGGAGCAACAAAGAACACTGGATACTATGACCAGCCATAAACTGCTTGTCGGAGCAACAAAGAACACTGGATACTATGACCAGCCATAAACTGCTTGCAGCCAGGAAGACATGTACACCATCGTGACGGATCGATGTTGGAATTTAGCTGGCCATGTCTTAAGAAAGAAAGAAAGTCAGATCAAGGACAATTTGCTTTAGAACTTAAACCATAGATGTGAAAAGTAGATCATCAACCAGAGTTGGGCTTCGTATTTAGTGTGGGTTTAGACTCGGAGAGAGAGAATGGGTTTGTTGCTGGCTATAAAGACGTCGCGTGTCGGGTGGTCACTTAACTCTTTGTCAGTCATTGACCAATGATGTAAGAAGTGAGGGAAGCTTGCTGCTGGCCATAACGAAGCCATCAGGCGTCAAGGTCATTGACTACTTTGCTAATCATTGACCAATGGTATAATAAGTGGTCGAAATGGGTGGTTACAGTTGAAGATGTCACTGATGGTCACTGAACGCTACGCCAGACATTGACCAAACATCCAAGAAGTGGGACATGGTGTATCTTGCCAATAAAGAAGTCACCAGTCGTGAACGCTATGCCGGATATTGATTATGGATCTAAGAAGATGGAGATGTGTATATCTACATGACATGAGTTGGCAGTGGTTTAAAGTTTGTATGTGCCACTTTTAGCTTCGTGTCAGGTTACTGGGGCTCCTTTCGTGGTGTTGAGCATGGTCCTCCTATTTGTCTCTGAAAATGGAGCCGAGTTCAATATTGGGCAAACGCTGAAAATCAAGCAAATCAGATATCACGGAAATCAAGCAAATCAAGCATTTTGTTAATCATGGCGTTGTAGAACTGATTTTGATTTAGTTCTCAATTTTTAAATTTGCACTTTTGAAAATGTCAACCGTTAATCTCGATGTTCAGTCCAGTTGAGTTGTTCACTCACTTGTACCGGCGAACGGTGAAATTAATTCTTCGTTCATGGACCAAAATATGTCGCTTCCATCGTTCTAAGCCGATGTCTTTGAAGGATTACTCTGATGCCATATGTCCATCTAACGTGTTGTATTTCGTCGATGTATTTTTGATTATTCGCGGCAGTGATTCCATTTGATCTGAGTATGATTTTCAAGCTCGAAATCCTCAATAGCTACCCTATGGACCGAGGGTCACAAACTCGCGACCTGCAAGATGATTGGTTTTTTAGTGTGACAAAGAATAATAAGTGAGACAAAATATATAGTAGTATATACTGTAAACAAATAGATCTACATTATTCTAAAACTAAGGATGGTCCAACTAAAGAGAACACATTATTGGCATGAGATTTGGTAGAACAAAATGTCGATTTTAATAACACGGGGAAAACCGATCAAATCAGAAGATGTAAAACTTTGTAAACAAAATCAGAAATAGGAAAGTAAAGCAAGTTTCCAGTAACAAAAATACTTTAGTTGAAGACATTTCTGTTCTATGGATATATCCTAGGCATATTTGTTCCGCTTGTACGGTCTTTCTTGCACTGTTGTATTTGCTGTGACGTGTGACTTTTTAAACATTATACCGTAAAGGTTATCCAATTCTATGATTCAAACCTTTTCTGCCTCTTGATTTTGTTTTTAAATATAAATTTAGCATGTTATGTCTTGTGGCGGTTTAGGGCTCACTACACAAATAATACATGTTATATCTTGTGGCTGTTTAGGGCTCACTGCACAAATAAATACATGTCATGTCTTGTGGCTGTTTAGGGCTCACTGCACAAATAAATACATGTCATGTCTTGTGGCTGTTTAGGGCTCACTACACAAATAAATACATGTTATGTCTTGTGGCTGTTTAAGGCTCACCACACAAAGAACGACATGTTATGTCTTGTGGCAAAATCTTCTTTGATCTCAATCCATTCCTCACCAAATTGTTGACTTCATTTTTCAGTGCGTTTTCGCTCAGGTTTCTGTCTGTAAACTATACAACTTGTAGAAAACTTGTTCTAGATTGTATCCAAAAACGGGATGTCTCTGATCGTAGAACCTCTTTTTTCCATTCGATTTCTGACGCGACACATCTCATGATTATTGGTGGTACAATATCAGTGTTCGCATACACTTTTCCTTTGGTGTTCGCTCAAAGCCAATACATGTCCCATTTACTGCCAAATTGACGTGCTTTGTGTCTGCTGATTCGATGACACTGGCGCTGCGTATTCTGCTGTAGAGATGCACAATATACGGGTCGATGTGCGCAACAAGCAGCGGTTCTTCTTCTTCTTTGGCGTTCGGCCTGAAAATCACGATATGATGATGTGTCGTAGTTTACATCGAGGCTGCGGTATCTGCGCCATTCAGTCCGACACATCCTATATCAGATGGCTTTTATTTAGTACCGGGTCTGCCTTTGACATTCTTTGCCAGGCTACATTAGTGATTAACCTGTTTCCGTGGCCGCTACTTGAAGGTGGAATATGGTTTTCGGTCAAACGTTTTTCGCTGACCCTGACGCAGACATCCAGCTATGAGTCACTGGTTGCTGTCAACTCTGGTTCACTGACCCTGATCAGACATCCAGCTATGGGTCACTGGCTGCTGTCAACTCCGGTTCACTGACCCTGAAGCAGACATCTACCCATGAGTTGCTGGCTGCTTTCAACTCTGGTTCACTGATCCTAATGCAGACATCCAGCTATGAGTCGCTGGCTGCTGTCAGCTATAGATCACTGACCCTGATGCAGACATCCAGCCATGAGTCACTGGCTGCTGTCAACTCTGGTTCACTGACCCTGATCAGACATCCAGCTATGAGTCACTGGTTGTTGTCAACTCTGGTTCACTGACCCTGAACAGACATCCAGCTATGAGTCACTGGCTGCTGTCAGCTATAGCTCACTGCCGCATCTTCGACTTCAGGCAGTATGTTATTTCTTGCACTAACTTTTAGTTACAGTGTTCCTTGTAGGACAGTGTGGGGCCCATGCGAATTCCTAGTTATGTAGGTGTATCATAAAGTTCATGAACAATTGGTAATACAGTGAGATGTGGTGTCCCAGTAAGCTCCTTCGTTACGAGAAAGAAAACATTGAAAAGTTCATTCTTGACTTTCATGCTACACGTGAATAATTTAATCGGTCCTCGTTCGGCCCTGGGCCTGTTTAAGTTTGAGACATATATTCCATATGAAGCTTCTATTTTACGATCTGGCTTGATTAGGGTCCCTAATCTTCTTGAAGAACTAGGGTAACATATTGGTGATGGGGGAAATGTCTGCCCTTAAGTCTTTCTTCGTAGTTATCAATCCCGAAATGTTCCAATTCTCCGGCAGTCTTAGTGTTTGTATCATCATTTATTGTTTTGTCGGTTATTTTATACATCAATTCATCCGTTTCTTTGGTGGTTTCGAAAGTCGACAGATTCATGTTGGAAGTTTCTTTAAAACATACTACCCATCTATCTCACAGTTTCTCTTTGTTGCAATGGGGAGTAATCATGTCTTGTCTTTCACTTGCACTCGTTGGTCTCGTCATGGTCTTGATAGGCGTTGTATATTATCCTAAATGGCCTTGTTTTGTGACCGTATCGGCCTCAACAGTCACTTTATCGATATGGTTTCTCTTATTCTGTCTGGCACACTTTTTTACATCTTTATTTTATTCTTCTTGAACTTCACATTCATTGATTTATTGTGAGATGTAACCTCTTTCTGCTACTGGGCTCCGTGTGCTCTCCTTAGAACATTTTTTTATCTGTTTTTCCTGCAACACAACCAAAAATACAATTTCCGACAAAACGGACAACGTTCTACAAAATTCAAGTTTCTGAACAACACAGCAGATAATAGACAAATAATAGACAGATAATAGACACATAATATACGGCAGTAAATACCGTAGAGATAGAAAATCACGGGGCAATCTGCATCATGTTAAAGGAGTAAATTAACCGTCAAATGAATATTGAACGCCTTTATGAACTGGATGTGGGGGGGGGGGGGGGGAAGCATAGTAAGACACGACTGTTTATACACGTCATCCTGGCACTTGATAAATATGAAAATGCTAAACGTGTTTATGCTATTCTCGTTTCCTCTAGAAATACAAATTCATCGCATTACTCTTTGCAAAGAGTTCACCGTCCCGTCATGTATGTAGTAAATCACACACTTCCTATGTCTAGATCTCAGTACACTACAGGCATTTCTTAAATAGTGGATCCCTTATAACCGTTGGTCTCGTACTTGTCCGCGGTGAAGGTACCTTGCTGCTCCAATTTCGTTTCACACAAGTTCACACACAGAGAGGACAAGCTTAGGGAGGGTGGGAGGGGAACGAGTTGTGTTTAGTGTCACACCTACCTATCTCCTCACTTTCTGGAATATTTCGCTGAGAGTTTGCCACAAGCGTTCTTAGCCTTGCAGGTAGCTGAGCTGTTGTTTTGTCGTGCACACCCGACCAACATTTGTGTGTGTGCTTGCTACCAGGGGCTGGTGGGTTGATAATGTAAGTAGCAGTATAATCTTATATAAACCATTAATTATACATTATTTCTATTAGTTTTTCTACCGTTAATCTACCATCAGTCCTTCTACCTACCAATCGACGTACACAATCATATATCCCTACATCCATTTACTTATATATTTATCGTGTTTCTCTCCTTCATCAACGTATATATTTATCGTGTTTCTCTCCTTCATCAACTTATATATTTATCGTGTTTCTCTCTACTCATCAACTTATGTATTTATCGTGTATCTCTCTACTCATCAACTTAATATTTATCGTGTTTCTCTCTACTCATCAACTTATATATTTATCGTGTTTCTCTCTACTCATCAACTTATATATTTATCGTGTTTCTCTCCTTCATCAACTTATATATTTATCGTGTATCTTTCGTTCATCAACATATTTTTATCGTGTATATCTCCTTCATCAACGTATATATTTATCGTGTATATCTCCTTCATCAACGTATATATTTATCGTGTATCTCTCTACTCATCAACTTATATATTATATATTTATTGTGTATCTCTCTACTCATCAACTTATATATTATATATTTATCGTGTATCTCTCCTTCATCAACTTAAATATTTATTGTGTATCTCTCCATACATCAACCTATATATTTATCGTGTATCTTTCGTTCATCAACATATTTTTATCGTGTATATCTCCTTCATCAACGTATATATTTATCGTGTATATATCCTTCATCAACCTATATATTTATCGTGTATCTCTCCTTCATCAACTTATATATTTATCGTGTATCTCTCCATCCATCAACGTATATACTTATTATTTATATATCCATCCATCAACGTATATACTTATTATATATATATCCATCCATCAACGTATATACTTATTATATATATATATCCATCCATCAACCTATATACTTATTATATATATATCTATACATCAACCTATATTTTTATCGTGTATCTCTCCTTCATCAACGTATATATTTACCGTGTATCTCTCCTTCATCAACGTATATATTTATCGTGTATCAATCCATACATCAACGTATATACTTATTATATATATCCATCCATCCATCAACGTATATATTTATCATGTATCCCTGCATCCATCCATCTATTATTAAACATTTGCTTGGGTCGAATACAATGTACGAGTAATAGCAGACGTTTGAGCTTGGATACTCAATGTAGAGACATTAACTGTGGATGGGCCAACATCATAGACTGCATCAACCACCGCTTGCTGGATGATAACACTACAAGCGATGAAGTAGTGGCCCATTATATTGTAAAACTGTGATTTCAAACATGGGACGCCCAGGGAGGGGGCGCATGAGTGGAGCAATTAGTATCCAGATCATTCGGCATTTGTTGAGAGGGATAGAGAGAAAGAAAATGTGCACCTATCAGATTGACAGGGCTGCAGCATGCTTTTAATAACATCATCTATTTATTTGTCTACACATCTGGCTGTTTTATTATCCGTCTTGGTATAATACGACCTCATCAACACGTTTATCTCTGTATCTAATTCTCTGGTCTTGCTATCCGGTAGTATGTCTCACTATATGTCAACGCAATTATATATACAAGTATATTTGTTATTCAAGATCCAGATACCGATCTGGGACCACCTAGATACCAAATAATCTCTTCATCAATGCGTTGTGTATCTCAGTATTGCATATTTATCTGTCGATATGTCAATGTGTCTTACCGCATAGCTAGACCTGAATTATTTCACTAATAGATCCATCTCAATATCCATCAATTGTTATGTATGCCTTGATGGCCGTCCTCTACGTTTTATTTATTTTACAAATCATCGCCCTCATGTTTTCAGCTAGAGACAGATATGTCTCTATCCACGATGCAACGACTTAATGTACGGCCTGTTACAGTTAGAGTGAGACAGACCAGGGATATTTGTGAATGCTCGTGCACCTGTGGACAGAACGAGGTTCGATGTTTACTCTGAGTGTTCTTAACAGCTGTTCCTTATTCCCGCTGTCAGATAACCTGCTTAACGTTATGAGACAGTTATTGACCAGGGAGGTAGACACAAGTGACTTCAATAGACATCACAAAGGAAGGGGATACGCTAAGGACACACATGCACATACACACACAAACACACACATACATGCACATACACAGCTTGCCGCTGTTATATTCAAACACGCTCAAACACACACACACACACACAAACACACACATACATGCACATATACAGCTTTCCACTGTTATATCTAACACTCTCGTTCAAACACACACACACACACACATACATACGCATTTGCACACATACAGCTTTCTACTTTTATATCTTAGCGTACTTGCTCTTACACACACGCATACATACGCACACATACACACATTCAGACGCACACACACACAGCTATCTGCTTTTAAGAGGAAGCTTCAAATTAAAACTTTAAATATAGTTTTTTGTTAAATTTTTTCTGAAAAAGTTGAACTCAACAGTGTCATGCGTCGACGTAGTCACCATTGCGTTTGATACCAGTCCCGCCTCCCCCTCCCCCATCGCCTATAAAGCGTATGGGTTAATGTAGTATAAAATGCTATTGGTCACGTGTGTTATCATTGATGCACCACCTTCTGGACCTGTTCATCGTACTTGAAAGTCTTTCCTCCCAATGCCTATTTTAATCGTACAAAGACATGAAAATCACTTAGAACTAGGTCTGGTTAGTACGGCGGATGTGGTAGACACTGAAAGTGGAGGTCCTCGATGGTTGCAACCGTTGCACGTGCAGTATATGGTCGAGCATTTCTTGTTGTTGTAAAAGGACACCTTCAATCAGAAGCTCACGTCGTTTGATTTTGATTGCGGGTCGAAGATGATTTCGGAGAAGATCTGTATACATGGAAGTGGTGCCAGGGCTCCCCCTGGGGATGTAGTGCTATAACATAACGCCTTGCTCATCACAGAAATAAGTCAGCAGAGCCTTCCCGGCAGGTTCTGCGAGAGAAACGTCTATGTCGGTGAGGAGGGATGGCGCCATTCCTTGCTCGCTCTCATCGTTTCAGGCTCGTAGTAGTGTGCCTAGGTTTCATCTCCAGTAACAATTCTTGCTAGGAAACCATCAACAGTAACAATTCTTACCAAGAAACCATTTCCAGTACCAATTTTTGCAAGGAAACCATCTCCAGTAACAATTCTTGCTAGGAAACCATCTCCAGTAACCATTCTTGCAAGGAAACCATCTCCAGTAACAATTCTTGCAAGGAAACCATCTCTAGTAACAATTCTTGCAAGGAAACCATCTCCAGTAACAATTCTTGCTAGGAAATCATCTCCAGTAACAATTCTTGCTAGGAAACGATCTCCAGTAACAATTCTTGCTATTAAACCATAAACAGTAACAATTCTTACTAGGAAACCATCTCCAGTAACAATTTTTGCAAGGAAACCATCTCCAGTAACAATTCTTGATAGGAAACCATCTCCAGTAACAATTCTTGCAAGGAAACCATCTCCAGTAACAATTCTTGCTAGAAAACCATCTCAAGTAACAATTCTTGCAAGGAAACCATCTCCAGTAACAATTCTTGCTAGGAAACCATCTCCAGTAACAATTCTTGCAAGGATACCATCTCCAGTAACAATTCTTGCAAGGAAACCATCTCCAGTAACAATTCTTGCTAGGAAACCATCTCCAGTAACAATTCTTGCTAGGAAACCATCAATAGTAACAATTCTTGTTAGGAAACCATCAACAGTAACAATTCTTGCTAGGAAACCATCTCCAGTAACAATTCTTGCTAGGAAACCATCAACAGTAACAATTCTTGCTAGAAAACCATCTACAGTAACAATTCTTGCTAGGAAATCATCTCCAGTAACAATTCTTGTTAGGAAATAATCGCCAGTACCAATTCTTGCTAGGAAATCATCTCCAGTAACAATTCTTGCTAGTAAACCATAAACAGTAACAATTCTTGCTAGTAAACCATCAACAGTAACAATGCTTACTAGGAAACCATCTCCAGTAACAATTTTTGCAAGGAAACCATCTCCAGTAACAATTCTTGATAGGAAACCATCTCCAGTAACAATTCTTGCAAGGAAACCATCTCAAGTAACAATTCTTGCTAGGAAACCATCTCCAGTAACCATTCTTGCAAGGAAACCATCTCCAGTAACAATTCTTGCAAGGAAACCATCTCTAGTAACAATTCTTGCAAGGAAACCATCTCCAGTAACAATTCTTGCTAGGAAATCATCTCCAGTAACAATTCTTGCTAGGAAACCATCTCCAGTAACAATTCTTGCTATTAAACCATAAACAGTAACAATTCTTACTAGGAAACCATCTCCAGTAACAATTTTTGCAAGGAAACCATCTCCAGTAACAATTCTTGATAGGAAACCATCTCCAGTAACAATTCTTGCAAGGAAACCATCTCCAGTAACAATTCTTGCTAGAAAACCATCTCAAGTAACAATTCTTGCAAGGAAACCATCTCCAGTAACAATTCTTGCTAGGAAACCATCTCCAGTAACAATTCTTGCAAGGATACCATCTCCAGTAACAATTCTTGCAAGGAAACCATCTCCAGTAACAATTCTTGCTAGGAAACCATCTCCAGTAACAATTCTTGCTAGGAAACCATCAACAGTAACAATTCTTGCTAGAAAACCATCTACAGTAACAATTCTTGCTAGGAAATCATCTCCAGTAACAATTCTTGTTAGGAAATAATCGCCAGTACCAATTCTTGCTAGGAAATCATCTCCAGTAACAATTCTTGCTAGTAAACCATAAACAGTAACAATTCTTCTAGTAAACCATCAACAGTAACAATGCTTACTAGGAAACCATCTCCAGTAACAATTTTTGCAAGGAAACCATCTCCAGTAACAATTCTTGATAGGAAACCATCTCCAGTAACAATTCTTGCAAGGAAACCATCTCCAGTAACAATTCTTGTTAGGAAACCATCTCTAGTAACAATTCTTGCAAGTAAACCATCTCCAGTAACAATTCTTGCTAGGAAACCATCTCCAGTAACAATTCTTGCAAGGATACCATCTCCAGTAACAATTCTTGCAAGAAAACCATCTCCAGTAACAATTCTTGCTAGGAAACCATCTCCAGTAACAATTCTTGCTAGGAAACCATCAACAGTAACAATTCTTGCTAGGAAACCATCAACAGTAACAATTCTTGCTAGGAAACCATCAATAGTAACAATTCTTGTTAGGAAACCATCAACAGTAACAATTCTTGCTAGGAAACCATCAACAGTAACAATTCTTGCTAGGAAACCATCAACAGTAACAATTCTTGCTAGGAAACCATCTCCAGTAACAATTCTTGCTAGGAAACCATCAACAGTAACAATTCTTGCTAGAAAACCATCTACAGTAACAATTCTTGATAGGAAATCATCTCCAGTAACAATTCTTGTTAGGAAATAATCGCCAGTACCAATTCTTGCTAGGAAATCATCTCCAGTAACAATTCTTGCTAGTAAACCATAAACAGTAACAATTCTTGTTTGTAAACCATCAACAGTAACAATGCTTACTAGGAAACCATCTCCAGTAACAATTTTTGCAAGGAAACCATCTCCAGTAACAATTCTTGATAGGAAACCATCTCCAGTAACAATTCTTGCAAGGAAACCATCTCCAGTAACAATTCTTGTTAGGAAACCATCTCTAGTAACAATTCTTGCAAGGAAACCATCTCCAGTAACAATTCTTGCTAGGAAACCATCTCCAGTAACAATTCTTGCAAGGATACCATCTCCAGTAACAATTCTTGCAAGGAAACCATCTCCAGTAACAATTCTTGCTAGGAAACCATCTCCAGTAACAATTCTTGCTAGGAAACCATCAACAGTAACAATTCTTGCTAGGAAACCATCAACAGTAACAATTCTTGCTAGGAAACCATCAATAGTAACAATTCTTGTTAGGAAACCATCAACAGTAACAATTCTTGCTAGGAAACACTCTCCAGTAACAATTCTTGCTAGGAAACCATCAACAGTAACAATTCTTGCTAGGACACCATCAACAGTAACAATTCTTGTTAGGAAACCATCTCCAGTAACAATTCTTGCAAGGAAACCATCTCCAGTAACAATTATTGCTAAGAAACCATCTCCAGTAACAATTCTTGCTAGGAAACCATCAACAGTAACAATTCTTACCAAGAAACCATTTCCAGTACCAATTTTTGCAAGGAAACCATCTCCAGTAACAATTCTTGCTAGGAAACCATCTCCAGTAACCATTCTTGCAAGAAAACCATCTCCAGTAACAATTCTTGCAAGGAAACCATCTCTAGTAACAATTCTTGCAAGGAAACCATCTCCAGTAACAATTCTTGCTAGGAAATCATCTCCAGTAACAATTCTTGCTAGGAAACGATCTCCAGTAACAATTCTTGCTATTAAACCATAAACAGTAACAATTCTTACTAGGAAACCATCTCCAGTAACAATTTTTGCAAGGAAACCATCTCCAGTAACAATTCTTGATAGGAAACCATCTCCAGTAACAATTCTTGCAAGGAAACCATCTCCAGTAACAATTCTTGCTAGAAAACCATCTCAAGTAACAATTCTTGCAAGGAAACCATCTCCAGTAACAATTCTTGCTAGGAAACCATCTCCAGTAACAATTCTTGCAAGGATACCATCTCCAGTAACAATTCTTGCAAGGAAACCATCTCCAGTAACAATTCTTGCTAGGAAACCATCTCCAGTAACAATTCTTGCTAGGAAACCATCAATAGTAACAGTTCTTGTTAGGAAACCATCAACAGTAACAATTCTTGCTAGGAAACCATCTCCAGTAACAATTCTTGCTAGGAAACCATCAACAGTAACAATTCTTGCTAGAAAACCATCTACAGTAACAATTCTTGCTAGGAAATCATCTCCAGTAACAATTCTTGTTAGGAAATAATCGCCAGTACCAATTCTTGCTAGGAAATCATCTCCAGTAACAATTCTTGCTAGTAAACCATAAACAGTAACAATTCTTGCTAGTAAACCATCAACAGTAACAATGCTTACTAGGAAACCATCTCCAGTAACAATTTTTGCAAGGAAACCATCTCCAGTAACAATTCTTGATAGGAAACCATCTCCAGTAACAATTCTTGCAAGGAAACCATCTCCAGTAACAATTCTTGCTAGGAAACCATCTCCAGTAACCATTCTTGCAAGGAAACCATCTCCAGTAACAATTCTTGCAAGGAAACCATCTCTAGTAACAATTCTTGCAAGGCAACCATCTCCAGTAACAATTCTTGCTAGGAAATCATCTCCAGTAACAATTCTTGCTAGGAAACCATCTCCAGTAACAATTCTTGCTATTAAACCATAAACAGTAACAATTCTTACTAGGAAACCATCTCCAGTAACAATTTTTGCAAGGAAACCATCTCCAGTAACAATTCTTGATAGGAAACCATCTCCAGTAACAATTCTTGCAAGGAAACCATCTCCAGTAACAATTCTTGCTAGAAAACCATCTCAAGTAACAATTCTTGCAAGGAAACCATCTCCAGTAACAATTCTTGCTAGGAAACCATCTCCAGTAACAATTCTTGCAAGGATACCATCTCCAGTAACAATTCTTGCAAGGAAACCATCTCCAGTAACAATTCTTGCTAGGAAACCATCTCCAGTAACAATTCTTGCTAGGAAACCATCAACAGTAACAATTCTTGCTAGAAAACCATCTACAGTAACAATTCTTGCTAGGAAATCATCTCCAGTAACAATTCTTGTTAGGAAATAATCGCCAGTACCAATTCTTGCTAGGAAATCATCTCCAGTAACAATTCTTGCTAGTAAACCATAAACAGTAACAATTCTTGCTAGTAAACCATCAACAGTAACAATGCTTACTAGGAAACCATCTCCAGTAACAATTTTTGCAAGGAAACCATCTCCAGTAACAATTCTTGATAGGAAACCATCTCCAGTAACAATTTTTGCAAGGAAACCATCTCCAGTAACAATTCTTGTTAGGAAACCATCTCTAGTAACAATTCTTGCAAGGAAACCATCTCCAGTAACAATTCTTGCTAGGAAACCATCTCCAGTAACAATTCTTGCAAGGATACCATCTCCAGTAACAATTCTTGCAAGGAAACCATCTCCAGTAACAATTCTTGCTAGGAAACCATCTCCAGTAACAATTCTTGCTAGGAAACCATCAACAGTAACAATTCTTGCTAGGAAACCATCAACAGTAACAATTCTTGCTAGGAAACCATCAATAGTAACAATTCTTGTTAGGAAACCATCAACAGTAACAATTCTTGCTAGGAAACCATCAACAGTAACAATTCTTGCTAGGAAACCATCAACAGTAACAATTCTTGCTAGAAAACCATCTACAGTAATAATTCTTGCTAGGAAATCATCTCCAGTAACAATTCTTGTTAGGAAATCATCGCCAGAACCAATTCTTGCTAGGAAACCATCTCCAGTAACAATTCTTGCTAGGAAACCATCTCCAGAAACAATTCTTGCTAGTAAACCATAAACAGTAACAATTATTGCTAGGAAACCATCAACAGTAACAATTCTTGCTAGGAAACCATCAACAGTAACAATTCTTGCTAGGAAACCATCAATAGTAACAATTCTTGTTAAGAAACCATCAACAGTAACAATTCTTGCTAGGAAACCATCAACAGTAACAATTCTTGCTAGGAAACCATCAACAGTAACAATTCTTGCTAGAAAACCATCTCTAGTAACAATTCTTGCAAGCAAACCATCTCCAGTAACAATTCTTGCTAGGAAATCATCGCCAGTACCAATTCTTGCTAGGAAACCATTTCCAATAACAATTCTTGCTAGGAAATAATGTCCAGTAACAATTCTTGCCAGGAAACTATCACCTTCTGCTTCAAAGCGCCGCAAAACTTCCTGACAGTCATCAACGTGTCGCTGTTTTAGTTCTGGAGCAGGGTGTCGTGGCACCTACCTTGCAGACACTTTGTAGTACTGTAGCACATTCCACATTGACTGATGTCCAGATGTGCTGAACCTTGACTGATGTCCAGATGTGCTAAACCTTGACATGTTCAGATGTGCTAAACCCTGACTGATATCCAGATGTGCTACAATTTAATTCACAGTCAATTGGCGATTTTCCTTTACGAGGTGGCCAACCGCTGTAATCGACTCTAGGGTCACTACTCGGTGTACCTGACCTGCTCGTGAACAGTCTGTCACAGAACTCGCGCCGTTTTGGAACTTCCTACTCCACCCATGCACTTGCTGGAGTGAAAGGCAAACATCACCGTACTGGACCTTCATTGTTTGATGTGTTTCTGTAGGTTTCATCCGTTCGCTGCTCAAAAACGAAACAAATGATAACAGAACGCTGCTATTCTTTGATGAATGTCAATAGTGCGGCGACCATCTTTTAATTGCATTGATTTCGTCATGTTATTCGTCTGTACCGGGATAGCACGTTCATGACACATGACATCCTTAGCAACCGTATTAACAACTTACAATATAAAGGCATGCTTTTTCTAATTTCCATTCCACTATAAAGGTTTTCATTTGAAGCCACCTCATATATGTGTGGAGCCGCGTAGCGCAGTGGTTAGCGTGCTGGCTTCGCATCTGAGTGGTCCTGGGTTCATTCCCCAGTTGAGGTGGTAATGTTTTCCTCAGACCGCAATGGCTCCCGAGGAGATGTCTACCGCCCTCATATAGCCGAGCCTTTGAAATGTGAGATCGCTAACAACTCACACCCCTACGGCAGTAATGCTATGGGATACTTTACTTTACTTTACATATATGCTAACGCGCTCACACACATACACACTAAGACACACACACGCACAATCTCTATGCTTTACTATGTGACCTTCTGTTCGAGTTGTTTCAAGAAAGGTTGTTCTGTTTTATAAGACATTGCCGAGAATATGCCCATGGGGCCCACTGAGGGCCCATGAAGATAGACAACTAATAGTTAGTTCCAACCAGTATAAGGTAGAAGATTCTCTAACTTATGGGATTCGAAACTTTGCCATTCACACAGGCGATTGTAAATTTACCTCATTAAATTAAAAAGAAACGATATATTCAAAATCATTTAGAGGAATAATAACATACATAATTTGCTATTCAGAAGGATCAGAAGATGGACAAGAAGAAGAATTTATATCCTTCCGGATTTCATGTTCACTTCCATATTTCTCCTGTCAGTCTTGCGCATGACAAGTGAGCATAGTTCGAAGATAACTGCCCATCAATTATAAAACCTTGTGTCCAGTGTTTCTCACAAACCCTGGCATAGTTCTAAAGCTATCTCTATGGTTATCAGAGCAAAGCGGTTCTTTATTAACTGTCATTCGATTCTATTTCTGAAAATATAACCCCACATCCGGTGGACATATCGACGCGTTTGTTGTGGTTTTCTGAATTCTCTGAGGATATTTTGAATAAGGCCGCTTTTGAAGTTAGAAGTGCTAGCCCTTGGATACACACTACATCCATGGATGTGCACACTACAGCAAGAGATGTACACACTACAACCAGGGATGTGTACACTACATTCAGGAATAAAAAACACTACATTTAGGAATGAAAAACACTACAACCAGGGTTGAAAAACACTAGAACCAGGGTTGAAAAACACTACAACCAAGGATGTGCACACTACAAATATGGATGTGCACACTGCAACCAAGGATGTGCACACTACAAATATGCATGTACACACTGCAACTATGTGTGTGCACACTACAACTATGGGTGTGTACACTACAACTATGGATGTGCACACTACAACCAAGGATGTGCACACTACAAATATGCATGTACACACTGCAACTATGGATGTGCATACTGCAAATATGCATGTGCACACTACAAATATGGGTGTGTACACTACAACTATGGATGTGCACACTACAACCAAGGATGTGCACACTACAAATATGGATGTGCACACTGAAACTATGTGTGTGCACACTACAACTATGGGTGTGTACACTACAACTATGGATGTGCACACTACAACCAAGGATGTGCACACTACAAATATGCATGTACACACTACAAATATGGATGTGCACACTGCAACTATGGATGTGCACACTAATAGCTGTCCATCGTTGTCGATGAAGACCGCCGACATCATCCTTGTCACAGATTTCCCTGTTGGGTGTGGGTGCGCATGTGGCTGAACAGGCCTATGCGAGCACGAAAACATCTGCTACATATCGGGCGCACGAGGTTTGTAGAAGGGGATGGTGTTCCCGCTGCTCGGGATTTCCGCGTCTCGCGTCTGCTCTGGGCTTTCACAACACGGTCGTCTTCACCGGCAGCTACACGCGATTTGACTGCGCTTCTCCAGTCAGATCTGTTTTGCGCAAGACATTCCCAGGTGTCGATGTTTATCTGGCAACTTTTTAGTGAGTCCTTCAGACCGTCTTTAAAACGTTTCTTTGGGCGCCCTATCTCGCGCCATCCCTCTCTCAGCTCGCCGTAGAGAAGCCTCTTTGGGAGCCGCTCGTCTGACATTCGGACGACGTGTCCGGCCCATCCTAGTCGTGCTTTTTCTAGCAGTGCATGGATGCTGGGCATGTTAGCCCTCGAGAGAACCTCGATGTCAGTGACACGATCTTGCCATCGGATGTGAAATATTCGCCTCAGGCAACCTTGCATGTCCAGAGTATACAGTCCAGCTTTCGCAAGCGTATAGTAGGGTTGGAATGATGGTTGCACGGTAGACTTTGAGTTTGGTCTTGACGCTGATGCCACGACGTGCACACTACAACTATGGATATGCACACTACAACCAGGGATCGAACACTACAATCAGGGATGTGCACCTACAAGGATGAAAAACACTACAATGAGGAATGAAAAACACTACAACCAAGGATGAAAAACACTACAATCAGAAATAAAAAACACTACAACCAGAGCTGAAAACCACTACAACCAAGAATTTAAAACACTACTACCAGGGATGAAAAAAACTACAAACAGGGATGTACACACTACAAGATTAGATGGGCACACTACAAACAGGGATGTGCACACTACTTTATGACATGTTGTGCCATCAACATATTGATATGTGCACATTTTCAGACCTTCTCACACTTTCTAAGCCCATGACTTTTCTCTGGATAACATTAGAGACAGTTTATGCTAGGGGTCGGAGATACAGCACATGGCATGAGGGCAACAGGGACATTCATCATAGCTGACCAGGGCCCTATTCAGCCTCCTAGTAGCGTCCCTGAAAACAGGCTGAACTCGTGTAGTCTCGCTTAAAGAATAGAGATTGAAGAGGGCAGGCAAACCTGGTTCTAAAAATACTCTGCAGAAATCGGATGTGTTGTGATATCGCAGCTTCGATGTAAACTACGAAACAATATCAAAACGTCCTTTTCAGAGCGAACGTTTGAAAGAAAACATGTTATGTTATGTTATGTTATTGTTGTTGTTGTTGTTGTTTTTAAATGCCCAATATGAGTAGATTTACTGTTTTGTGGGCCCTGAAAATGACGTTAAGTGGCGGTTTGTTGTAGCTTTCCTCACATCCTGAGCGTGCTGATGAAGGGGAACCGGGTTCCTCAAGGCTATGTTATGATTGGCTTCATCTACGTGTTGCTCCCTACTACGGGGATCACGACGATCCCTTACCTCATTAGCGAGGCTGCCATAAAAACAGCCCGTTTCCAGGGAGGACTACGGGGAAGTCAAGGCGAGGACCTTGGTCAGTATATTTTGCCTGACCCTGACTAACATCTCTGATCAGTATCTTTTGCCTGGCCAGACGTTAGTCTTTCTCCCCTATGTTATGTTATATAATGTTATGTATTTTGACACTTCAATAAATCCTATATGTGTTCAGTCTCTCTTAGAGAATGGCAAGGATACTGGTGGTTCTAAGAGTCTGTTTATTGTACACACTCCTGGTTTGTCCTCTAAAGGACTTCTCCCAGTTTCCCTTACGTATGATGCTCAACTGTTGCCATTTGCGTATCACCCATTTATTGAGTGCAATGAGTTATCATCAGGACTATCTGCATGCCTAGAGATTCTATCCAAATCTTCCCAATTTGTGTTAATGTGTTCTTCTCCTGTAAAGACCCCAAGACATGCCTTTCTGTAGTGTTTTATCTTAGACCGTCATCTATAAAGTGTCCTGGTATAACTATCTTTGGAGATTTGTATGAGAGCTTTGTCTATAATGTGTTTTTGTCTAATTTTTTTTTTATTGGTGATATATGTGAGAGCTTTATCCTAAGCCAACATTTGTTGGTGTTTTGTTTCAGAACTATTTCTATTATGTATTCTGTCTTACCTTACATTTGTGTATTGTGCAGAGTTTTGTCTGTAGAGTGTTCTGTGACTAACTTTGTTTAAATGTATAGTATCAGAGTTTTGTCTGTAGAGTGCCCTGTGACTAACTTTGTTTAAATATATAGTATCAGGGTTTTGTCTGTAGAGTGTCCTGTGACTAACTTTGTTTAAATGTATGGTATCTGAGTCTTGTCTGTAGAGTGTCATGTGTCTAACTTTCTTTTAGTATCTTGTACAGGGGTTTTACTGTAGGGATACATGTGTATAAGTTTCTTTTAGTATATTGTGCAGAACTTTATTTGTAGAGTGTCCTGTGCTTAACTTTCTTTTGGTGTATTGTATCAAAGTTTTGAGTATAGAGTGACTAATATATAAATATATGTAAATGTTTTTCAGCAGAAATTGTATCTGTGAAGTGTCCTATTCTAACTTTCTTAAATGGTTTGCAATACAGCTGTATACTTGTCTACCAGTTATGTGTTTTGTAGTAGAGCTGTGTATGTAATGTGTGCTGTGTTCAAATATTTTCATTGATGAGTTGTACCAGTTCTCCATTTGACGGGAGGAATTGGGGGGGGGGGGGGGGGGGGGACGTTGACTAGCTTTCTTTGTCGTTTTGTATCAATGATTTGTCTGTAAAGTGTCTTGTGTCTAACTTTCTTTAATGATCTGTAGGGCAACGTTATCCTTGAGGTATCCTAATATTAACTTGCTGTGGCGTTTTCAATCGGAATTTTGCTTGTAGTATGCCATAGATCTACCTTTTTTTCTATGATGTTTTGGCATATTTTTCTCATGTTTGTTTGTTCTCTCTCAAGTCTTTGTTAGTCCAGTCGTGTTACTGTCTTGATCATCACAATCTGTTCAACTTGCCAAGCTTACCTAATTATCCTTCCATGTTCAGTTTGAAGTGCTGGCCCCCTTGGGATAGATATTGATGTTGTTGCTACTGCTGCTGTTGTTATTGTTGTTGGTTTTGCCGAGTTTTCTTTTAACATTTTTTAGTATCAGGTTGCACTGGCTATTGAAATATCCCGAATGAGGCGTATGTAAGAAGGTTACCTGAGACCCTTCTGGCTGTAGTGCAATGCTAGTCTTCTCAGTTAGCTCACCAATATGGGGGTAGCTGCATATTATTCCCTACCCTGATAATGTACTCTTATTATTTGTATAATTTAATACTGCTAATAATGTTTGTGTTATTTACAGTACAAGACTGGGGGGGGGGGGGATATCATCATCATGTGACATGCCTGGTGGTGATAGCGACGAGCCTTATGTCTATAGCTTAAGCCTTCTAGGCACAAAATACTTTATATTCTGCCTTGTCATCTCATTCCTGATATTTAGTCTCAGCACTTTTCTTCTTTTCTAACCCCTAATCCTTTCTCGGTCAATAACTCTTCAATCGGAAACGTTGATGTTGCCAGAGAGCACAGGCCGCTCGTAAGATAATCAACGTTGTGAGGTGACTCACTTATTTCTTTGAGAAAGGGACTACATCTAAGATTATTACACATTCTGTCTCACATTTCCAGACACATCAATAACTTCACACCCTTCTCTCATTCATTTAATAATTGAATACCCGATACATGTTAGTAAACTAGTCTCCTTTTCATTTACGTTTTCGCTGCAGGTCAAGCATAAGGCCACCAATATATTTGGCATATGTACATGAAGCCTGCATCCGAAAGTGTGTAGTGTAGATTTCAGTAGCAACGGCTTTACATGATGAGGTTGCAAGCTACATACACAATCTTCTTATTTGTCTTTAACGATATCTTGGAGAATACTACTTTAGCGATGCAATAGCCAGCTACATAGATACTCAGCTATAATAGGACAAACAAAGAGGGCTACAGTGGTGTTATGATAGGACATACATAGAGGGCAACTTGGGTGCTATTTTAGAACATATATAGTTAGCTACAATGTCGTTATTATAGGACATTAATAGTAGGTTATAGCAGTGTTATTATAGGACATTAATAGTTGACTACAGTGGGGCTATTATAGAACATAAATAATTGGCTACCATGGTGTTATTTTAGGATAACTATTTAGGACAGTGAGCTACAGCGCTGCTGATATTGGACAAAAATAGTTGAATACGCCCCATTAGGAGTCGTTAAATTAACTGCTGTTTGCTGATGACCAAAATGGAGAAAGCCTGCAGCGTTACCTGACCTATCTTAATTTCGCTTGTAAGAAATATAACATGAAAAACAACACAGAAAAGACCCAGACTAGGACGATATCGAATAGAGAAGTTTCCACATCAGTGACAAAAGCATAAAGTAAGTAAGGGAGTTCAAATACCTAGATAGTATGTTCACTGTTGACGGCTGATGATGGCAGAGTGGATAAAGAGATTGCACATAGAAATATATAGGCGAACAGTGCCCATTATCAAACTCCGCCGATTTTGAAACACCCTGTAGTGCTTGTTTCCCTACGAGAAAGCTTATGTTGTTGTTTTTTGTTGTTGTTGTTGTTGTTGTTACGTCCCACAATGAGTAGGTTTACTCTTATGTACGCCCTGAAAATGACGTTTAGTGGCGGGTTGCAGTAGCTTTCCTCACATCCCGAGCGTGCTAATGAAGGTGTTCCTGATTCCTTCAGGCAGTTGTGCTGTGCTTGGCTTCATCTGCGGCGGTCACGTCGATCCTCCATCTTGTTAGCCAGGCTGCCAAGAGTCCGCCTCCAAGTGGACTATGTGGAAGTCCAGGTGAGGGTCTTGGCCAGTATATTTTCATAACCCTGACTAAAAGGTCTGATCAGCATGTTGTGCCTGACCAGACGTTAGTCTTCCTCCCCAAAAGAGGCTGACATATTCACTGTTTATTCATACATTGTGTAAACAATGTCGATCTTGGTCCTTACCTGAGATCCATAAGAGTAAGATCCGTGACTGTGAGACGAGTTAAATGCGAGGTGTCGCCGGAAAGAGAATCCCTGACCTAATCCGTAACTCCAAGCTGAGGGCGATAGTGGGGAGAGACCCAGTTAGTTTCAACAGTGACGTCCAAAAACTCATCAAGTGGTTTGGTCATTTAGTAAGAATGCATTATGATCAACCAGCAGCGAGAGTATATCATACGGAGCTCTTCGGTCCACGTGCAAGGGGTCAACATCGACGAATGTGAATCGACGGTGTCTCTGACACACTCAGAAAGCTACACCTAATGACAGCAGAAGTCTCATACCTAGAGATAACAAGAAATATTTCCATCCCTCCTCTCTGCGACGCTTAAAGACTCTCTGCGACGCTGCAACAGTAGAGCAGCGATCAATAGAGCACCCACCAATAGAGCAGCCAACACTACACCAGCTAACAGCCAACAGTAGAACAGCCAACACTCCACCAGCTAACAGCCAACAGTAGAACAGCCAACACTCCACCAGCAAACAGCCAACCTTAGAACTGCTAACACTACACCAGTTAACAGTAGAACAATCAACATTAGAATAACCATCAGTAGAACAACAACATTAGAACAGTACAACAGTCAACAGTGGAACAGATAAACGCCTGCAGTAGAACAGCCAACAGTTGAACAACCAACCGTAGAACAGGAATAGCCAACAGTTAAACAACAAACAGTAGAACAGCCAACAGTGGAACAGATAAAAGCCTGCAGTACAATAGCCAACAGTTGAACAACCAACAGTAGAACAGCCAACAGTTAAACAACAAACAGTAGAACAGCCAACAGTGGAACAGATAGAAGCCTGCAGTAGAACAGCCGCCAGTTGAACAACCAACAGTAGAACAGCCAACAGTAGAACAGCCACCAGTAGCCCAGCCACCAGTAGAACAGCCAACAGTAGAACAGCCACCAGTAGAACAACCACCAGTAGAACAGCCACCAGTAGAACAGCCAACAGTAGAACAGCCACCAGTTGAACAACCACCAGTAGAACAGCCAACAGTTGAACAACCACCAGTAGAACAGCCAACAGTAGAACAACCACCAGTAGAACAGCCAACGGTAGAACAACCACCAGTAGAACAACCACCAGTAGAACAACCACCAGTAGAACAACCACCAGTAGAACAACCACCAGTAGAACAGCCACCAGTAGAACAGCCAACAGTTGAACAACCACCAGTAGAACAACCACCAGTAGAACAGCCAACAGTTGAACAACCACCAGTAGAACAGCCAACAGTTGAACAACCACCAGTAGAACAGCCAACAGTTGAACAACCACCAGTAGAACAGCCAACAGTAGAACAACCACCAGTAGAACAGCCAACAGTTGAACAACCACCAGTAGAACAGCCAACAGTTGAACAACCACCAGTAGAACAGCCAACAGTTGAACAACCACCAGTAGAACAGCCAACAGTTGAACAACCACCAGTAGAACAGCCAACAGTTGAACAACCACCAGTAGAACAACCACCAGTAGAACAGCCAACAGTTGAACAACCACCAGTAGAACAGCCAACAGTTGAACAACCACCAGTAGAACAACCACCAGTAGAACAGCCAACAGTTGAACAACCACCAGTAGACATGGTAAAGGTAGTCCATAACAGACACTGCTATTGGGGATCAAGTTTTAGGAACATTGTTGTAAACTATATCGCAGCTTTTTATGAGTTAATGTGGCAACTTCCCTTCCTCGCTGCCCCTCCTGCAGTAATCTAGCTACACATTTACTGCCGGAACGACGTATTTATTAACCGCGAGAAGCGTTTCGTCTACCACTTTATTACTGAGACAATTACAACAATGTAAGAGGGGGGCGAGAGGTCTGGACGGGATGTCCCATTCGTGAAAGGAAAGTGAAGCGTCTGTTTCAGCCTTTCCTTTCCAGGTGTCAAGATCGCCGCTGGATTCACTGTTCGGCTCGCCGTGCAGGAGGCCTCTCCTACATTATTGTGTCCCCAGCAGCACCTTCTTGAGGGGCCCCCTTTTTCTTACAGAGCCTGCTGTGGGGCGCGACCGAGTACGCGGTGGTACAATTGGGCGGGCAGATTGGGCTCATTAGCCTTGGTTGGCAGCCAATCTAAGAGAAGGTAAACTGACTCTAAACCTGGGTATACGAACCTCCTTAGCCTGTTCAGGCAGTTCGCCTAGAAGAGGGGGAACTGATTTTAAACCCACAAATGCCAGGGAGTTCTGGCTAGTCCTGTGACGATGACGATGTCTCGAATAACTAGTATCTGCGGGCAACGACTCCACTGCCTTGTGGAAACCTCGGGAGAGAGTAGGGCTACGGGGGTAAACCCAGACAGAAAATCCGGAGTGGTAGCAGCTAAGGTGGATGGTTTCAAAATTGCGAACTCGTTCTGGCAGCTCCTACAGCTGAGCTGGTGTCAAATTGCCATGCTTTGCTATCCTTTGGATTAGACCAGTGAGGACGAAAGGGGGATCCTGCAGTATGGGCAGCACAGTCTCCATGTTTAGCGCCTAGGCTTGTGACCTAGAGAGGCTACTCCAGCCTCGCTCTTGAGTGAGAATACAACACCGAAGCTGGCAGTCTTCGGGTTATAAGTCCCACCCGATTGACGTGGGGAAGGGGCGCCACTGGTCAGCTTCAACGGTGGGAGGAAGCATCGCATCCCATTGGTCGATTACAGCCCGCCTCAGCCGGGCAGCCCCCTGTCAGTAGGGTGTCGACTCGCCAACATCTGGCCGCTCCAGTGGGTGCCTGGAGTTTAGTGTATGCATGACAAGCGGATGTTAATTTTGCACCAAGCAAAACCAAAATTAAAAAGAAGACTCCAGCTCTCCAATTTGCAAGCTAGAACGTGCTATGTGTACAGGCATCAACGATTTTCGTGAGGTTGGAGATGCCAGAAAAACTGCCATCATTGATAGTGAGCTCTGTCGATTGAATGTGGACATTGCTGCCCTATAGGAGACTAGACTTTCTTCTAGTGG
Source organism: Ariolimax columbianus (assembly GCA_036924085.1). NCBI lineage: Eukaryota > Metazoa > Mollusca > Gastropoda > Stylommatophora > Arionidae > Ariolimax > Ariolimax columbianus. The sequence continues at coordinate 134,417,330 of JAVGWX010000003.1, forward strand.
CTTACTAAGAGAAAACGACTACACTTTCTTCTGGATGGGTCGTGAACCTGATTATTCTCGACTGCATGGTGTTGATTTTGCTATTAAAAACACACTTATGGCCTCAATCGATCCTCCTTCTAAAGGCTCTGAGAGGTTACTGGCCATTTGCCTCACGACGGCTACAGGTCCTGTTATTTTGCTTAGCGTCTATGCCCAAACGCTGACTTCTCCGGAGAAAGCGAAGGATCAATTCTATGGACAGCTGGATGAAATGATCAAGAACAGCCCCAGGGAAGAAGCATTCATCCATATCTGTGACTGTAATGCTATAGTAGGTGGGGACCACATAGCATGGCTAACCTGCCTTGGACATCATGGTATTGGCAGGGTAAATGACAAAAGTCAGAGGTTGCTGATGCTGTGCTCTCAACAAGGCCTATGTCTCACAAATACTTTCTTCAAGGGTAGGCCGCAACAACAAGTAGCCTGGAAACACCCAAGGTCACATCGATGGCATCAAATCGACTTGATTGTCACCAGACGTTCAGCTCTAAACTTGGTGCTCTCCACTAGAAGCTATCACAGTGCAGACTGCGAGTCTGACCATGCTCTTGTATGCAGCAGGGTACGCTTGTAGCTTCGCAAAATATGCCGCTCAAAAATGATGAGGAATCCCCGCATCAACACTGCGCAGATGATGATTCCTTTCAAGGTGGAGAGGTTTGTGCCTGACTTGGATCTTGCTCTTCAGGGAGGATCTGAGTGTGATACCACAGCTAAGTGGAACGTTATGAAAGATGTCATCTATAATACAGCCTTAGCTACGTTTGACATGAGGGAACGGGTCAATCACGACTGGTTTAATGCACATCTCGTAAGAATGGAACCAGTAATTGAGGCCAAGCGAGAAGCTTTCATCAATTATACAAAATTCCTAAATGAGAGGACGCTTGCTGCCCTCATGAGGACTCGAGGCATCAATCAACGTACCGCTAGACAATGCGCGAATGAGTACTGGCAGAAACTGTGTGAAGAAATGCAGCTAAATGCAGAGACAAGAAATGTCCAGGGCATGCAAAGAGACATACCGATGGAACTGGGCCCTTCTGCGAGAGATGCTAGTGAGAGCACTATGGACCGGGACCAGCAGGTGGCCAGAAGGGTAGAGCAGTTCTACTCTCTGGAAACGGCAGTCACTAATAAGGCCTTATGCAGGCTACAGGTACTGCCCATTATGGAGGAACTTGACAGACCACCTCCTCTGGATGAGCTTGATAAGGCTATCAACTACCTCTCAAATGGCAAAGGGGGAGATGGTATCCACCCGAAACCATCAAATACGGAAAATCAGCACTAGCTCAGCCGATGTTTGATCTTCTATGCCTCTGCTGGGAGGAAGGTGCAGTCCCCCAAGATATGCGTGACGCCATCATTGTGACTATTTACCAAAACAAATGTGACTGCGGAGACTAATAATTATAGAGGGATCTCGTCCTGGGTGTTGTAGGTAAAGTTTACGCCCGTATACTAGGGTTGAGACTGCTCGCGGACAGGGTATACCGAGAATCCCAGTGTAGTTCTAGAGTAGGTAGATCAACAACTGATATGATTTCCTCGCTTCACCAAATCCAGGAAAAGTGCAGAGAACAAGACCAGCCGCTCTTTATGATGTTTCTAGACCTCACCAAGGCCTTCGACTTGGTCAGTAGAAAGGGTCTATTCAAACTCCTCATCGGCCGTCCCACACTGCGATTCAAGGACGTATGCAAGAGGGACATGAAGTCATGTGACGTCCCATCCAAGGACTAGGAAGAAATATCTCAGGATCGAGCTTTCTGGAGACAGACAGTTGGAGGGGGCATAGTGGCTGCTGACGCTAGTAGAGGTCTTCTGACTGCAGAGAAAAGAGAAAGACTGAAGTGATCAAGGAACAGCCAGGCAAGCCAGCCTCCTCAGTATGGTTGTACGATCTGTGGCAGGGACTGTCACTCGCGGATCGGCTTTTACAGCCAAATCAGACATTATCGAAATACAGGAGACAGAGCTTGACAAAACTTACAGGGCTCCACGTGCATGGTCTGTATGTGTTGGCCTTATATGGGCCTGACAAAACCACCCTGGTCTAGGATCCTACATCTTAAAGACACGTGTGTCTGTCTCTTAATTCAAAATAAGGCGAGGCTGCGGCGGTACTGTGGATTAAAATAAAATATAAATAATATATATAGTTATGATCATATGCAGCACTAGGATAAAAACAGAATCAAAGTATATTTACGACCAAAAAGGCTTCATCAGAAATAACAATTAACAATATATAAGCTAACCAATCCATACAAGTACCCTTCCTTACTCATTTGCGTGTTCATATCTCTATTTTACATATTGCGCCCATTCTCTATTATTTGTTAGCTCATTTTTGTTGTTGTTTGTTGTCTCTGACGAAGGCCTTTTATCGTAAAGTGTGTCTCGTTGTTATATTCGTCTAGGTGTGGTATCTGACCATACATATAAATGATTGTTTCTAACTAGCCTAGCCTTCCAAAACATTTCACCTTATTGCCTTCCCCCTCATTCAAATGTTGCAGCTTACCCAGCATATCTGTATGATTGTGTTGTATGTGCTAGGGTCGCTAGGGTTGTGTAAGATAATGTTGAATTCTTATAATGCATTGCCACAGGTATAGTTAAGAGAGGGTCAATGAATACATTCAAGAATAGATTGGATGCGCATATAAGATCAAGTAAAGTTAAAAAAACTGGTTGTATACAGGCTCTGCAGAGTTTTCTAAGCTAGTATAAAGACTTTGTTCAGTATACGCCTCATGACAGATCTTTGTTTGACCCTTACTTCGGCCGGCAGATTACAGAACCTATTTATATCCTTAATCGCCCATTTTCAGGACATACTATCACAATCAACAAAAATAGCTTCTAGGAAAAGCTACTCAATCTCATAATTCAACACGCCTCAGAGACCAGGAGCACACCTAAACAAGATGGATCGATGGTCTTCTAAACACAATTGATGGTGAGAAGTAAATGTGGTCACTTAGGCTTCTTCTGTATGATGATCTAGAGGCTTAAAATTAGAGGGCAGAAAAGCAAAGAATAGACCCCACTGCCTAACATTACGTAAAAGACAACTGATGAGGGTTGTGTTTGTGGCATACAACACAATTAATTACTGCAAAAACATATTATTTTACTTTTGACTTGCTACCTGTCAAGGCCGCCAAAATCAGATTGTGACCACATGGTGGTCAAGAAGTAAGCTATAAATAAAACGAAACGAAAAATAAGTTCATAGCACCGTAAAATTGAATAAGAACAAATCTATATAACCGCTGTGTTAACAATTAGTCGAATATGTTATAGAATTTGATCAAATTAACTTTATCTTCTATATCCATTTTCTCACATTTAACACTATACAAGAAGTCGAATATTTTACTTACTTGGAATACTAGTATTCAAACATGCAGGTTATTAATGTTTATTGTCAGGTAGACGAGGGTCATCTTAAGAAAGTATTTTAAATTTCCTGCGGCTTACCAAGCCATCTCTTTCCCCAATCAGTGCATCCTCCCGCCACCTCTCCTTCCCGCAAACCGCCATCACTGCGTCTATCACTTCACCTCATGAACCGCCCCTTATCGCCCCTCCCCTCATCCCAATCATCGTACATATTTATCCCCCAATCTCTTTTGTTTCCTTCCTGGTGTAACAATTTATATCTCTGATAAACTGTTAAATAATCAATGATTCTGAAATTCTGGTTTCAATTATGTTAAATATGCGTAAAAATAACAAATCGGTCTTACAACTAAGTCAAATCCACAATGTGGAGAAGATTTGTAACGGGTTTTAGTACAGCATTTGCGTATACAATATGCGCATGTGTACACACCTCGAATGAAGCTGGAATCGCCATACATATTTCTCTAATGTAAATATCTGTTTAAATTGTCTCAAATTTTCCTTTGTTCAGACGCGCTCTAAAACTTAACAGGGTAAAATGGATCCTTGAGCCAAGTTTGGTAAATCTGTGACACGGGATATAGGCGTGTATAAACATCATCCCTTCTTTTATGTTCAGACACACATGCATCCTCCTTTATAAATATATATATATGTGCTATTCATATCCCATATCTCGTGTCTTCAATTTAATACTTATCACATTAACAAAAAATGTTATTCGATTAGAACATGTACTATTGATTTCCATAACCAGTGTCTGAGACAAGAAGCAAAGCATTTGTACTAAGTATATTCTTCCCTTTCTTCCTATAATCCCCGTGAATGTATGCTTAATGCATTTCCGGGTGAAGATGGCGCCACACAGTTCAATTCAGGCACAAGCTCTTTTACCTTACGCATGATTATTCACCATAGAGGATGGACCGATTGTGTGGCACGCATTTTTTACCGTGTCTTTCGTCGCAATTAGAATTGTTTGAATATCTTTTGAGAACTACAACATTTTGTCTTAATAAACGTACGCGGCTATGGAGACTCATAACGTGCCGAGCCTCCAACATGGCGTCTTGGTTTGTTGCTTAACGGACACAGGATCTATATATAATAGTTGTCCATTTTTCTCGATGCAGACCGTCGGCATCATCATAGTCACCGATTTCCCTTTTGGGTGTTGGTGAGCATGTGGCCGAACAGATTAAAGCAAGCACGAAAATGTATGCCGCACAACGGGCACAGGATTTTGTAGAAGTTGATGGTGTTCCCGCTGTTCGTGATTTCCGGGTTTCGCATTTGCTCTGAGCGTTCACAACACGGTAGACTTCGCTGCTAGCTGTTGTTGTTCGTTCATTACACGTAATGGGGACCTTCCCTTTTTCATTGTAGCAAGTTCTTCCAGTCGAGTATACTGTACTTCCGGGTTGTGGATAGGTGCGGAGATGGCTGACAAGTCCGATTTTGCGATCTGCATACTCGCAGGCAGTGAGGGCATGGAAAGTTCGCTTCACCAGACTAATATTTAACAGGCTTTTCTGACCTTTCTCTGTTGTTCTGCTGCAGTCTTTGTAGAGGCTTCTCATGACACTGCTCCTTTACGGAGAGCTGTGCGCCAGGTTGTACGGTCTTTTGCAGCATGTTTCGAAGTTTATGCTGAAGACTTTTAAAGACGTTTTTAGTGTGTCTTTAAAGTGCTTGTTTTGGCCTCCATTGGAGCTTTCGCCATTCTGGATCTCGCCATAGAAGATTATTTTTGGCAACCCATAGTCTGGCATGCGAACCACATGACCCACCCAGCGAATCTGGGATGCTAGGGATACCAGCTCTCTCATGAACAGCAGTGTCCGGGACCCTGTCTTGCCATTTGACATTCATCACCCTCTTGAGACAAAATGTGTGAAAGTGATTCAGTTTCTTTGCTTGCGTCTGTATACAGTCCATGTTTCACTTGCATATAGCAACACAGGGACCACCACTGCTCTGTTCACTTTCAGCTTCGTCTGGAGGCTGATGCCATTTCAATGCCAGACGTTTGAGTTTAGCCTGCCAAAAGTGGCGCTGGCTTTGGCGATTCTAACATTAATCTCATCATCCATGACTACATTCTGAGACAGTGTACTACCGAAGTATGGGAATCAATTTACAACTTTCATTTTTTCACCATTGATCTTGATGACTGGCTAAGTATACGTTTTGCCAGGAGCTGGTGGGTAAATTATTTCGGTTTTCTCTGTGTTGATGGTAAGTCCAAATTGAAAACACTCTAAGGAGAAAGTATTCACGCTTTTCTGCAGATCAGCGTCTGTGACAGCGTGCAATCGTCAGCAAACAGAAGATCTATGATGGTGTGTGTCTTGACCTTAGTTTTTGCTTGAAGCCGCCTTAGGCTAAACAGCTGAACATCAAAACGATATCTTATGTTGATTCCTATGTCCCCGTCTCTGAAAGCATTAGTCAGCATTGCAGAGAACAGCGTGCTGAACAAGGATGGTGGAAACACACACCCCTGTTTAACGCCGTTTGTTTCTTGAAAGGACTTCGAAATAGTACAATTTTCCTGAACTCTAGCCTGCATTCCATCATGCAGTTGCTGTACTACGTTGACAAATTTTATTGGGCAGACGCACTATGTCATGATTTTCCACAGGCCTTCTCTGTTGACATTATCAAACACCTTTGTCAGATCGATGAAGGCAGCGTACAGGTAGCAGTGCTGTTCCTGGAATTTCTCTTGTAGCTGTCTGGCAGCAAACACCATATCTGCGGTCCCACGCTCTTTCCGGAATCCACACCGACTTTCAGGTAGAATACCTTCATCAAGATGAGCTGTGAGGCGATTGAGAATAACTCTGGCGAATATCGTCCCTGCGATGGACAGTGGAGAAATGCCGCTGTGGTTATCGCATGATTGGCGGCTACATTTCCGTTTATACAGAAGAATTATTGAGGCATCCTTCAGATCTTGCGGGATGGTTTCACTGTGTCACATTTGTTTGAAGAGCAAGTGGAGTTTTACAATTAGTGCTTTACATCCATTTTTGTAGACCTCCACAGGAATTCCGTCGGAGCCAGGTGTTTTGCCATTGGAGAGTTGACTAACCGCTTTTTGTATCTTTTCTACAGTCGATATAACATCTAGACCCTCGATTAGATTATACTGGGGCAGGCGGTCAATGGCTTCGCTGTTAACAGATGACGGCTGGTTCAAGGTATTACAAATGTGCTCTGCCCAGCGTGTGATAATTTGTTTCCGGATCTGTAATTAGTGTTTTCTCATCTGCATGGAGGAGGGGTAGGGAACCTGATGAAGATGGGCTATAGACCGCCCTGAGTGCATGAAAGAAGTTTCTCATGTCATGTCAGCAAATCCCTGTATCTCATCCGCTTTATTGCTCAGCCAGGAGTCCTGCAACTGACGCAGTTTGCATTGAACAGTCCTGCGCGCGTTTAGGAAAGCTGCTTTCTTGGATGTTGACTCTGGGTCATTGGAATATATTTTGTGGAGACGGTGTTTGTCAGCTAGCATCGTTTGTATGTCCTCTGAGTTCTCATAAAACCAGTCGTTTTGTCTACTAATAGCGTGATCTAGGATTTCGGTAGACTTGTTATAGACCTGTGCACTAAGGGCCGACCAATTGATACCTACACTTTTTGTCGTCCAGCGAGACAATTTGGAGATGGTTTTCCAGGGTAGCAGCAAACGACTGTTGGAACGACACGTTCTGTAGCTTAGTAACATCTAGCCTTTCATTGGTCTTCTTTCCCTGAGGACGTCTGGATAACTTAATACGAACAATGAGTTAGTGGTCTGTTCGGCACCACACATAGACTTAGTCACCAGGACGTCTTGCCTGTTTTTCTTTCTAACAAGAACATAGTCAGTTTGGTGCCAGTTCTTTGAGCGAGGATGCATCCAAGAGGTCGTATTACGAGTAGGAAGTTGAACAATCATGTTAGTGACCAGAAGGTTATGTTCAGCACAGGTATGTAGGAGAAGAAGTCCATTGCTATTGCAGCTACCCAGTCCATATTTTCCGATAGTGCCATTCCAGGATAAGCTGTCTGCACATACTCTGAGGTCCCCAAGAATTATGAGTTTGTCAGATTTTGGAACGGAGGCTATGACTGTGTGCAGGTCTTCGTAGAATTTGTCCTTGACATCGTTCTGGTTCGTCATGGTCGGTGGGTAGGCGCTGACGGTTGTGGCATGTTTCCCACCATGGAGTAGAGGAATCCTGCCTGACATGAGTCTGTCATTTATACCCTTTGGGTGGGCTCTGGTAATTTATTATCAAATTCAGTTTTAATTGCAAAACCAACCTCTGCCTTGCTCTTTTCTCCAGTTTCTCTCTCTCGCCAGTAAAGTTTATAGCCTGACCGTTTTTCGCAGAGTTGACCTTCGCCCACAAAACGGGTTTCGGTTAGTGTTGCTATGTCAATGTTGTACCTGGTTAATTCTGTTCCAATAAGGGCAGTACGCCTCTCTGGTCTGTTTTTGTAAGAGTCGATATCAAGTAGGGTGCGCACATTCCAAGCATCGAGATTGAGTGGGGGAAATCTTTCCCTTTTGTTTTTGATTTTTTTCTTTGTTTGACTGCAGCTTAACTTGTCAGCGGACTTACGCTCTCCGCTTCGCCGCCCGCCCGTCGTCACAGGACTCGATTATGTTAGTACTAGATGAATGAAATGAGAAAGACTTGCGCGTTTAATTTGATTTAAGTGAGAGCGGGTTGCGCAGTTCGTTGACCTCACTCTCTCCACCTCGAGTCCAACTTTAACCAGTGGCAAGACAAGTCAGGACAACTGGATATGGACTCGGGTGCAGTGGGTGACCACGGCTGCTCAAGTACCTTGCCGTGTTCTGTTCGGTCCACACCACTCAGCACATTTACTGTCGTGGTAGCATGATGACGACTTTCCTGCTTAGCTGGCTGGGCTTGAGCAGCGCAGGGCAAATCTAAAAAAGCTTTCCCTGTTCTTGGCTTCCTGTTTTTTCTTTTACCGCCTATCCTGTCCCTGTTCTGTCTGTGCGTTTGAGTTGGTCTCTCATTGACAAGGGCTTCGAGATAGGCGAGACGTCTTGTCACCTCCAGTGGTAACTAGTGACCCCTACACACCTCCGGTCTAAGTGTCTGCAAAGTGCCAAGAGTATATGTACATTTTAGCTGCACGACCCAGCGATTTTGCGCTCACGGGTTGTCATGAATAGGGGACATTAAGCTTAGAGTTCAACTGCAACTAGAATAAGGCACATTATTAAATCGGTGTATCTTATTTCACATTTACTAACTGTAGTACGGTCCTCGTGTGATGTTCCGAACATCATGCTGAATAGGGTCGAGGTGAGTACACATCCTTGTTTCACTCCATTTGTTACTTGAAAGTTTTAGAGGTTTCTCCAACGCCCATTACACTAGCACACATGCCTTCGGTGTAGCTGTTTCACAATAGTTATGAACTTGTTGAGGCTGCCAAACCTGGACATAATCATACACAGCCCTCCTCTGTTCACTGTATCAAATGCCTTTGTCAAATCAATACACGTGGTGTATAAGGCCTGGTTTTGTTCCCTGCACTTCTCTTGTAATTGGCGAGCGGCAAACATCATGGCCACTGTTCCTCTGCCGGCTCTGAATCCACGTTAGTTGTCTGGGAGGTGGTGGCTTTGTTCAAGGTGTTTGTTGACAGGTTGAGCAGTAAGCGCGCTAGGATCTTGCCTGCTACAGATAGTAGCGATATTCCACGATGATTGTAGCATTCCTGCCAGTTGCCTTTTCTCTTGTATATAAATGAGGAGGCCATTCAGCGAATGTCGCAGGTGGAAGTGAATCTGGCGCTGGATGAACTCATCACTGAGAAGGATGTCGACAGGGCAATCAGTGCACTATCTGTAGGAAAAGCCTCAGGTGCTGATGCAATACCAGCAGAGGTATACAAGACAGCTGGCCCATCACTCACCATAAAGATCACTGAACTGTTCTACAACATGTGGGCTGAAGGGGTAATTCCGCAAGATCTGAAGGACGCCTCAATAGTTCACATCTACATATACAACAAATAACTGTGCCTTGCAGTGGGGCAAGTGATAGCCAATGGCTATTGAAGTAGCCCCAGAAGATGGTTGCAAAACTGTTTGTGTGCGGAAATATCCCACCTGCCTACAGTGTCTAGGAAAGACACGTTTTCGATGTGACAATACAGGTTGATAAGATAATTCACGGAAAGGATAAATTCGACTATAACAATTTTTCAAAAATTCAACTACCTAGAAGAACAAGACAGCACAATCACGGATTAATTAAAGAAAATTCCTATTTGATACTAGGAAACATTTTTTTTAGTTAGAGTGGTGAATCATCGGAATGCATTGCCACAGGAAATAGTGGAGTCAAGGTCAGTTAATGCATTCAAGAATAGAGTGGATGCACATAGGCATATTTATATCAAGTGGATGTCAAAGAAACTGGTTTTATACAGACACTGCAGAGTCCTCTAAACCAGTATGAAGACGATAAGTTAGTTAAGTAAAGTAACCGAGGTCTAATATGGTAAGGGAGGCGGATTAGTCGTTAAGATGAACGGTTCCTGAAGCGAGACAACAAAGTGTGTTGTGGCGCACATGAGACGTATCAAGACACAGAAGAAGATAAACGTCTGGCAACCGTGGAAGAGATTGATGGCCTCACCATGTATACGCTTTACTGTTGCATGCATTGAAAATACAAAGGAATAGTTACATATGTTCTCATACTTCCTGGCCTGTGAAGACAAATCTCATGTACATATAAATTATTATTATTATCAGTTGCCCATCGCAAGCGATGATGGCCACATCAACAGGCAGTTTTGTTCTGATGATGTAACTTGCGCTGTATTTGGATCAGTGAAAAGAAACTGCGCTTGTCATCGACTTCACTATCTGGTCCTGAGCTACCTTGAACCAGTGACAAGACAATAGTCAAGACGACTGGATGCAACTCAGAATGCAGACACTCTGGTCCCACTTTCCTTGAGACCAGGGATCACTTTAAAACGTGTAGGATTCGATAGTCCACTGTTTCTGTTCATCGCTTTGGGAGACGAGGGTCTCTCGACCGCAGCGACTTTAGAAGACTCTGCAGAGTCTTTAGACAACCAGTGTTACACTCCAGTCATGTGGTTGAGTCACAAAGTGACCAAAGGGCGATTGGGATGTTCATGAGAACGATATATAAATAGGGAGTGTACTAACCTGTAGTAAGTAAGAGTGTATAATGCTTACCAAATTCTGAAGAACAAAGTTTTCTTTAAAAAACCACATAATAAACTGGAAGAAGGAGCGAACAAAATACAATTTAGAATTGTTGTAAAAAAAAGTAAAGTATCCCATAGCATTACTGTCGTAGGGGTGTGAGGTGTTAGCGATCTCACATTTCAAAGGCTCGGCTGTATGAGGGCGGTAGCCATCTCCTCTCCCTCGCCGCTTTTACTTCCCGGACTGAACCGGTACCCATTTAAGGCTGGGTCGACCCGGGAGCCATTGTAGTCTGAAAAAAACAACTGGGGAATGAACCCATAACCACTCAGATGCGAAGCCAGAGCGCTAACCACTGCGCTACGCGGCTCCCTGAATTGTTGTACTTGCAGCGAAAAAAAATGTAATATTAACATTAGATACCAACGCTATGCAACTTGATATATGTGGTGTGACAGAGACAAGACTTATAGGAAATACCAACATACATTAATACATCCAGAAGGAGCTACAATTAAACTTTTGTTCAAAAACAAATATAGAAAAATATATGTATATATATCCAGCATGCAACGATCCAATGATGCAGCTGAATTTGAAGGCTGACCCATTTGATCTTGTCACCTACAAACGTATGCACCAACTCAAAAACACAATGAAAAACAAATAAACGAAAAAACATTATGAAGACTTAAATAGACTTTAAAACCAGTAAAATCTATTGATCTCATAAAAGTAATCGCAGATATGAATTCAAAAATATGAAAAGAAATTACAAGAACAAAGTTGGGCAAATGGAAATAAAATAGGAAACGGCAGATGCCATAGGCTGATACACTTTAACAAAGGAAATCAATTAGTTTTATGTAACTCATTTTTCTAATAACCTTCAAAACGACTAATTACATTGCAAATTCCAGACGAAAAAGGAAGAAATCAGACTGACTTTATTAGTATAAAAGTCAGATTCATAAATGATGTCACCATAGCAAACACTTGTCCATGTACTGTTATAACCTCTAATCACAATCCTTGTATGATTGAATGAGCCATTGTACTGAACCGTGTAGAAAGAAGATATACAAAGGTTATATAAATAGATGTGTCAACATTAAAACACTCAGACAATAGGCTGAAATACCTTGTGGAAGTCAAAAATAAATATGATCGTCTAATGACAGAAAGCATACAACAAAGCATAAGAGAATACCCAGAATTGAACTTGATCCCTAAGTGGTACTGTTCAAAACCAAATATAATAACAGCAAATAAAACTATTTCTATAATGTTCAAGAGAAAAGCTCAGCTCAATATCAAATAACAAGTTTAAAAAGGATTTTAAAAAACAGCTGCTTTTTTGTGTTTTCTACACACATTTCATCATCTTTCAGGCATCATTAAGTGCATGTATTTAGACGACATTGTGACGTGCCTGTTTGTTAGGCTTGATAAAGTGCCTAAGTTTGACTGATAACATCGTTCACAAAATAATTGTTGTTGATCTGACTGAGCTTGACTGCAACAATTGTCACAGAACACTATCTGGCTTACCCTTCTGCTGCACTAATCTTATAACACAAAGAACTATCATTATTATGGCTGGGTCTTGTTCGCCATCGATCATTGTAACACAACTGTGCGCATTAACAGCAGCGATGATAGTGCATTAGAACAGGCATTGATCACTTCAAACAAACACTCAACAAAGCCAAGTCTAACCGCACAGGTTCCAGACGAAGCATTTCCCGTTTTTGTGGACTTTTGTAAGAATCCAAGTACATTGCCAGGCGGTAGTAAATTTGTAATATCTTCGAGCTTTAGATATAAGGAATTGTACAGTAGTAAAACGATTTACGTGATTTGCATCTTGGAAGTTTCAAAGTTACGAGATTTTACTTTTCACTTTGTATCTTATTTGTTGATCCGTGTGAAGCATAGGGCGCCACTGTAGCTGTCCCCTTATTACAAGTTTGTGTCACAGGACTAAGTGGGCTCTTGCACTGGTCAGTTAAACAGAACATATATTTACACGATAATATTAGCCATTATGGACAATCCTCTTTAGTAGAATGTTACAACCTTGAGTGACCTACTCGCTGTCCTCCTGTCGTACCACTGGGGTAAGGTTATTTTACTCGTGGTCCTCCACTGGGGTAAGGTCTTACTCGTGGTCCTCCACTGGGGTAAGGTTATTTTACTTATGGTCCTCCACTGGGGTAAGGTCTTACTCGTGGTCCTTCACTGGGGTAAAGTTGTTTTACTCGTGGTCCTCCAGGGGGGTAAATTTGTTTTACTCGTGGTCCTCCACTGGGGTAAGGTCTTACTCGTGGTCCTTCACTGGGGTAAGGTTATTTTACTCGTGGTCCTCCACTGGGGTAAGGTTTTACTCGTGGTCCTCCACTGGGGTAAGGTTTTACTCGTGGTCCTCCACTGGGGTAAGGTTATTTTACTTATGGTCCTCCACTGGGGTAAGGTTATTTTACTTATGGTCCTCCACTGGGGTAAGGTCTTACTCGTGGTCCTGCACTGAGGTAAGGTTTTACTCGTGGTCCTCCACTGGGGTAAGGTTATTTTACTTATGGTCCTCCACTGGGGTAAGGTTTTACTCGTGGTCCTCCACTGGGGTAAGGTTTTACTCGTGGTCCTCCACTGGGGTAAGGTTATTTTACTTATGGTCCTCCACTGGGGTAAGGTTTTACTCGTGGTCCTCCACTGGGGTAAGGTTATTTTACTTATGGTCCTCCACTGGGGTAAGGTTTTACTCGTGGTCCTCCACTGGGGTAAGGTTATTTTACTTATGGTCCTCCACTGGGGTAAGGTTTTACTCGTGGTCCTCCACTGGGGTAAAGTTGTTTTACTCGTGGTCCTCCAGGGGGGTAAATTTGTTTTACTCGTAGTCATCCACTGGGGCAAGTTTTACTTGTGGTCTTCCAATGGGGATAGGTTTTACTCGTGGTCCTCCACTGGGGTAAAGTTGTTTTACTCGTGGTCCTCCACTGGGGTGAAGTTGTTTTACTCGTGGTCCTCCACTGGGGTAAGGTTTTGCTCGTGGTCCTCCACTGTGGTAAGGTTTTACTCGTGGTCCTTCACTGGGGTAAGATTTTACTGGTGGTCCTCCACTGGGTAAGGTTTTACTGGTGGTCCTCCACGCTGGCAAAGTTGTTTTGCTCGTGGTCCTCCATTGGAGTAAAGTTGTTTTTCTCGTAGTACTCCACTGAGGTAAGATTTTACTGGTGGTTCTCCACTGGGGTAAAGTTGTTTTACTCGTAGTCCTCCACTGAGGTAAGATTTTACTGGTGATTCTCCACTGGGGTGAAGTTGTTTTACTCGTGGTCCTCCACTGGGCTAATGTTTTACTGGTGGTTCTCCACTGGGGTAAAGTTGTTTTAACTGTGGGTACCCCATTAGAGTAAAGTTGTATTAGTTGTGGTCCTCCACTGGGGTAAAGTTGTTTTACTCGTCCTCCACTGGGGTAAGGTCTTACTCGTGGTCCTTCACTGGGGTAAGGTTGTTTTACTCGTCCTCCACTGGGGTAAGGTTTTACTCGTGGTCCTCCACTGGGGTAAGGTTGTTTTACTCGTCCTCCACTGGGGTAAGGTCTTACTCGTGGTCCTCCACTGGGGTAAGGTCTTACTCGTGGTCCTTCACTGGGGTAAGGTTTTACTCGTGGTCCTCCACTGGGGTAAGGTTTTACTCGTGGTCCTTCACTGGGGTAAGGTTTTACTCGTGGTCCTCCACTGGGGTAAGGTTTTACTCGTGGTCCTTCACTGGGGTAAGGTTTTACTCGTGGTCCTTCACTGGGGTAAGGTTTTACTCGTGGTCCTTCACTGGGGTAAGGTTTTACTCGTGGTCCTTCACTGGGGTAAGGTTTTACTCGTGGTCCTTCACTGGGGTAAGGTTTTACTCGTGGTCCTTCACTGGGGTAAGGTTTTACTCGTGGTCCTCCACTGGGGTAAGGTCTTACTCGTGGTCCTCCACTGGGGTAAGGTTTTACTCGTGGTCCTCCACTGGGGTAAGGTTTTACTCGTGGTCCTTCACTGGGGTAAGGTTTTACTCGTGGTCCTTCACTGGGGTAAGGTTTTACTCGTGGTCCTCCACTGGGGTAAGGTTTTACTCGTGGTCCTTCACTGGGGTAAGGTTTTACTCGTGGTCCTTCACTGGGGTAAGGTTTTACTCGTCGTTCTCCACTGCGATAAAGTTTTACTCTTGATCTGCTGTGGTACCACTCAGATATGATTTTACTGGTGGTCTTCCTTCAATGGGATTACTTTGGAAAGGTCTTACTCTTGATCCTCTTGTGGTACTACTCGGGTAAGATTTTACTCTTCTTCTGCTGGGGTACCACACTTCTTTTTAGCATCTACAGTTCGTTGTTAAGCCGTCGTATGATGTTGGTCCTTAAATCGTGGTAAGTGGTCGGACATTGACTAGTGCACTGACTGCCCAACCGAAATATCTAAGTTCAATCACCAGTTGAGACGGGATATTATTGTTTTTAGTGAGTACAAAATTGAGTAACAAAGCAAGTCTAGGAAGTAAAGGTGGCTGACCGCATGCTCACTTCATCGCGCATAGTGTGCAGTTAGTCAAGAAAAAATGGTCAAACACAATATTCCCAATATGCCACACGACATGTACACGGAAACTACTTTTCCGTCTTATTTATAAACTTGCAAAACTTAAAATTAATATTGTGTCTTGAAGAAACAATCAAAACCTACTATTTGAGGTCCCAAGAACGCTATATTTGCTAATTATTATTGGTCTTTCGGACATGCATATCGGCGCTTGTGCACTCTCTTTGGTACTGTGATGTCGCCATGATACCTTCCATTCTTTGCGCAATTATTTTGTTTACTTGCCATCGTGGAGTTCATCCCTCCAGTGACATCAAGAATTTTCCTTTGACCTAAATTTAACGAAAAACCTTTGTTTGCCGGTGTTTTTTTTTAAAGATTTCCCATATACAAAAGACTGTCAAACTTAGAGAATTATTATATTTAATATATAGCTAGTTGTGAGGTGACTCTAATGTTTTGTGATTCTCGGATATTGGTTACAAAATAAGTGCATATCAATTATAGCAACATTTCTGATTATTCACGTCCATATAATTACATTTCCAGCCAAACCGTTTTGTTGTGCAGCCAAAAACACAATCTGTAACCGAATCCGTAATACCACCTTAGACAGATAGTGGGGTCAAACCCAGTTAGTGCCTACATTGACTACCAAAAAATCAAGTTGTCTGGTCATTTAGTCAGAATGCATTATGACCAGCCGGCAGCGAGAGCGTATCATATCCAGTTATCCGGTCCACATGCTAGGGGCCGACCTCGACATCGGTGGACCGAGTGTGTCTGACACACTCGTGAAGTTACCCCTAACGACAGCACATACCTCCCACCTAGCGATAACAAGAAATCTGTAATGCTTCTTGCAAGAGCAGTAAAACAAAAGATAGAAGACAAAGATATAATTATTATGCACACACAAAACAAATGGCATACCACAGCTGGTTTATTTTTACTTACAATGATGATTCAAATGTGTCACTTAACTTAACTTAACTTAACTTAACGTCTTTATACTGGTTTAGAAGACCCCGCAGAGTCTGTATACAGCCAGTTACATTTACATCACCTTGTGCTAAAAGCACAGTTTATTCTTAAATGCATTAACTGTCCCTGCCTCCACTACCTCCCCTGGCAAATGCATTCCAAGCAGACACCACTCTCTGACTAAAAAAATATTTCCTAATATCTAATCTGGACCTCTCTTTAGTCAGCTTGTAGCTATGCCCTCGTGTTATTGTAGGTGGCTGAATTTTAAAAAAAATTGTTATAGTCTAATTTATCCATTCCTCTGATCATCTTATAAACCTGTATTAAGTCACCGCGAATTCTTCTCTCTTCGAGACACTGTAGGCCGGTTTTTCTGAGTCGTTCCTCATAACTGTAATTCTGGAATCCCACTATCATCTTTGTCGCTCTTTTTTGTATTCTTTCTAGCATGTTTATTTCCCCTCTATGATAAGGACTCCACACCTGTACGCAGTACTCCAATCTAGGTCTAACTAAAGCTTTATACAGTTTGACGATCACTTATCCAATCTGTTATTCCTACAGCAGTATACGTGTCTGTGTAATAATGCCCTCTGTTGTAATCTAGCCATCAGCAATGCACTTCATTCATCCATTTGATTTCAAACTAGTAAATTGTCTTGTCTGTTGTTCATACAGGACTGTTCAGCGTAACCTTCTGCTCGTTGGGCTGATATAAATGCTCCTCTGTATTCCATATGTGTACAAATCTCTCTTGACACAGCAGGGTGTATGGGGTGGTAGGGTAAGGTAGATCCTCTGGTAAGATGAACATGCTGTGCTTTCAGTTGAAGTGGTTCGCAAACACTTTTTTCCCACCTGTCTCATAGCTCTTACGTATGGCTTCAAGTAGCTGTAACACAGACATCCGGCCACACCACGGCACACAGTTTCCACTGGCAAAATAAACCAAATGAGAGTAGTTGGAGAGGCACTGCACCCTTAGTGAGTTAGTTCGTGTCTACCTAAGTATGTGAAGAAAGATTCAAATGGACTTTGCGAATGAAGCAATTATCTGGTTCAATGGATACGAACGCGACTCACTACATGAAGGTGTAGAACGCACAGAGCATAAACGGACACTAGAACGTCGTGTTGGTCCAGTTATCTTAGCTATTTCATGCCTATGGACAAGGATAGCTCAGGATGAGAGAGTCAAGATGACAACCAGCGCAAGACTTCCACACTAAATTACAAGGACAGATAAATCCCAAGTCAGAGACTCAGATATGACACATAAATGTAGATTTGTTTCATTTCTAACACCCTCTGTAATGTGGGATAAGAGAGTGCGGAAAACAGCAGGTGTGGATAATACTGAAGTTTCAGTCACAAAACTCAAAAGCGTCACATGCTACGTGCTGGTTTTTTTTCTTATTGTTTTGCTAGGACACGAAGCAGTAGAGGAGCTCGGTGGCTCCATCATCGACTCTTTAGGAACACTCTGCTCACTTTCATAGCAATGGAAATGTTGTTTGAAAAGAAGCCCTAAACATAGCCTTCGTCGACCTTACTGTGAATAGCTTAACGCAGTTGGAAGGGAATTCAACCAGTCCGTTCAAAGAAATGGAAAGTCTAATGCAGTTGTATGGAATTCAACCAGTCCGTTCAAAGAAATGGAAAGTCTAACCCAGTTGGAAGGGAATTCAACCAGTCCGTTCAAACAAATGGAAAGCTTAACGCAGTTGTATGGAATTCATCCAGTCCGTTCAAAGAAATGGAAAGCCTAACGCAGTTTGAAGGAATTTAACCAGTCTTTTCAAAGAAATGGAAAACTTAACGGAAGAAATTCAACCAGTCTTTTCCAAGAAATGGAAAACTTAACGGAGTTGGAAGAAATTCAACCAGTCTTTTCAAAGAAATGGAAAACTTAACAGAGTTGGAAGAAATTCAACCAGTCCGTACAAAGAAATGGAAAGCCTAACGCAGTTTGAAGGAATTCAACCAGTCTTTTCAAAGAAATGGAAAACTTAACGGAAGAAATTCAACCAGTCTTTTCCAAGAAATGGAAAACTTAACGGAGTTGGAAGAAATTCAACCAGTCTTTTCAAAGAAATGGAAAACTTAACAGAGTTGGAAGAAATTCAACCAGTCCGTACAAAGAAATGGAAAGCCTAACGCAGTTGGAAGAAATTCAACCAGTCTTTTCAAAGAAATGGAAAACTTAACAGAGTTGGAAGAAATTCAACCAGTCTTTTCCAAGAAATGGAAAACTTAACGGAGTTGGAAGAAATTCAACCAGTCCGTTCAAAGAAATGGAAAACTCAACAGAGTTGGACGGGATTCAACCAGTCTTTTCAAAGATGACGATGATAATGATATAATCCTTTTAGCTGTGAGCTGGCACCTTTTGACAGCCCAGTGGCTTCCGAACAAAAGCACACGTCCTCCTCAAGTGTTGTAGTGATGTGTAGAGTGTGGTGTGTATGGTGGGGTGTGTTGGTAGCAGTATGTTCGGCAGATCGACTAGCCTTGGGCACAAAGTCGGGAGAGCCTCGACTGACTCCTCGTGGTCATGGCAGAATTTGCAGTTTAGTTCACGTAGTGGGTCTATTCTTTTCAGATGTTTGTTGAGAGGTTCATGGCCTGTTCTCAGCTTGAAGATAAAACTCTGGTCTCTTCGTTTCAGTTTCTTGGCTGGGTCCTGGAGATCTGGTTTTGCTTTTTTTTTTAAAATATACTCGTCCTGTCTGAGATGGGACCCAATGATCTAGTCCCTCCTGTCTATAATTATTTTTCAGGATTTGCTTGCAGGTTTTTGTAGTGTGGTGCTAGATATTGACTGTGGCATCATTGCCCCGCTTCTGTCCAGCTCATCACCGTCTCATTTCCTGCGACTCCGACATGGCCACTAATCCAGTGGAGCACTCCGTCCGCTCCCTAAGAGGTGGACAATTGGTCAATTAATTTGTAGATGTTATTAACATCTGGAGACATTCTGTTTTTCCAAGGCTTGGAGCGCAGACTTTGAGTCTGAGAAAACAACGATCTCCTCAGGCTGTATAGTGCCGCTTTCAAAATCTGATATTATTTGGCACAAAGCTTTTTCAAATGCTTTTCAAAGAAATAGAAAACTTAACTCTGTTGGAGGGGATTCAACCAGTCCGTTCAAAGTATTGGAAAGAAAAATGCTAAAGGGTCTGAGCTTTCACGTGTGAATATTACAAGACATCACCAAGGCCTGGCAACCAGAAAGGAGGGCTACACTAGTGGCCTGACACCTGGTACACTACATACAAAATATAATAACCCTAAGTGAGGCACGACTGCCCGATGAGGACAGGATCAGATCACATAAGTTATGGGCGGCTACACATTTTTTGAGTGGACCTGCCAGTTAAGAAAAGAACGATGCTGGTGTCGGATTCGCCATCAGATCATATTTTGTTCACCATCTTGGATTACAAGCTCAGTTCTTCATTGTCTCTGCTTCTGCACATCAGTTATTGGAGTATGTTCCCGTTGCTAATTCTCGAGTTTTTTCTTCTCCATTTCTTAGTCTGTAATAGACCCCTACACATCCATTGGATGTGGCTTTGTTAGATGAGCCATCTGCATATACGTGAATCCATGTTTTTTGTGGGTATACTCTCCTAAGATATTCTTCAGTGATAAATGTCTTTTCTAAATCTGTATGATTTCCCGTTTTCCCTATTCCCTCTATGGTTTCTACCATGTCAGGGACTTTTTTTCCATGGTGGGATTTGGGATGTTTGTTCTAGATCTCTAACAACTGCCTGGCTTATGATTTGGTCTGTCTTGCAAGTTCTTTTGTTTTTTATATGAAGTAGTTTCTCTTGAATCTCCCTATTATCATGCAATTTATCCTGTCATATATTGGCATTCATTTGAACCTCCCCCTGCTGAAGTATTTTTTGGCCGCTGCGTGTCTCCAATCCTTCGATTTTTTGTGATATTCTCCATTGCATTTATTTGTGTTTTTCTCATATCCCCAGCGATGATACGTATACTTTGATTTTAGGTTGTATTTATTTTTTGATTGTTATTCTTTGTTACTGCGCAACATGCTGTTATCCCGTATTCTAGCACTAGTCTCACATAACTTGTGTACAATTTCTTTAGGGTGCCCGTGTCAGCTCCACATGTTGAGCCTGATATTTTTCTCATAATGGCCATTCTGTTCTTAGCTTTGTTTGTGGCTTTTTTTTTATCTGGTCTGTCCATGTCAACCTTGAGTCCAATGTTATTCCCAGATAAGTTGAACTTATGATAAAGGAGAGAGTCTGGCCATTTACCTTTACGAACACTTCTTTGGGCTTGGGATATAAGGACAAGATTGTGTACGTGGTTTTGGTTACGTTTATAGCGATTGCCATTTTTAAAGAGAAATTAGACATAAATGACTGATAACGGTCTGACGATGTCTTGAATGGAGTTTGTGGTACAAAATCGTATAACTCATTGTATATCCTCAATGCTGGTGATACGGCTCTGCTCGCCGACAGTGGTCATATTATGGAGCTCGGAGCTATTCTAAATTAAAAATCAACCATCAGTGAACAAGTCACAGTGCGCGTGTCATAAGTTGCAGTCAATTACAGGCTCGGCACATCGACCAGCGCTATTGAGGTCATGTAGTTAAGCAATCAGCATTATGTCCAGTGACAAAGCCCCTTGGTTAGATGTTATTTCCGCCGAGGTTTACTAAGTAGTAAGTCATCTCATATTACTTCACCAGATAATATTTCGTTCAATATCGGAAAAAAGACAATTAACATAGGACCTAAAAGATGCGACCATTGCCCACGTGTATAATCGCAGTGGCAATCATCAAGAATGTGCTAATCACATGTGAATCTTCCGCTTGTAAAATTCTGGTTCGAGTCTTGCTCAACCCCTCATCAACACATCTCCAAAACGAGCTACTATCGGACAGTTAACGTGGTTTTCAGAGGTCGTTCGGACATTTGACATATTTGCAGCCCGTTAAATCCAGAAGAAAAGCCAGGAGCTGTACCTTGACTTGTACACGAATGTTATTGGCCTGGACAAGGCATTTGATACTGTCAACAGGTACGGTCTCTGGAAAATCATAGCAAAATTCTGCTACCCCGATCAATTAATCACGTGTCCACTTTGATATAATGGCTTTTGCACCAAATAATAGTGTTACAGAGGTAAACGCAGTCAAACAGGACTGCGTGCTTGCCCCAAAACGGGTTAGAATTTATTGCATGCTTGCCCCGGCACTCGTTAGTATGGACCGCATGCTTGCCCCAACTAACTTTAGCATAGCATTTCAGTCAGGGATCTGCTATCATACCAGATACAGAAGAAGTAGAAGCTACTCAACTTCATGAGCCTACAGTCCCGAACACTTATCTTCAGTCTCATCGTAGCTCACGGCTGCGCCATTAACGCTTGATCAGAACAAGACATGGCGACCACCAGCTGAAGCACATATTAACGATTGTTCAGAACAAGACATGGCGACCACCAGCTGAAGCACATATTAACGATTGTTCAGAACAAGACATGGCGACCACCAGCTGAAGCACGTATTAACGCTTGTTCAGAACACGACATGGCGACCACCAGCTGAATCACTTATTAACGCTTGTTCAGAACACGACATGGCGACCACCAGCTGAAGCACTTATTAACGCTTGTTCAGAACAAGACATGGCGACCACCATCTGAAGCACTTATTTTGTTTTAACAGTCAACACGAAGAAAATGAAAGCAACGTTGTTGCATCATCATGCTCTCGAGAAGCCTTTCCGCGAACAAAACATTTCCGTAAATTGCAATGACTCCAAACACTTAATAGTATTATCTACACGTGTTACCCTTTCCAAGAAAGTGAAAATCAACTCCGAGGTCTACGTAAGGATTGTGCTGATTTGGGAAGACTATAAATAAATGTTTGAACGAAAAGGAATCAGTTTTGTTACCAAGATCCGTATCAGCTGACATGAAAAAGTGCCAAACTCTTAAGTTTTCAAAAGGGCAAAACTCATGAGTACACATGCACTGTTGCAGAGATTCCAAATCAGAGAAACCGCATGGCTTTCACATACACGATTGACTTCACCTAAAGCAGAGACCTCAAAACAGGCATGTCATTATCAAATATTCGTGTTATTATCACCAACACCACTAAGATTGACATATGATGATGGTTGGCTGGCATTATCAGTTATGATAGATGTTGTCGTAATAGTAGCACTCCAGAAGGATATTCGATTACAAAGTCACAACTCCTGGCAACAACTTAAGTATTTACCGGTACGAGTTTCTCAACTCTCGTGCGTAACACATGATGTTTGGGAGCAGACTAGTTACGCCATTACTTCTCTGGCCAGCTGCGTAAGTTGGGAGCACGTGCTGTTACACAGTTTACAACTTTATTGATGACGAAGTTAGTATGCATTTTCTATATCACAGCTAAATGTTTTCTGATGTGTTGGTGTTAGTAATTTGTAAAAATACAATAATTTCTTGGGAAACAGTGTGAATACCTGTAGCTCATTACATCTCTTAAGTAAGCTTGGCAACAAGCGTTAGCTGATTACCAATATTGGTTACTATTGGATAATGAATAAGCGATTAAATTTGTCGAAGTGCAATGTTGTGGCTTTCTGTTCACTTTTAGTGCACTGATACACGTAAGTTGAAGCTTAGTGTGAGCTTATCATGTCAAATATATGGTCCAGGTTTGACAATGCAACATCTAATATAACGACCAAATAGTCTTTTCTTGATTTGATTTCTATAATAATGTAATCCCAAATATACAATGTATCTATCCACTTTAAAATGACGATTTCAAAACTTGCACTTCAAAACTATGTCGTTTCATTTTGCTTCATGATAGGGGCGATTGATTGCTGTAATATGAATGAAAAATAAGGAAGCCAGGGGAAACGTCGTTGTTGGAAAATGATATCAGCTGGAATCACACATTATTTTCTGATACGAACACCAATCAACTGACGCGGAAGTGCAGTCGTGCACATTTCGAGGAAGAAAACGCCTCGCTACAAGCAGACGACGAGTTTCTTTGCTGCTGTTTCATGTATTTATTTTTCGAGGGCTTCGAAGGTGTTCGATCCACGCCTAGGCCAGAGCAACACGTGGTGAAGATCGATCAAGGGCCAGTTTGGACGCTAAAAAAAGATTTAACTTTTTGGCTTCAGCTCTCGAGGTTGTAGCCCGGCAAGTATAAAGTATGGAAGAAATCCATTCTTCATGTTATTAGTATATGGGACCCTGTTGTGCTGGTAGTATATTTATTTATATACTATAAAACTGGTTTGTATGTATTTATTGAATTTGTCATATCTATACGTATATAAACACACATACAAACACACGCATGCATACATTCATTGCGATTATTGTCACCCTGCTGAATTCATTGACATTATCAGAGCTGATATTGGTGTGTTAAATCCGTTTTCATGTTGATCTTATTTGTAATTATTGTTTGTTACTACAGCTGACGACATTAATGTACATTTGTCATTTATTCAATATTGCCGTTAAAGATCAATTAGATCAGATAATCGCGTTAATACTTATAATGAGAAACACAAACGTATATTTGACAGATTTATGATTATTTCATAAGTAAGATGGATAGTAAATAAAGGATCTCCAAATAAAAGGCAGATCCTCACCTGGCAACCATTTTTAAAACCTAGTTTACTGGTGATATAATTGATGTTCTTTCTAATAAGTAAATAGTTCATGTCTGTTTGCTACAAATATATTATTTGCTATCATAATTTTTAAAAGAAATGTTAATATTTGTAAACTAAATGTTTTCTGATGTGTTGGTGTTATTAGTTGTTTAAAATACAGTAATTTCTTCAGAAACAGTGCCAATACCAACAGCTCATTACATCTCTTAAGTAAGCTTGGCGACAAGCGCTAGCTGATTACCAATATTGGTCACAATATTGGGCTTTTGATTATCATTAGAATTAATCCGCTCTGTGTGGGTAGAGTGTTTGTTCTTCGTACTCTATATAGATTTCATATTCTTTAACACAGCATACTTCATCTTCTTTTTCTTCTACTTCTTCCTCTTCTGCTTCTCCTTCTTCTTCTGCGTTCATCCTGAAAAAGGGCATTGTAACGTGGGGGCGTAGTTTACAGCGAGATTTGCGCATTTCGGCCCGACACAATCAGTTTCAGCTGATTTGTTTGAGGTACCGGGATTGCCTTTCCACTGCGATTCATATTCTCTAGCAACGGTCCACTAGTGTGCAGCGTGTTTCCAGGGTCGCCGCTTGGAGGCACAATGTGGTCATGGTCAGCTCTGGTTCGCTGACCCTAATGCAAAATAGCCAGCTATCAATCGATTGTTCATTCAGCCGGATGCATCTATGGTCTCACTCAACATAAGACTTTTCTAATCTTTCTGACTTTTTTTTATCTCCCAACACGCTCTCTCGCTCTCTTTCTCTTTCTGTCTCTCTTTCTCTCTCTCTCTCTTTCTATCTCTCTATCTCTATCTCTCTCTTTCTCTATCTATCGATCTTTCTATAAATCTATATGTATATCTATCTATCTATCTCTTTCACCTCGAAGTATCTGTCTCTCTTCCCATTCACGCCATCTTTGACATCTTATAAACGTCCTCCACTTGACCACCATGGGTGTTGCACGCCTCCTCATCGCCCGCCCTCAGAAGCTGAAATCATCCAACGAAGAGTGGCTTAACTCGTCATGTTTCTTAAATTATTCCAGACACACCCTGGCGCCTGAGCACCCTCACCAATTTGAGGCCAGATATTTATTCATCGCTTTGAAATTTTGTCCTCTTCAACTGCCATCTTTTGATAAAGACACATTTATTATCTTTGAGCACACACATTATATCCATCTGCGCAGTCCGGGTCTTGAAAGGTGGTCGATCCACGCCTAGGCCAAGAGCAACATGTTGTGAAGATCGATTAAGGGCCTGTTTAAACGATCAAAATGTGTCACTTTTTGGCCTCAGCTCTCCAGCGTGTAGTCCAGCATGTACAAAGCATTGAAGCAATACTTTTTATTAAGTGGTTAGTAAATGGGATATGGTTGTTAGTGAATTCAATAGGATTGTTAGTGAATGTTATCGGGTTGTTAGTGAATGTGACCGGGTTGTTAGTAGATGGATCGGGTTGTTTGTGAATGTGACCGAGTTGTTAGTGAATGTGACCGGGTTGTTAGTGAATGTGACCGGGTTGTTAGTGGGTGGTTCAGGTTACTAGTGAATGTGATCGGGTTGTTAGTGAATGGTTCAGGTTACTAGTGAATGTGATCGAGTTGTTAGTGAATGTGACCGGGTTGTTAGTGAATGGTTCAGGTTACTAGTAAATGTGATCGAGTTGTTAGTGAATGGTTCAGGTTACTAGTGAATGTGATCGGGTTGTTAGTGAATGTGACCGGGCTGTTAGTGGATGGTTCAGGTTACTAGTGAATGTAATCGGGTTGTTAGTGAATGGTTCAGGTTACTAGTGAATGTGATCGGGTTGTTAGTGAATGGTTCAAGTTACTAGTGAATGTGATCGGGATGTCAGTGAATGGTTCAGGTTACTAGTGAATGTGATCGGGTTGTTAGTGAATGTGACCGAGTTGTTAGTGGATGTGGCCATGTTGTTAGTGGATATGACCGTGTGGTTAATGGATGTGATGAGGTGGTTAATGCATGGGTTCAGGTTGTCAGTGAATGTGACCGGGTTGCTAGTGGATGTGATTGGGTTGTCGGTGAATGTGACTTGATTGTTAGTGGATGTGACCGGGTTTGTTATTGGATGTGACCGAGTTGTTAGTGAATGAGACTGGATTGTCAATTGATATGACCAGGATGTCAGTGGATGTGACCGGGATGTCAGCGGATGTGACCTGGTTGTTAGTGAATGGTGCAGGTTACTGTTGAATGTGATAGGGTTGTTAGTGGATGGTTCAGTTTACTAGTTAATGTGATTGGTTGTTAGTAGATGGTTCAGGTTACTAGTGAATGTGATCAGGTTGTTAGTGAATTTGATTGGGTTTTTAGTGGATGGTTCAGATTACTAGTGAATGTGATTAGGTTTTTAGTGGATGGTTCAGGTTACTAGTTAATGTGATTGGTTGTTAGTGAATGGTTCAGTTTACTAGTGAACGTGATCGGGTTGTTAGTGGATGGTTCAGGTTAATAGTGAATTTGATCCGGTTGTTAGTAGATGGTTCAGGCTACTAGTGGATTTGATCGGGTTGTTAGTGGATGGTTCATATTAGTAGTGAATGTGATCGGGTTGTTAGTGAATGTGATCGGGTTATTAGTGAATGTGACCAGATTGTTAGTGAATGTGATAAGGTTACTAGTGAATGTGACCGGGTTGTTAGTGAATGTGACCGGGTTAGTGAATGTGACCGGGTTGTTAGTGGATGTGACCTGGTTATTAGTGGATGTGACCGGGTTGCTAGTTGATGTGATCGGGTTGTGTTGGTTGTAAATTTATTTATATAGTGTGAATTGGGTTGGTATATATTTAGAGAGTTTATCTGAAATACTTTCTATTCTATATCTGTGCTTGCCATTTCATTCGCTTCCAATGATTTAGTTTGAGTCTGGCATGCATTTGTTCAACATACCTGACCTAACGCCAAGAAAATACAATTCGTAGTTGCGTACCACTTATCAAATATATTTTTCTCTCTATGAATCGTGATTCCTTTAGGTGTTAGTTAGTCTGTTTATTTGCACATACATACATACATATATACATACATACATACATACATACATACATACATACATACATACGCACGCAAGCACACACATACATGATGATGTTCGTCCACCACAAGTGATGAAGACCACTCTCTTTGTTCAGCCGTGTGGACAGTCTGTTCTCTTAATGTGTCCGCTGAAATGGGTGATTTGCGCGGGAATTTGGATTACAGTGTGGAAGAAACTGCGCCTTTTGTCAACCTTACTCTTTGGTCCTGAGCTACCCTTGGCCAGTGGCAAGAAATTTATCGAGACGACTGGATCTAGCACAGGATGAAGTTGTTTTTTCAGGGTTTACTACCAAAACCTTTCCGTAAACAGGTATCCCGCAAGGCAGCGGAGGGGGGATGACATCTAACGTTGTGTGTCGTGCCTTTCCCATAACCGCAAGAGGTCGTAGGAACATCACTCCGCGTGTGAGTGAGTTAGACATCTTACCCCGGCTGTGTTCAGTTCCTTTTAGTCGTGTCTAAATTTCACAGACCAAAACTGACGTTTGCAGCTAAGGTAAAGGGAGCCAATCTCGTGAAGTTCAACCGTGTGAACTAGGCCGTGAAATACGACACATGTTTAAGCGTAGTGCTATTCATATAGCCGATGTCCAGACCAGGGTATATCGACGGAAGAAACCACAAAAAACCATCGAATTAACCAGTCCAAATGGAAAACAACACCACGTTTCCTTGAACACAAGTGTAAGTCGTCGACTAGTTTGAATTCCAGGCAAATCCGTGGTCTGTCGGCATCCATAATGAACTAAAATAGTAGAGCAATATAGACCCGCAGCCATACATACATACACACACACACACATACATACATACATACATATATAAACACACGCATAATCACACACGTAAAAGAACACACATAAACAAACACACAATCACACACGTACATGAACACAAACACAAATAAAGACACACTATTATTACAGTTTAAACAAGCGTAAGTCTATATGTGTTAAAATACAATCACGCAATAACAAATAAACCTGAAAACACATAAAAACATCACATAAACGCATGTGTGTGTGTGTGTATATATATATATATATATATAACAAATAAACGTATACAGAGAGACAACAATAAAAAAAATATATACATATGTTTAACAACTACCTCCATTCTGTTTCCTCTTTTGCAGAAGAGTTGATCCAAGAGCTTCTGGAATGCTGACAGAAAGGTCAAACCTGGAGATGAGAGTTCATAAAGGTGTCCATAGTGTTTGTGTAGCTCGAGTATACAAACGCCAGTGTTCGATAATGTGTTTTTAAATTATCTCTGGATAACTTATTCAACTAGTTCTTCCGTGAAGAAAGGTCATTTGGTGTGTCAAATAAAGTCTACATAACACTCAGCAAAAAGGCACATTCTGGACCCTAGTGCTCTCATGTTACGCAGCAGATCAATCTGTGCCAGCCTTGTAAACACATCACTCTTCGTCAGCGTGACAGCTAGATACCTTTTGGTCCTCCATTGGTCCTGACAACTTGCCAGCAAGTACCGACTTGATGAAGTGAGACAGTAGAATGAGAACTCAAGATATGGGTGCTTTCCCTTGCATGTGGAATTTATTGTTTCTTCTCCTCATGGTTTCCTTTGGGGACATGAACAAGAACAAGCCGGATCCTGCGGCCAAACAGCTTTTCCACGACCTGATGAAGGTTGGTGGATACAACGCGCTAATTAAACCTTCAGCCGGGACTGGGCCTAACGACAAGTTGACAGTCCAGCTAGGGCTACGGCTGTCTCAGGTTCTATCAGTGGTAAGCACCTTTCCTTATTGCATGGGTTCCAACCTTTTAAATTCTTGAGCCACATTGTCATTTTCTTCAGGCCATATGGAAAACAAATATTGTCGTTATACAGTGATAGAACATGCGTGTACACATAATGTGTACCTGTCAGTGTGTATGTGTGTGTGTATACCAATTAGGTTGATTTGATTCGGTATAGGCTAATCACATTTAGAAAAGGACAAGGCAGTCCCATATCAAACGCTGCTGTCGGAGATAAAGTGTTAGAGATGATATTACATTGTTCTAGACCTCAGCTTTCTTTAAGGTAGATTGGTTAGTTGCCTTCCTCGCCGTTCTTCTATCCATACAAGTAAGCCAATTACCGATTTACATCATGATCGACTGGAGTGTTTCCATGACTGCAGTCGAACAAGTTAGATTTTCCCTAAGCAGTGAGCGCCTTACCACTGCTTCTCAGACCCTGGACATTTATGAAAGCCTGGCCGTCTGTCTGGGCTGGATGTTTCAAAAATAAATATCTTGCATGTCCTGAATCTGGGCCCGTGGACAGTAGGTAGGACAGTAGGTAGGACAGTAGGTAGGACAGTAGGTAGGACAGTAGGTAGGACAGCAGATAGGACAGTAGATAGGACAGTAGGTAGGACAGTAGGTAGGACAGCAGGTAGGACAGTAGGTAGGACAGCAGGTAGGACAGTAGGTAGGACAGTAGGTAGGACAGCAGGTAGGACAGCAGGTAGGACAGCAGGTAGGACAGTAGGTAGGACAGTAGGTAGGACAGCAGGTAGGATAGTAGGTAGGACAGCAGGTAGGATAGTAGGTAGGACAGCAGGTAGGACAGTAGGTGGGACAGTAGGTGGGACAGTAGGTAGAACAGTAGGTAGGACAGTACTTGTTTAGAACAACCTGTGGGACGTTTTACCTTGACTGCGTTGCTGTGCCACCGTGAAGGTGAAGGTCAATGTAATATTATAGGCACTGTCGGACAGGATGAAGTGTTAGAGGCATCATTGTTCTTAATGCCAGCTTTGTTATATAGGCCAACCAGTTCATTCGATTGATACCCGGGTAAATAAAAAATAAAATAACTTCCTCCCGCATGTTGTAAAGGCTAGCAACCTAATCGTGTAAAACTATTGCTTTTGAAACCATTATTGTAAATGCACAGATGCAGGATTTATTTACAGGGGTTAGCTTTAGTGGTGTCCATAAGCTCCACTTTGAGTAAGGAGGAGAATCACACAATGAGCCAGTTCATTTCTTGGTCCCCTTGTCTTCCCTGGATGTAAATTAATAGCTAATTTAGAACTGAGTAGACAACAGAGTTTTTCTATTGGGTGTTGAACCTTGTCCATTTGCACGAGAGACAAGTGTTGTACTCTGCCCTTAAAAACTTCACAGACCCTGTGTTCCTAGGGACCATGTAAACGCAGCCCTTAACATAACATTTCAGTTCTGATGGCGCATGAATAATGGGACCAAAAACAACCAGGAGAAAGCTACAGACTTCCTGTAATGTGTACCTGCGCAGAATAGAGAGATTGAAATGATATGATAAGTTGGCTAATACCGATCTGTTTGTAAGATTGAAATGATATGATAAGTTGGCTAATACCGATCTGTTTGTAAGATTGAAATGATATGATAAGTTGGCTAATACCGATCTGTTTGTAAGATTGAAATGATATGATATTGACTAATACCGATCTGTTTGTAAGATTGAAATGATATGATAAGTTGACTAATACCGATCTGTTTGTAAGATTGAAATGATATGATATTGGCTAATACTGATCTGTTTGTAAGATTGAAATGATATGATAAGTTGGCTAATACCGATCTGTTTGTAAGATTGAAATGATATGATAAGTTGACTAATACCGATCTGTTTGTAAGATTGAAATGATATGATAAGTTGACTAATACCGATCTGTTTGTAAGATTGAAATGATATGATATTGGCTGATACCGATCTGTTTGTAAGATTGAAATGATATGATATTGGCTAATACCGATCTGTTTGTAAGATTGAAATGATATGATAAGTTGACTAATACTGATTTGTTTGTAAGAACCAGACGTATATTTTTTTTCGCAGCTGGTTCTCAAACTCTCTCCAAGCCCTAAAAAGGGCTTTGCAAGTAGCAATATGTTGATCAGAGAACGGAATGTGTTGTGTCGTAGTTTACAGCTCAACTGCGATATTTGTGACTTTTGGTCGGACATAACCGACTTCAGCAGGCATTGTGGGGTACAAGGTTAGCCTTCCTTCTTCGATGCCTTCTACTTAAACATTCTGCTATTATGTTACCTGTTTTCAAGGATCACATTGTGGAGTTGTAGAAGGGACTTGACAGCTTTGGTTCGCTGTCACTGACGCTATCAGTCAGCTTTGGTTCGCTGTCACTGACGCTATCAATCAGCTTTGGTTTGCTGATACTGACGCTACTAGTCAGCTTTGGTTCGCTGTCACGGATGCTATCAGTCAGCTTTGGTTCGCTGACACTGACGCTATCAGTCAGCTTTGGTTCGCTGACACTGACGCTACCAGTCAGCTTTGGTTCGCTGTCACTGACCCTACCAGTCAGCTTTGGTTCGCTGACACTGACGCTACCAGTCAGCTATTGATCCCGTGACAATGATATCAGTTTTGGTCTTCGATTTCCTCATTTATTTGTCCTCGACGTTTGTCCTGAAAGGACAATGTAGTACTTCACAACGAGAGGCGAGCGCGTTAACTCTTGGTCATCGCGACCCCAAATATTTAATATCATTTTAATGGTTTAAATTAATGAAACGTGGCCAACCGATTTTGAAACAACGGTGGATATAATTCTGTTATGCTTTAATCGACTCGCAGCAGTTCAGTATATTACCCATATCAGTCATAAACAGACAGTTGCACGTAACGTGATTAGAGGGATCTGACATTGGATAGGACGCACATTTAACAAACCAGCTGATAGTACAACAAGACAGTCTCTGCTTAACATCCCAAAGACAAGAGAAGTAGAGGCAAACCAAAATACACAGAGAAGAACAGTCGAGACACTCACAAAGGAAACAAGAAAGGCGTGGACAAAACTAGAACGAATGGCGCATGGGAAGCGAACTTGGTGTGTATTTGTCGACGATCTGTGCTCCAAATAAACTGATGACACATCAATGACCGTGTATTACTGACATTGTACTTACTGACCGTGTATTAATGACATTGTACTCACTGACCGTGTATTACTGACACTGTACTCACTGACCGTGTATTACTGACATTATACTCACTGACCGTGTATTACTGACATTGTTTTGTCAGTCAAGTGAGAGCTTGTACGCGTTAGCTAGTCTGGTTCTGGCGTGTACAATAATAGTTATACAACACTTGCGGAATGAAATGGCTACAGACATCCATATACTACGCTACAGCTTGTAAAAGGTAGGGTGGCCAGTTCCTTTCTTCGCTGCCTTTTACTTCCCAAGTCATATGCCAGATACACATTTGCAGATGTATCCACCAGAGCGAGTACTGATAGCGGGATTCGTACCAGGTACCTTTGCCATGACAAAGCAAGTCGTCTGCCTCTGCGGTAATAGTATACAACGTGAAATACTGAAGCTAACAGGCAATCCGCCATGCCATTAGATTCTATTTGCTATTTTAACTCTGATGTGAGTGTTCAAAATACGATGTGATTGTGTTAAATTAGTAACAATTACTATGAATTATATATCCTTTGAAAGATAATTGAATGTACTGTTTAACGCGTTAACTACAATGCAGGAGCCGCTGGTAGCGCCAGAGAAAATATCATTCTTTAGCTTATCAAATAGCAGTTTCAGTTATTTACCTAAGAGATACGCTTCATAAATTCTAATTAACAATGTATAAAATTATTTCTTAAATTATGTACACTCGCATCTGGATAACCATGTAGAAAAGTTGCTATTTAAACATCACTGCTAACGACCGGGCTCAGGATTTCATAAAAGCTAGTTAGGGTTAACCAAATGAAATGTTGTACCTTCAGTGGTGATGATGCGGATGATGATGCTCTTCTGTTGAATAGTGAATGTGCTGACAAGTTACTAGCTGAGACTGTTAGCTGAGTTTGGTAGATAATGTTTCAAATATATCATCAGTTCATGGCGCACTTCGGTGTCAATGTCGATTTGGGAACCGCTGGACACAGATAATGGGCAGGCAAACATCACTAATACTGTAATAAAGGGGATGTAATCTTTGTTCGAACACGGCACATATATTGGCCTAGACAGGTGGGGTAAAAGTCATACACCGGGTGACTGTTTAGTGGTGGAAAAGGGGGGGGGGGGGTGGGTCTACAACTCCGATATACTTGGCCGTCTGTCAAACATGTCGACACGTTTGTTTGTTTGTTTGTGTTTGTTGTTGCTGCTACTTAATTAATTATTCAGTGAGTCAATTAGTTAAAAAATCCATCAATTGATCAATCAGTCAATTAGTTAGTCATTTGTTGATTTGAATTTCCACAATGAGTAGGCTTACTCTTTTTTCCACCTTGAAAAGGACGTTAAGTGGTAGGTTGCAGTAGCTTTCCTCACATCCCGAGCGTGCTGATGAAAGTCGACAGGGGTCCTACAGACGGTTGTGCTTTGCTTGGCTTCACCTGCGTGTCGTTCACTACTATGGACTTTACGTAGATCTTTTATCTTGTTAGCCAGGCTGCCATGGAAACAGCACGTTTCTCGGAAGGGCTACGAGGAAGCGAAAGTGATGGTCTTGGCCAGTATGTTGTGCCTGACACTGATTAACATGTCTGATCAATATGTTGTGCCTGGCCCTGACTAACATGTCTGATCAGTATGTTGTGCCTGACCCTGACTAACATGTCTGATCAGTATTTTGTGCCTGACCCTGACTAACATGTCTGATCTGTATGGTGTGCCTGACCAGATTAGTTTTCCTGTCCTAGTTAGTCAGCCAATTAGTTAGCTAGCTAGTTAGTACTTCAGTCAGTTAATTAGTCAGTCAGTTAGCTTACTAGTCAGTCAGTCGATCAATCAGTCAGTAATTTTGACAGTCAGTTAATTTGTTAGTCAGTTAGTTAGTTAGGCATTCAGTCAATTAATTAATCAGTCAATCAATCTGTCAGCTAATCTGTCAGTAAATTAGTTAACTAGCTAGTCAAACAATCAATCAGTAAGTTAGTTAGTTATGTAGTGATTTAGTCAATCAATTACTTAGTTACTCAGCCAGTTAATTAGTCATTCAGTCAATTAGTTAGTTTGTTAGTTAGCCAATACATCGGTCAGGTCAGCTAATGAGTTAGTTAGTTATTTAGTTAGTCAATCAGTCATTTAGTTAGCTAGTTAGTTAGTTCGTTAATTAGCTATTTTGTTAGTTTGTTAGTTAGTTATGTATTTAGTTAGATAGTGAGCTAGTTAGTTAGTTAGTAAATAAGCAAGTTAGTTAGAATTAGTTAGTTAGTTAGTTAGTTAGTCAGTCAGTTAGTTAGTTAGTTCGTTAGTTAGTTAGTTAGTTAGTTAATTAGTTAGCTAGTTAGTTACCTAGCTAGTTAGTGAGGGTAAAAAATTAAAGAATATGCCGTAGTACGGATAATCAATTTTGTTTTTCTTGGGCGTATTCTTTTCTTATTTTGTTAATGCAAATTCTCAATTAAATCGTAGACTTGATTTCCTTACTTTAATAAACAAACCATCAACGTTTAAAGTTTTACATTGTTGATACTGTCGTTTGGGATGACTTGTTCCCACTTCATTGCACGATTATCTGTGAGCCATTTGTCTTTGAAGTTGATCCTAATTAGTGTGAATTTCTTCATGTATTGTCATTTCTTCGATTCGCGTTATTCTTTCTCCCTTTGTGATACCAAAAGTCTGATATAGCAGAAAAATAACTCTACATATCAAAATAGATAAGGGGACAATATTCAGACCTCGAGTTAGCCAATTCAGAATTACATATCGTCTGTTCAACAAATTATCACGCGGACATACAGGCATGTTCCTCCTTGTATGAGGAAGACAAACTAACAGCGGCAAATGTTCACTACGTCTGATAGAACGTATGCTGACGAGGGAGACCTGAGACACACGACCAAGTAGATAAGATAAATAAATGTGTACCGGATAACGACGAGGAAGAGCTGTGTAACTGTTTCGGCTGTTATGGTGTAAGGGTCAAGGTAGGCTCATAGCCGCTACTGTTGTCGTGGATGACGTGTTAGCTACTTCATTGTACTACTCTCCGGCATTCGGGAGATTGGGTGGCCAGTTCCTTTCTTTACTGTTCCTTTAACTAAGTACAACTAAAACTTATGCGTGTCGATAGCTGGGATCAAACCACGTTTCTGTGCTACGAAAAGCGAGCTTTTCACCACTCTGCCACAAAGACGCTTTTACTTTGGCGTACGGCAACCAATTTCCTTTCTCGACGCTTAGCTTCTTAAAATATCAGTCTGGTATACGTTTGCAACAAATATTCTGGCACCATACAGAGTGGAGTGGCGGGAACTGGTCCAACAGTATTGGTGCCCCAATGACCTTTCAGGTTACGGAACTGATGGTGATGTTACGTTTACACATGAGTGCGCATGATTAACTGAAATATAACGGCAAAATGTGCAATTAAGTGAGACAACTATCTCGGGATTGCTCTTGTGTCAGGTCCAGCCAATTTGTGACCTTCAATAATATTTTTAACATGGGCTTTGGGAGCTGGACACTATTACGACACACACAAAAAACCCTGAACACCAACCCAGTTCAAGGAACATAACAATACGTATTGGTTTGTTTACATACTCTATGGTGTACAGTGATGTAGTAAATTTGTGTTGCTGTAAAGTGTACTGTAGAACAATACTTTTGGAGTCTTCTATTAATGACGGGCTCAGAAGCAGAACTCCAGGAATGGGTCAGAAGGCTCGATGAAACAGCTCTTGACTATGGTATGGAGATAAATGCTGGAAAGACACAATTAATGACTAACGCCGAGAGTTTCAACAGTAGGATAAAAGCTAATGGCCAGGAACTCGAAGTAGTTGACCGTTTTAAATATCTGGGTTCAATTGTCAGTGATAAAGGATCAAAATGTGAGGTGTTGGCCAGAATAGCACAGACAATACCGGTGCTTGCACGGCTTAACAAAATCTGGCAAGATAAACGGTTAGCACTACGCACGAAAATCAGTTTAATGCGTACATTGGTCCTGTCAATATTCCTCTATGTTTGTGAGACATGGACAGTTACAGCTTACCTTCAGCGAAGGATACAGACCTCGGAGATAAGATGTTTCCGAAGACTTTTAAACGTCACGTACAAAGATTGAGTTACAAATGAGGAAATACTAGATATAATTACAACAGCAATAGGGCCTTTTGAAGATCTCTTGGCAACCGTCAAAAGAAGGAAAAATTGATCATACAATAGTGATATTCTAAGCTTATATCAATCTAAATTGATCATACAACAGTGATATTCTAAGCTTATATCAATCTAAATTGATCATACAACAGTGATATTCTAAGCTTATATCAATCTAAATTGATCATACAACAGTGATATTCTAAGCTTATATCAATCTAAATTGATCATACAACAGTGATATTCTAAGCTTATATCAATCTAAATTGATCATACAACAGTGATATTCTAAGCTTATATCAATCTAAATTGATCATACAACAGTGATATTGTAAGCTTATATCAATCTAAATTGATCATACAACAGTGATATTCTAAGCTTATATCAATCTAAATTGATCATACAACAGTGATATTGTAAGCTTATATCAATCTAAATTGATCATACAACAGTGATATTCTAAGCTTATATCAATCTAAATTGATCATACAACAGTGATATTCTAAGCTTATATCAATCTAAATTGATCATTCAACAGTGATATTCTAAGCTTATATCAATCTAAATTGATCATACAACAGTGATATTCTAAGCTTATATCAATCTAAATTGATCATACAACAGTGATATTCTAAGCTTATATCAATCTAAATTGATCATACAACAGTGATATTCTAAGCTTATATCAATCTAAATTGATCATACAACAGTGATATTCTAAGCTTATATCAATCTAAATTGATCATACAACAGTGATATTCTAAGCTTATATCAATCTAAATTGATCATTCAACAGTGATATTCTAAGCTTATATCAATCTAAATTGATCATACAACAGTGATATTCTAAGCTTATATCAATCTAAATTGATCATACAACAGTGATATTCTAAGCTTATATCAATCTAAATTGATCATACAACAGTGATATTCTAAGCTTATATCAATCTAAATTGATCATTCAACAGTGATATTCTAAGCTTATATCAATCTAAATTGATCATACAACAGTGATATCGCAAACTTCTATGAATGCAACAGCATCATTTAACAATGACATTGTAAGCTTTCATCAATCTAACTGTATCATACAACAGTGATATTTTTAACTTGTATCAATCGAAATGTATCATACAACAGTGATATTGTAAGCTTATACCAATATAGAGATGCAGGGGTGATCCCGTTATTCAAAAAGGTCAAAAAATCAAATCCAGCAAATTATAGACATGTGAGTTTAACGAGCATAGTCTGTACATTGTTAGATTCAATAACCAAAGAAAACATTGTAATGCATTTAGACAATTTCTAATCATAAATAGCCAGCATGGGTTACTAGATGGAGATCATGCTTAACAAATCTATTAGAATTCATGGAGGAGGTTACTAAAATGAAAGATAAAGGTAAGCCAGCGGATGTTATGTATCTACATTTCGCAAAGGCCTTTGATAGAGTACCTCATTGAAAATTATTTCGAAAGTTAAAATCACACGGAATAGGTGGGGAAGTTGCCAAATGGATTGAAATTTGGTTAACGGGAAGAAGGCGGAGAGTGGGCATAAATGAGTACTCTGAATGCTGTGAAGTAAAAAGTGGTGTGCCACAGGGCTCGGTTTTGGGACCAATTTTGTTCTATATATTTATAAACGACTTGGACATTGATATGGGATCTATGGTTGCTAAATTCGCTGATGATACAAAACTATGCTGTAGTGTCTCATCTAAAGCGGAAGTGGATATATTGAGGTCGGATTTAGATAAAATTCCAGAATGGTCTGTAAGCTGGCAAATGGAGTTTAATGTAGGTCATCAACATGGGTAGATCCAATATGGAACATAATTACAGAATGGGCAAGAACAATATTAGAAAGATAGAAAGGGAAAAGGACCTAGGGATTATAATAGATCCTACAGGTAAAGCGGGTGAGCAAGTTCAGGTAGCAGGGAAAAGGGTGAATGCAGTGTATGATAATAAGAAATATTAAACATAGGAGGAAGGAAGTGATAGTCACACTGTATAAAGCATTAGTTAGATCTAGATTGGAGAACTGTGTACATGTGTGGAGTCCTTATCGTAGAGGGGATATAAACATGCTGGAAAGGATCCAAAAACTAGCGACAACGCTGATAGTGAGATTCTAGATATACAGTTATGAGGAAAGAAAATCCGGCCTTCAGTGTCTAGAAATGAGAAGAATTCGAAGTGACTTAACACAGTTTTATTAGATAATCAAAGGAACGGATAAATTAGACTATAACAAGATTTGTTTTTAATATCCACCTACAAGAACAAGAGGGCATAGCTACACATTAACGAAAGAAAGGTCCAGATTAGATATTAGGAATTATTTTTTTAGTCAGAGAATGGTGAATGCGTGGAATGCATTGCCACAGGAAGTAGTGGAGGCAGGGACAATTAATGCATTTAAGAATAGATTGGATGCGCATAGCTTTTAGAGAAAAGTAATGTAAATGAATCTGGTTGTATACAGACTCTGCATATTCTTCTAAACCAGTATAAAGACGTTAAGTTAAGTAAAGTTAAATATAAATTACAACATTGACATTGTAAGCTTATATCAATCTAAATGTATCATACAACATTGACATTGTAAGCTTATATCAATCTAAATGTATCATACAACAGTGATATTGTAAGCTTATAACAATCTAAATGTATCATACAACAGTGATATTGTAAGCTTATATCAATCTAAATGTATCATACAACATTGACATTGTAAGCTTATATCAATCTAAATGTATCATACACCAGTGATATTGTAAGCTTATATCAATCTAAATGTATCATACAACATTGACATTGTAAGCTTGTATCAATCTAAATGTATCATACAACAGTGATATTGTAAGCTTATATCAATCTAAATGTATCATACAATAGTGATATTGTAAACTTATATCAATCTAAATGTATCATACAACATTGACATTGTAGGCTTATATCTATCTAAATGCATCATACAACAGTGATATTGCAAACTTCTATCAATGCAAAAACATCAATCAACAATGACATTGTAAACTTATATCAATCTAAACTTTGTTGAAAATAAGCCCCCACAAAGCAAGGAATGACAACAAACAATATATACTTTCTTACAGACTAGAACTCCAAAGTTAGTGTGAGCCAGAATTGTACTCATTGTTGTAGGAGTTGTTTCCCGTGGCTGCAAAATGGATCACTAATCCCTTCTTGTGAAGATCAACTCGAGAACTAGCATACAGAGTTAAGATTACATGAGAAAGATTTATGAGTAGTTTCTTTTGGGTTGTTCTCATCAGTATATTCCCATTACTAGGTTTCCATGAGTTGGTTCATATGGCTAGGTTTCTATGACTAGGTCCCCATGTTTAGGTTCCCATGAGTAGGCTCACATGAGTAGGTTCCAATGAGTAGGTTCAAAAGTGAAGGTTCTCATGAATAGGTTCAAATGAGAAGGTTCCCGTGAGTAGGTTCCACGAGAAGGTTTCGATAAGTAGGTTCCAATGATTAGGTTCCCATAAGAAGGTTCCATGAGAAAGTTCCAATAAGTAGGTTCTCATGAGTAGGATCCCATGAAAAGGTTCTCATAAGTAGGTTCCATGAGAAGGTTTCCATAAGTAAATTCCCATGAGTAGTTTCCATGAGAAGGTCCCCATTAGTAGGTTCCCATGAGTAGGCTCCCATGAGTAGATTCCAATGATTAGGTGCCGATAAGTAGATTTCCATGAGAAGGTTCCCATGAGAAGGTTCCCATGAGAAGGTTCCCATGAGAAGGTTCCAATTAGGAGGTTCCCATAAGAAGGTTCCAATTAGGAGGTTCCCATAAGAAGGTTCCAATTAGGAAGTTCCCATAAAAAGGTTCCAATTAGGAGGTTCCCATAAGAAGGTTCCAATTAGTAGGTTTCCATAAGAAGGTTCCAATTAGTAGGTTCCCATAAGAAGGTTCCAATTAGGAGGTTCCCATAAGAAGGTTCCAATTAGGATGTTCCCATAAGAAGGTTCCAATTAGGAGGTTCCCATAAGAAGGTTCCCATGAGTAGGTTCCCATAAGAAGGTTCCAATGAGTAGGTTCAAATAACAAGATTCCAATGAGTAGGTTCCCATAAGAAGGTTCCAATTAGAAGGTTCCAATGAGTAGGTTCCCATAAGAAGGTTCCAATTAGAAGGTTCATATGAGTAGGTTCCCATAAGAAGGTTCAAATGAGTAGGTTCCCATGAGAAGTTTCTCATAAGTAGGTTTCCATGAGTAGGTTCTCATGAGTAGGTTCCCGTATACTGGCTCCCATACGTAGGCTCTAATGAGTAGGCTCGCATGAGTAAGTTCTCGTATACTGGTGCCCATGAGTAGGCTCCCATTAGTAGACTCTCGTATAGTGGTTCCCGTGAGTAGGTTCCCGTATACTGGTTCCCATGAGTATGTTTCCGTATACTGGTTCTCATGAGTAGGTTTCCGTATACTGGTTCAAATGGGTAGGTTCCCATGAGTAGGTTCATATGAGTAGGTTCCCGTATACTGGCTCCCATGAGTAGGTGTCCATGATTAGATTTCCATGAGTAGGTTCCCGTATACTGGCTCCCATAAGTAGGTTTCCATGATTAGATTTCCATGAGTAGGTTCCCGTATACTGGTTCCCATGAGTAGGTTTCCGTTTACTGGCTTCCATGAGTAAGTTCCCGTATACTGGTTCCCATGAGTAGGTTCCCATGAGTAGGTTCCCGTATACTGGTTCCCATGAGTAGGTTCCCATGAGTAGGTTCCCGTATACTGGTTCCCATGAGTAGGTTCCCATGAGTAGGTTTCCGTATACTGGCTTCCATGAGTAAGTTCCCGTATACTGGCTTCCATGAGTAAGTTCCCGTATGCTGGTTCCCATGATTAAGTTCCCATATGCTGGTTCCCATGATTAAGTTCCCGTGTGCTGGTTTCCATGAAGAGGTTACCGTTTGATGTTCTCATGTGTAGATACTCGCATGCTGGTTCTCGTATCCTAGAATGCTAATAAAATGCGGCGATATATGCAAAAAAATTCAAATTTGGGAGAATGATTTGACTCAGTGAATCCAGCTAAAAACCTACCGATTAGATCGTATACCAAATGGTGATGCACGCCATTGAAACGTTTAATATGCCATAGAGTTGGCAGGATTGTTAAAGTTCCATCTCAAAGGAATTTCAACCAAGGAATACACCCCAAACGTGATCAGCCTTCACGTTGAATTCACAAGGGTATACACAATCTGATATTTACCAGTTGTGTTGGATACTGAATTTGGCTGAAGAGCACGCTAGAGACCTAAACGTGGCCATTTAACACCACTTAAAGCATTCGGAGATCCTGAATGCCGCAACGAATCTGACACACGATAAGGTCGGGCAGGGAGAACAGAGAAGAAGGTTAAGCCGGAAAAAGAGAGCAGAAGGTCATGCCGAATGAATAGAACGGGAGTTTGGATAAATAAAACAGATGGTACTGAGTTGGTTTCAAGCATCTTTCTTAGGGAACATATCAGTCGAGAGCTGAAATAACAATTGATACCATCATTCATGTTATCAAGCCAAATAACCAGTCCGGCCAGGGAAAAATATAGAAAATCGTTTTTCTTAAAAATTGTGTCAGATGTGTATCTTCTTTCTTTCTTTTTTTCTTCTTTGTGCTCTTCTTCTTCGTCGTCTTCTTCTTGTCTTGTCACATTGATTGAATCAAATTTTAAAATCCCTACCCTGAAAGTAAATTGTTTGTATTTTGTGGGATATTTTTTCTTTTCTCTCTTTCTTTCTTCTTTTTCCTTATCGTTTCCTCCTTCTCCCTGTTCTCATACATTCATGATTATTAAGCAGACGAATCCGTGCCGCTTGAGACGAATATGCAAAGTGTTTTTGTAGTGTGTATGATGCTCTCTTCTTTCTTCTATCTCTTTTTCTTCTTGTCCTGTTTACACTCTGTACTAACCAATAATCCATCAATGCAGGTGCCACGAGAAGGAACGTTTAGCCAATGTGCGTTGTAGCATTTTTGCTGTTGTGGTCTCATAGTAATGGGTTTTTCAATAGGACTGCTAGCCCCATACTCAACCCTCTTTAGTCGACTTTTACAACATGCTTGGAAAGTTAGTGGTTGCTATTCTCCCGTGTAGATTTCTCTCTGCAAGACGTAAAAACAGTAGAGAAAGTGACAGAAATATGGCAGACAGAGTACTAACGATTATCGACCGACGAGACGTCGGAAAGCCGAGACGATATAGGCATCCTACAATAAAAAAACAGACAGTAAAGTCAATGCTCTACGCGGGAATGAGTTTTAACATGACAATCTGAGGACTTAACTTTATTATCGGTTCAATGTTTGATCTTATACTATCGACCACAACTTTATCAGATGGA
Organism: Ariolimax columbianus; assembly: GCA_036924085.1. NCBI lineage: Eukaryota > Metazoa > Mollusca > Gastropoda > Stylommatophora > Arionidae > Ariolimax > Ariolimax columbianus. Next base: position 134,459,867 of record JAVGWX010000003.1, read on the forward strand.
GAAAATCATAGCATACTCAATACTATCCATGTAAACGGCAATCAAATCTAGAGTACGCCTTCAACACGAAATGTTTGTTTAGGACAATGGCGATATATACACTAGCTGATGATGATAACGATACGGCTATATATAAGCTGACAGTTAACAAAAGGCAAAACTGGAAACAAGTATCAAAGCTAGCCAAGATTTCCAAATACGTAACTCTTCAAGACATACATCTGAATTGTTGGCAGGTACACAATACGTGTTTCATCTGGCAGGGATCTGCCGCTAGAAGTGCAGATTCGTCGGCCCAATACAAATTATTTAAATGGGAATTTAGTTTTAAAAATGTGTTCATAATTATCATTAATAGTATTTCTCTTCGTCAAACCACAACATCACAATGAACTCTGGGGTTCTGTCTACTCAACAAACTACAGTTTGGAAGTACCGATGCATATGACAGCTGTACTAAAGGGTTGTGGTCGTACTTCATTGTAGGATCAGACTAAAGGGTTGTGGTCGTACTTCATTGTAGGATCAGACTATAGGGTTGTGGTCGTACCTCATTGTAGGATCAGACTATAGGGTTGTGGTCGTACTTCATTGTAGGATCAGACTATAGGGTTGTGGTCGTACTTCATTGTAGGATCAGACTAAAGGGTTGTGGTTGTACCTCATTGTAGGATCAGACTATAGGGTTGTGGTCGTATCTCATTGTAGGATCAGACTAAAGGGTTGTGGTTGTACCTCATTGTAGGATCAGACTATAGGGTTGTGGTCGTATCTCATTGTAGGATCAGACTATAGGGTTGTGGTCGTATCTCATTGTAGGATCAGACTATAGGGTTGTGGTCGTACTTCATTGTAGGATCAGACTAAAGGGTTGTGGTTGTACCTCATTGTAGGATCAGACTATAGGGTTGTGGTCGTATCTCATTGTAGGATCAGACTATAGGGTTGTGGTCGTATCTCATTGTAGGATCAGACTATAGGGTTGTGGTCGTACTTCATTGTAGGATCAGACTATAGGGTTGTGGTCGTACTTCATTGTAGGATCAGACTAAAGGGTTGTGGTTGTACTTCATTGTAGGATCAGACTAAAGGGTTGTAGTCGTACTTCATTGTAGGATCAGACTATAGGGTTGTGGTTGTACCTCATTGTAGGATCAGACTATAGGGTTGTGGTTGTACCTCATTGTAGGATCAGACTATAGGGTTGTGGTCGTATCTCATTGTAGGATCAGACTATAGGGTTGTGGTCGTACCTCATTGTAGGATCAGACTATAGGGTTGTGGTCGTACTTCATTGTAGGATCAGACTATAGGGTTGTGGTCGTACTTCATTGTAGGATCAGACTATAGGGTTGTGGTCGTACCTCATTGTAGGATCAGACTATAGGGTTGTGGTCGTACTTCATTGTAGGATCAGACTATAGGGTTGTGGTCGTACTTCATTGTAGGATCAGACTAAAGGGTTGTGGTCGTACTTCATTGTAGGATCAGACTATAGGGTTGTGGTCGTACTTCATTGTAGGATCAGACTATAGGGTTGTGGTCGTACTTCATTGTAGGATCAGACCATAGGGTTGTGGTCGTACTTCATTGTAGGATCAGACCATAGGGTTGTGGTCGTACTTCATTGTAGGATCAGACTATAGGGTTGTGGTCGTACCTCATTGTAGGATCAGACTATAGGGTTGTGGTCGTACTTCATTGTAGGATCAGACTATAGGGTTGTGGTCGTACTTCATTGTAGGATCAGACCATAGGGTTGTGGTCGTACTTCATTGTAGGATCAGACTATAGGGTTGTGGTCGTACTTCATTGTAGGATCAGACTATAGGGTTGTGGTCGTACCTCATTGTAGGATCAGACTATAGGGTTGTGGTCGTACTTCATTGTAGGATCAGACTATAGGGTTGTGGTTGTACTTCATTGTAGGATCAGACTATAGGGTTGTGGTCGTACTTCATTGTAGGATCAGACTATAGGGTTGTGGTCGTACTTCATTGTAGGATCAGACTAAAGGGTTGTAGTCGTACTTCATTGTAGGATCAGACTATAGGGTTGTGGTTGTACTTCATTGTAGGATTTACTAAACCAATCTTACCAGATTTGAAAACGAGTAAGAGAGGGCTCAATGTGAAGGAAAATGGAGATGTGGTACATTAGTAATGTTAGTGTGGTGGGAGATATGGTACATCAGTTATGTCAGTGTGATGGAAAATGTGGTTAAAAATAAACAGTTATTGCCCATCGTTAAGCGATGGTGGCCACAACATCAGACGGCTTTGTCTTAATAATGTGATGTGCGCTGGATTATAGTGAGGAAGAGTATGCGCTGATCTTCAATCTCACTCTTATCCAGAGTTACCTTGGATCAGTGGCAAGACTATTGGTCGAGGCGACTGGAGGTAACTCGGGATGCAGGCATTCTGGTCTTACCTCCCGTGAGACCAGGGGCCGCTCGAAACTTGCGGGTTTCGATCGCCCAACGTTTCCGTTCTTCGTTGTGAGAGGCGAGTGCCTTAATGAAGCCGGACGAAACTGCAACAAGTGAACATAACTACGATGCGCATAATGACGATACTTCTGGTGTAAACAACACATACCAACCGTTCAGTTTGCAAAATTACATTATTGACTGATAGTTTCCTCAGCAGACCGTTGAAAACATGGCCGGTGTGATACGAGATCCGTCCAGAGCTGATCAGCGAGCGGTGTTTCGATTTCTAAAAGCTGAATGATGTCGAACAGTCGACATTCATCGCAGAATACAGGCAGTGTATGGTGACAAAAGTGTGTCAAAGACAGCAGTGAAGAACTGGCCAACGATGTTTTCTGGTCGAAACCGAATCACCGCTCGCTGATACTCTGGACGGATTCCATATCACACCCGGAATAAACTATAAGTCAAAGGATAATTCAATTTTGCAAACTTGACAGTTGGTATGAGTTGTTTACACCAGAAATGACTCATCATGCACTTCGTACGCATTTTCACTTGTTGCAGTTTGGTCTGGTTTCATTTCCTCGTAATTAATTAACCATTGCAAATACGATCAGATGGAACAGGAAAGTTTCGCATCAGCTTCATTGATGCTCTTCGCGAAAATATCATCTGCTACACAGATGGCAGGCAACAGAAGATTGCGACTGTCCTCGGCCTCAAACAACAACAGTGGACAGATGTAATGAGTTGATGACCAGACAATGATTGTCTGCGCTGCTCAAGTAAGTATCGTAGGGAATAAATCATTTGTCTAGGCAGCCAGAGCTAGTAGCACTGCACTTCCATGACCACATTTGATATCTCAGTCAGATGCTCGCAGGCGGCATCGGTGGCGTTTCCCTAAGAGGTGTAGTCTTTTCCCGCGCTTGATGTTCAAGAATAGGCGTATAAGCTGTCGAGCCAAGACGCAGTAAGACAGTTGTTCACGTTGCCGAAGAAAGAAAGGGGACGTCGTTCCTGTGATTGAGGAAAGGCTCTCAAAGGGCGTTCGTCTGAAGACCTCCGTGTTGATGACTTTGTCTTCCCAGCTGACTGCAAGGATGCATCGTTAGTTGTGCATGTGGAGAACCTCGAACGATATAAGAATGTCCATGTATCGCGGATGTAATCGATGATTGGAATACCACAGCATCTACAGAGACGCAACTTAGTAGTTTCCAGTGAATGCCTCTGCTGGGGACGGGGGGGGGGGGGGGGGGGGGTGAGCTCTGTGCAGAGTGCTCATATATGATGCCCGATGAAGACCGATCCCCCTAGTGATGTCTTGGTAACTACTGACATCATAAGTCAGTCCGCTGCCCAGGTAGATGAAGGCTCAAGTGGGGTTGACGTGTTTACCGAGAACATTGGTTCCCGCCGTAATAGACCACTGTCAAGACTTAAATCTGAGTCTTTGTCCAGGAAAGGTGATGGCCTAGATGGGGTTGACTGTTCTCAGTTCTCCATGGGACCTGTGAAGGCCTGAGAGTTTGAACTTGGTATGAGAATATCGTATGTTTAATCGAGGTCGGTCACACGCTAATGTCGACGGAAACTTCCTGGGTGTGTTTCCATTTGCGCAAGGATCCAATCCCTAGCAAGGCAGAACAGCTGTGGTGTGAGTAACACATCCCTGGTTTGTGCCAGACGATGTTAAGGTTTTCACGGGAAGGTCTTGATCGAGACGAACTCTTGCTCTGATGTTGCGGTGGATCTTCTTTTTTGGTCCCATATAAAGATCGTGTCACGAACGTAGAAATACGTCAGAGAGTTGAAGACGCTATTGGTCATTTTGAAGATCTGTTCACAGCTATCAAAAGACGAAAGATGGCCTGGTGCGGGCACGTCGCGATTTCCAACGGAATTACCAAATCGAAACTCTTTGGTTCCGTACCGGGACAGAGAGGGCGATGACGTTCCAAGGAAGAGATGGGTGGACAACATCACTGAGTGGTCAGGCCTTCGTCCCGGTGAGATACAACAGGCGGCGACAGACAGAGAGGATTGGCGTGGGATTTTGGGAGTGTCTTCATGTGTGCCCCAGCGACCTGATGGGTTACGGGATGAACAGAACTGAACTGAACTGAACTGAACTGAAGGTGTCTGGGATATAACCAACATAACCAAATGCGGCCTTGATTTAAACATGAAGCAACGTGAAGAGGGTGATTGTATTTATGGTGTATTTCCGTGAGAAGTTGAGTCAAAGTGTACGGACGGGATCAAGATGCTGAGCAGTGCATGAGCTGCAGCTGTCAGTGACCCATAGCTGACTGCTAGCGTCAGGGCCAGCGAACCAGAGCTGCCAAGACCCTTCTACACCTCCACGCGGTGATCCTGGATAACAGGCTGCTTCAGGGCAGACTGGCTAAGGAGAAGGGATTGAAGAGGGAATGCTAACCCGGTACTCAAAAAAATGCTTGCTGAAGTCGGATGTGTTGGACCGAAAGGTGCAAATATCGCAGCCAAGCTGTAAACTACGACACAACGCATTCCGTTCTCTGGACTACATTCTGCTACTTAAGCCCTTTTAGGGTTTGGTAGTGGGAGATTGAGAACGAACGAAGAAGAAGAAGTGTACGGATGGCATCGATTGTAGAGCGACACTTGGTGATACCTGAACGTTGTTGCCGTTTATTTCTCTTCAGTAGAGGTTGCAACCTGGAGAGAAGCACATGGGCAAAAAGTTTGCCAGAAACAGACATCAATGTAATAGGTCTGCAGCTGCTCAATTCTGTTCTGAGTTTCTTCTCTGTGTGCACGGATATTATAATTCCTTCACGCCATTCAGCGGGAATGTTTTCGACGGTCTAGACTATGTAGATAATCGATACATTATGGTACACATTGTGTCTAATGCGTATCTCAACAATTCTAGGGAAATGCCCTCCCTGCACCCTTTACTTCGGCGACTATGAGGGTGTAGGTTTTTATGTTTCTGGCCGGAACAGTTGAGATGGAGTAAGTCCGACGAGATAGCAGAAGTGAGATGATTAATGGCGTTATTGTAGTGCTCAATCCACTTGTCCGCGATTTCCTCTTTGTGTTGCATGTGGTGGCCTTCAGGTTTACTTATACGTTGAGTGTTACTGGTAGAATATGAGAAGATGTCGGATATTAGAGACGTTATCGCAGTGTACTGACTTGGTATGGTATGCCTCAAACCTTCTTCGGTGCTAGTCTGTAGCTTTATAATATTGTTCTCGGTCGTTCTTGGCAGCCCCTCGGAATTAGTTCTGAACTAGTCTGCGTTCGACCATGTCGTTTCTGGGCTGGCGACCTTTTTTACCTCGAGAATGGATAAGACTGATGATGAGAGTCAGGGTTTCTCGGAAGCCCTTCTGAGACCTACTACCTCCATTGCGACCTCGCGCACCGCTTTGGTTACAATAGACTAGCCAAGAGTTTCCAGGGCTACAAACTTGTTTTGTTTGGATATTAACTACTGAACGGATAGAAGGAGACCAGACCGTAGAGACTCTGTGTGGTACTTTGTTGCTGTTTTGGTCTAGGTATGGTATCTTGGGGTGATCCCGATCCTGGAGACAAGCAGGCGGTGGGCAGTGCTGACAGGATTCTTGACGTCCGGTAGACATTATTAGGCCGGGATTTCTAGATAGAATCTTGTCTACTTCCTGGTGTGCCATGTGGTCGTTTGAAATCTTCGTGTAATATTCAAACCATGGGCCTGCAATCTTAAGTCCAAAAGAGGTTTCAGAAAGAGTTATCTAGGCGAATTATTAATTGGTGTTTTGTTTCCCCTTGTGCCCAGAATGGTCTGGAAGCTACTTCTGTAAATTCCAGTGGATGCGTTGAAATTACCCAAGACGTTAAACTTGTGAGAAGGAACGGACTGAGATGTCCACTGTGATGGAATTTCCCGCCGGAGTAAAGGAAGATTGCATTTCCAGCAGTGAAATTATCGTCGCCGTGAACTCTTACCTCGGTGATTCCAGCAATGGTTATGTTGTAGTAGCCCAGGAGGTGGACCTGGGATGTCGGGGTACTCCGTGTTACTCAGGATGAGCACATTCCAAGTAGCTTTTCTTACTGTCTTCCTGGGGTCGGGGTTATGCGCCGGAGGTCGACAGGTGTCGTGCTTAGTAATATGCCTTGATGCGTCAACCGTTATGTGCACATGTGAAGGTACCTGGCGACTACCTGCTTTGGCAGGGGCTTTAATCCTAGTGACAGTTTGTAGTCATTTGGGTTAGTGTCACTCAGTACACAGTTGCCTTGGAATGGAGGCGTAAAAGCAGTGCAAAGGGCGTTGACCAGAGGAAGTATGGGCGGCCCCTAGTTGCCAAAAACATGATCCATTGACTGTGAAATTTACATCTTCATCCGCCACAGGTAGACCGAAAGACATCGCTGCTGCCCAAGCGTCTACATCTCTACCTCAGGCAAAAGATGTGTCCATGACTGTTGGGCTGCTCATAGCCATGATGTCTTGCCTGCAGTATTATAAATATCCGACACAACATCCAGAACATTCCACTGTTTTACAGCCAGGTTTAGCTGAAACGCAGAATGTGCTTAGCCTGCTAGCCAAAGCAGTTAGGATGCGATTGGAGGCGTGGCCGCTGGTGTGCGCTACCAGTCTCTAGGGGGCAACAGTGAGAGTTAGAGAGTTTGTGTGGACTAATCTCTATTACCCAAATGTGATTGCCGCATTTGTGGCCACAGTAGTATAAAAGTGCTACACTTACAAACTCCGACAAACATGCCTTTGTTCGAGTGCCCATGCAAATTCTTATGCTTCTACCATGTGATCTAAATGTCTCCACACATACATAATCATTATGTAGCATATTCTTTGCAACACGTGGCTATCATAATAGCAAATCAGTAAGACTTGATCTTATTATTCTGTCCCCGTCATTCCAAGAACAACCTCGATCTATCTGCGCCTCGCTTGGCAGGTCAAACACCCTCTATTATCATTTTCTCTAGGCCCTTGTATTTTTAGTTTCCTTAAATTGTTTAATAGCCAATTTTTTTATTTAGCCAGTTCCTTTAAGATTTATTTGGCTTTTATTGCTCGATGTAAGTTACACTTTGAGCACTTTCATGTAGTGTTTTAACTAGAAGGATTCGTTTCTCTTACTTACTATTTTGTGTGGTTGTCCGTGACTCGCATAAGTATGTTGCCAATGGGAAAATGCAAGTCCTTAAGGTTTTTATTGTTGTTGTTTTTTTTAGCATTTCGCCATACGTTTCTCGTGTTAGTTAACTTCTGCAATGTTTTGGTTACTCATCTTGTGACAAATTTTTGACCATCTCCATTGCTACTTATAACTGAGTCGAGATATTCAAAACTTGTGAAGTTCGTAACTTCTTGTTTCACTAGAATATCCTAGAACTGGTTTCTGCTTCATCAATTCTAATTATCTTGCTGGGATTGACCTGGCAAGTCACCAGTTGATTTTCACCTGCCAAAAAATATGAAGAAAAGAAGCCCTCCCCCCCCCACGAAGTCTAACGACATAGGTGGACTGAAGATAGATAGATAGTTAGAACCTATGGATGTGAAACATTGAAGACAATTACAAACGCAATAAGAGCGATGATCAGTGCTTTTGAAACACAGTGCTACAGAAGAGTCTTGAAAATTCCGTGGACAAAGAAAGAAACAAATCCATACGCCAAGATCTGAATGTAGAGGAGAATTAGCTCATAAATGACGTAATGACCCGAAAACTGAGGTTTTTTTTGTTTAACACGTCAAACGAGAGAGTGGTTATGGAAGGCATGGTCACTGGGAAGAGAGGGGCCGACCGAAAAGACGATGGATGCAGGACATCAAGGAGACGCTGGATTTGACATTGGATCGGGCCAGAATACTGGCGGAAGATAAGAGTTTCCTACAAACAGGCTGTCATGAAAGCGAAGTTCTGCAAATAACATGCTACATGATAATATATATATATATATATATGTGTGTGTGTGTGTGTGTGTGTGTATATATATATATATATATATATATATACTTAAATGTATGTATGTATAATTGTTATCAGTGAATATTTAGTATGTTTGTTTATTTCTGAGTTACCTTACGAAAGTACAATTGGCCCATACCATACTTGGTTACATGTTCATATGCTCCTATTTGTATTTTTGTAACCTCATTGGCATCAAAAGTTTTCATTTTTTCAAGCCTTCCTATCTTATACGTTTAAAACAAGTGTGCTAAATGTCTCTGTGATAGCAGTTCTGTCAATCCCTCCTTGACACATCGGGTCGTGCTGAGCCCAGAGTAAAATGAAAGCATCTCTGAGAAAGAGGAAGTCTTTAAATTGGGGTATTATTGCAGGAAGTCCGAATCAACCGCTATCTCGTTCAATCAATACATCGAAATTAGCGGCATTCACACCTGCACTGACGTGAATATACTTGAAATATCTGCCGCGTTCCTTGGCAACAGGGGAACTCACCCTGAAAGCAGACATGAACCGGATGTGGAATATTAGTTGGTACAGATAGGAAAAAATGTTCAGGGTGAGAAGATTAATTTAGTGGAAATAAAATTGGATTGGCTGCTTGTTCTGTTTAATCTATTTTTTTCAGCTCTCATTTTGTTCATCTCTTTATTGATTTAAAATGGAAGGAAAATAGCTATATTTTAGTGCATACTTTCAAAAAACGATGCTTGAGTTATCTTAAATAATGTTCTCCTTATTCCGTTAAAACTAATGCATTGTCCTAGGATGGATATCACCGAAGAAAGGTACAAGGTAAGAGAGGCATATGGTAACACTGGTTGTAAACACGGGAAGGGGAGTATGTGGAGGCAGTTGGGGGAGCCACGTTAAGATGAGTATGTGGAGGCAGTTTAGGGAGCCACGTTATGAGGAGTATGTGGAGGCAGTTTAGGGAGCCACGTTATGAGGAGTATGTGGAGGCAGTTTAGGGAGCCACGTTAAGAGGAGTATGTGGAGGCAGTTTAGGGAGCCACGTTAAGAGAAGTATGTGGAGGCAGTTTAGGGAGCCACGTTATGAGGAGTATGTGGAGGCAGTTGGGGGAGCCACGTTATGAGGAGTATGTGGAGGCAGTTGGGGGAACCACGTTATGGGGAGTATGTGGAAGCAGTTGGTGGAGCCACGGTAAGGGGAGTATGTAGAGGTGGTTGGTGGAGCCACGGTAAGAGGAGTATGTGGAGGCAGTTGGTGGAGCCACGGTAAGGGGAGTATGTGGAAGCAGTTGGTGGAGCCACGGTAAAGGGAGTATGTAGAGGTGGTTGGTGGAGCCACGTTAAGAGGAGTATGTGGAGGCAGTTGGGGGAGCCACGTTAAGAGGAGTATGTGGAGGCAGTTGGGGGAGCCACGTTAAGAGGAGTATGTGGAGGCAGTTTAGGGAGCCACGTTAAGAGGAGTATGTGGAGGCAGTTGGGGGAGCTACGTTAAGAGGAGTATGTGGAGGCAATTTAGGGAGCCACGTTAAGAGGAGTATGTGGAGGCAGTTTAGGGAGCCACGTTAAGAGGAGTATGTGGAGGCAGTTTAGGGAGCCACGTTAAGAGGAGAATGTGGAGGCAGTTTAGGGAGCCACGTTATGAGGAGTATGTGGAGGCAGTTTAGGGAGCCACGTTAAGAGGAGAATGTGGAGGCAGTTTAGGGAGCCACGTTAAGAGGAGTATGTGGAGGCAGTTTAGGGAGCCACGTTAAGAGGAGTATGTGGAGGCAGTTTAGGGAGCCACGTTAAGAGGAGAATGTGGAGGCAGTTTAGGGAGCCACGTTAAGAGGAGTATGTGGAGGCAGTTTAGGGAGCCACGTTAAGAGGAGTATGTGGAGGCAGTTTAGGGAGCCACGTTAAGAGGAGAATGTGGAGGCAGTTTAGGGAGCCACGTTAAGAGGAGTATGTGGAGGCAGTTTAGGGAGCCATTAAGAGGAGTATGTGGAGGCAGTTTAGGGAGCCACGTTAAGAGGAGTATGTAGAGGTGGTTGGTGGAGCCACGTTAAGAGGAGTATGTGGAGGCAGTTTAGGGAGCCACGTTAAGAGGAGTATGTGGAGACAGTTGGGGGAGCCATGTTAGGAGGAGTATGTGGAGGCAGTTGGGGGAGCCACGTTAAGAGGAGTATGTGGAGGAAGTTTAGAGAGCCACGTTAAGAGAAGTATGTGGAGGCAGTTTAGGGAGCCACGTTATGAGGAGTATGTGGAGGCAGTTGGGGGAGCCACGTTATGAGGAGTATGTGGAGGCAGTTGGGGGAACCACGTTATGGGGAGTATGTGGAAGCAGTTGGTGGAGCCACGGTAAGGGGAGTATGTAGAGGTGGTTGGTGGAGCCACGGTAAGAGGAGTATGTGGAGGCAGTTGGTGGAGCCACGGTAAGGGGAGTATGTGGAAGCAGTTGGTGGAGCCACGGTAAAGGGAGTATGTAGAGGTGGTTGGTGGAGCCACGTTAAGAGGAGTATGTGGAGGCAGTTGGGGGAGCCACGTTAAGAGGAGTATGTGGAGGCAGTTGGGGGAGCCACGTTAAGAGGAGTATGTGGAGGCAGTTTAGGGAGCCACGTTAAGAGGAGTATGTGGAGGCAGTTGGGGGAGCTACGTTAAGAGGAGTATGTGGAGGCAATTTAGGGAGCCACGTTAAGAGGAGTATGTGGAGGCAGTTTAGGGAGCCACGTTAAGAGGAGTATGTGGAGGCAGTTTAGGGAGCCACGTTAAGAGGAGAATGTGGAGGCAGTTTAGGGAGCCACGTTATGAGGAGTATGTGGAGGCAGTTTAGGGAGCCACGTTAAGAGGAGAATGTGGAGGCAGTTTAGGGAGCCACGTTAAGAGGAGTATGTGGAGGCAGTTTAGGGAGCCACGTTAAGAGGAGTATGTGGAGGCAGTTTAGGGAGCCACGTTAAGAGGAGAATGTGGAGGCAGTTTAGGGAGCCACGTTAAGAGGAGTATGTGGAGGCAGTTTAGGGAGCCACGTTAAGAGGAGTATGTGGAGGCAGTTTAGGGAGCCACGTTAAGAGGAGAATGTGGAGGCAGTTTAGGGAGCCACGTTAAGAGGAGTATGTGGAGGCAGTTTAGGGAGCCATTAAGAGGAGTATGTGGAGGCAGTTTAGGGAGCCACGTTAAGAGGAGTATGTAGAGGTGGTTGGTGGAGCCACGTTAAGAGGAGTATGTGGAGGCAGTTTAGGGAGCCACGTTAAGAGGAGTATGTGGAGACAGTTGGGGGAGCCATGTTAGGAGGAGTATGTGGAGGCAGTTGGGGGAGCCACGTTAAGAGGAGTATGTGGAGGAAGTTTAGAGAGCCACGTTAAGAGGAGTATGTGGAGGCAGTTTAGGGAGCCACGTTAAGAGGAGTATGTAGAGGTGGTTGGTGGAGCCACGTTAAGAGGAGTATGTGGAGGCAGTTGGGGGAGCCATGTTAAGAGGAGTATGTGGAAGTGGTTGGTGGAGTCACGGTAAGAGGAGTATGTGGAGGTGGTTGGTGGAGTCACGGTAAGAGGAGTATATGGAGGTGGTTGGTGGAGTCACGGTAAGAGGAGTATGTGGAGGTGGTTGGTGGAGTCACGGTAAGAGGAGTATGTGGAGGCAGTTGGGGGAGTCACGTTAAGAGGAGTATGTGAAGGTGGTTGGTGGAGTCACGGTAAGAGGAGTATGTGGAGGTGGTTGGTGGAGTCACGGTAAAAGGTTATGTGGAGTGACTGGTTGGTGGAGCCACGTTAAGAGGAGTGTGTGGAGGTGGTTGGTGGAGTCACGGTAAAAGGTTATGTGGAGTGACTGGTTGGGGGAGCCACGTTAAGAGGAGTATGTGGAGGTGGTTGGTGGAGTCACGGTAAAAGGTTATGTGGAGTGACTGGTTGGTGGAGCCACGATAAGAGGTGGTTGGTGGAGTCACGGTAAGAGGAGTATGTGGAGGTGGTTAGGGGAGCCACGTTAAGAGTGGTATGTGGAGGCATTGGTTGATGGAGTCACGGTAAGAGGAGTATGTGGATGCAGTGGTTGGTGGAGTCACGGTAAGAGGAGTATGTGGAGGTGGTTGGTGGAGTCACGGTAAAAGGTTATGTGGAGTGACTGGTTGGTGGATCCACGATAAGAGGTGTATGTGGAGGCACTGTTAGTGGAGTCACGGTAAGAGGTTATGTGGAGGCACTGGTTGGTGGAGTCACGGTAAGAGGTTATGTGGAGGCACTAGTTGGAACCACGGTAAGAGGTTATGTGGAGGCACTAGTTGGAACAAGGGTAAGAGGTTATGTGGAGGCACTAGTTGGAACCACGGTAAGAGGTTATGTGGAGGCACTAGTTGGAACCACGGTAAGATCTTATGTGGAGGCACTAGTTGTTTTTGTTTTTTAGGTCTGGTGATACTTTTCATTCGTCCCTGCGTTGTCTTCCCTATTTGCAAATGACGTACACATGTACAGCTGGGTGGACTAGAGCGTGTAGAATATGTTCCTTTTCAGTGCCCTCAACAGGTCTATCACTCAGATGTTCAAAGTACTTTATGAAAGAGAGGCACGAAGGGTTTTCTTTTCGTAGACAACTCTTTCGTTGAAAGTGTCTTTTAGGTTGTCTGTATTTATCGGAATTATGTAAATTTGTGTGGATCAAAGCAGCCATTAATCCTATTCTCAATTTCCGCTAGCGATTGTGAAAAGGAGTTGGGGAGTTAGATGAAGTTGATGTCACGAGAAGTGGCTTGCAAGCATGAACGGACTAAATAACAATTGTAATTTCAATCTAAATCGTGGAACAAACGGAAATAGAACTTATAGAAGATACTTTACAGAATGTTCTGGTAGGAAAAGAAAACCTTTCAATTCTGTTCTGTTTTAAATAATATGTCACAAATGATGAGCAACCGCTAGCAGAAGTGACCAAGTTCAAATGTGGAGCATGCACAATCTTGACAAAGATTACATTGCCTAACGTTTTCATCTGACAAATTGGTACAATTATTGGGTTTTCAAAATTCCTTTTTACCAATAACTAACTGCCAGAGTCTGATCGTGCATTTTCCTCTCGTGCGTGACTGCGATCACGTCTGGGATTGAACCCCTCCTTTTCGGCTCCAAATGCACAAGACAGAGATCAGTTCTGAAATCACCGATGACCGTTTGAGGGTAGTGCCATCAAGAGGATTCGTTTTCAAGCTGTTTGCAAAAATCTATTGCTGTTGATGGTACGTCGGAGAAGCTCATTAGCCTGGACCGTGGGTGTGAGACAGGGGTACCAATGTTTAGCACTAGATCAATACGCAAGCTCAGGATTGGCAGACGTTCCTACAAACCAAGGTTTGCTTCTGGCGTTTTTCTTCAACCTTGTCTTGCCTTTATAACTTCTAAGCTAAATGGTCAAATAGCACATCGACGATCTCAGAGATTTGTTTCTCCTTTTGCTGTCTTCTTCTTCGTCTTCTTCTTCTTCTTCTTCTTCTTCTTCTTCTTCATATTCTCCTTCCTCTTCTTCTTCTTTTTCTTCCTCTTGAGCTATTGTTTCTAGAGAGTTCTGTCAGTTCTTTTGGATATTGTTTCTAGATAGATTTTTTTTTCGTTAAAGAATATAATCTCTGTATTCTACTGGCGGTGGAACGGCCCTTTTCACTTCAGACCATAGTCTTTTAGACGATACCAGGACGTATTAACCAGTACTTGGGTGCGTTTGTGCGTCTGTTTGTTTCTATGGTAGTTATCGCGATCTCAGTAGTCAAACCAAACCAAAGTGCAATGGAAAGGCCTCACCCTGAGGGCGCATGTTAGTGTGTGTGTGTGTGTGTGTGTGTGTGTGTGTGTGTGTGTGATAGAGAGAAGAGAGAGAGAGAGAGAGAGAGAGAGAGAGAGAGAGAGAGAGAGAGGTTATAAACCTTAAGTGAAAGTGAGGACTAACTTTCTAGAGATTTCTGTAAGTGCATCAGATACGGGGTATTGTTTCTAGAAATGTCGAAAAGTGTATCATAGACGGCGTTTTGTTTCTAGAGATTGCTCTCAAAGCTCCTAGGGCTACTCCAAATTCTGCCTTTTGACCTGTACACAATTCGTGATATGGTTTGGTAATTGAGGATCTTTTACCCTAGGTAAATTAGGCCACATCTTCAGTCATGTATTACGATATGGTATATGTGTGGTAGCTGATTCTCTTCTTCGTCATACACATAGACACACGGACAGTCTTAAGAGATAAAGTACCTCGGATGTCATGAATCAGATCATGAAGGAAGACGTTTCAGATCATATTTTATGTGTTTTGTTCATATTTAAGGTCGATGAAATAAAACGTGTGAGCCATTTTCTGGGGTATTTTGGCAGATTTGTTCCCCTTACCCCATGTTGTGTTCCATGTTGAGGGTAAGATGAAGTAGAAATCTATAGCCGACTGCAGAAAGTATCGGGAATAGAAACACATATTTGTAGTGGAAAATTCAATAGGTTCTCCTTTCACTGACATTAGTTGTCTGAGTAGCAGAGGTTAAAGCTAGGTCTTCCGCTCTCCAATTGTAATATACTCCAGTCTACCCAGCTATAAGTGGATACCTGACGTCATTGAAGGAAGACAGTCAAAACAGAAAATAATCACTAAAAAGTTAGCATCTCATACAATGAAGGATCTGATCCTTCATCCTCGGCAGCATTGTCTGCTATGGAATTTTCTTCACCAAACCTGTCTGTTAGCCCCAATGTGCAAGTTTCCAGTCTGCTAGGCCCCAATGTGTAAGTTTACAGTCTGTTAGTTCCCAATGTGTAAGTTTCCAGTCTGTTACTTCCCAATGTGTAAGTTTACAATCTGTTAGTTCCCAATGTGTAAGTTTCCAGTCTGTTAGTTCCCAATTTGTAAGTTTCCAGTCTGTTAGTTCCAAATGTGTAAGTTTCCAGTCTGTTAGTTCCCAATGTGTAAGTTTCCAGTCTGTTAGTTCCAAATGAGTAAGTTTCCAGTCTGTTAGTTCAAAATTCGTAGGTTTCCAGTCTGTTAGTTCCCGTTGTGTAAGTTTGCAGTCTGTTAGTTCCCAATGTGGAAGTTTCCAGTCTTCTAGTCCCCATTGTGCAAGTTTTCAGTCTGTTAGCCCCCAATAAGCAAGTTTCCAATCTGTTAGCCTTGTGGCAGAGTCTGGGTTTCGTTTAGCAGTTACTTATCTACAGTGTTACAACATGCCATACTACGATACTACACACAGTAAATAACACAGTAAACACTCTCCAACAAAATGTGACATATATAATAACAAAAATCAACAGAAACAATATTAGTAAAAAGAACAAAATACATCTGAACTATATAATCCTAATATATTAATTATTACTACCACGGAGGTTTCAAGCATTAGCTTTTGAATATTTTCTCAAACTTATAAAATCTGGTTCTTGCCCTACACTCCGCTCCCGTTATCTGCACACTCAAGACACTCTAACAAACTCGCCTTCACGATCGTATTATGTATTCTGTCGTTCTGTGCATACACCCACACGCAGATCAGTTCAGTCAGGTGATCTGTGCCTCCACATTCCATCTATTCACGTATACTCAGATGATCTGTGCGTTCATATGAAATTAGATCACGTCACTTATAGTCGGAATCGCGTACTCACTTGTGGTCACACACTCAGTCAATCTGTGCATACACATACTTCAAAACACACATCGTTCACTCGGTGTCCTGCACGTGCGCCACACATTCAGATCTCTCCTAGTCACAGGGTTTCCAACACACATACTTATTGAGCGACTGCCCAAAACTCGAAGGTGTGTTGATTTTTCAGTCACCCTGCAAACTCATTCTGTACCCTCACAAACTCCTAGTCAGCCTACTAGCTACTAGCAGTCTATCAATCGCTCTCCTAGTCAGCCTACTACCTAGTATCTCATTCTCTCTATCTCTCTCTTTCTCTCTCTCTCTCTCTCTCTCTCTCTCTCTCTCTCTCTCTCCAGGCCAGTCTGCTGAATGCATCGTTGCCGAACATTTTAAATTCTCAAGCAACTTCATGGCTGTCCAAATCCTTCTGTTGGTTGTATGACTTAGCCATTACTCTTATTTCGATCTATCTCCAACTAGTTGTTATTGAACGATTAACTCTGAATTCCTGTCACTCTAAATGTCATAGCATGTCATGTCAGCCTCTGACTGTCACCACTACCACCCACACCCATCCCTACGCTTAAACGGAACGCCAGAGTGGTCAGATCTGAACCTCCACCTCAGCTCCAAACACAACGAGACACATTCTTACACCTAACTCCTCGTTTCCTTTGCCGATCTAGTGTCGAGACGGTGAGTGACCTTGGCGCACATCTAGGCAACATTTGTTTCCAGAGTCGCCGTCCCAATCATTCCTGCCTTAACGCCTATGCTCCAGCTGGAGCTGATACAGCCCCCAATGTATAAGTTTCCAGTCTGTTAAGCCCTAATGTGTAAGTATCCGATCTGTTAGTTCCCAATGTGTAAGTTTCCAGTCTCTGTTAGCCCCCAATGTTTCAGTTTACAGTCTGTTAGTTCTCAATGTGTAAGTTTCAAGTCTCTTTTAGCACAAAGGGGAAAGTTTCCAGTCAGTTAGCCCCCAATGTTTAAGTTTCCAGTCTTTTAGCCCCCAATGTGCAAATTTCCAGCCTGTTTGTTCCCAATGTGTAAGTTTCTAGTCTGATAGTTCCCAATGTGTAAGTTTCGAGCTGTTAGTCCCCAACATTTCTCACTGTTTAGTTTATAACGCCATATGCTTGACTGTTTTAATTTTAAATGTATAGTTTCCAATCCCGTAATGTACAATGTGTTCGTTCTGAGTGTGTAATTCCCAATGTGTTAGTTCTCAGTGTGTAGTTCCCAAGTATTAGTTCTCAGTGTGTAGTTCCCAATGTATTAGTTCTCAGTGTGTATTTCCCAAGTATTAGTTCTCAGTGTGTAGTTCCGAATGTATTAGTTCTCAGTGTGTAGTTCCCAATGTATTAGTTCTCAGTGTGTAGTTCCCAAGTATTAGTTCTCAGTGTGAAGTTCCCAAGTATTAGTTCTCAGTGTGTAGTTCCCAATGTATTAGTTCTCAGTGTGTAGTTCCCAATGTATTAGTTCTCAATGTGTAGTTCCCAATGTATTAGTTCTCAGTGTGTAGTTCCCAATGTATTATTTTTCAGTATGTAGTTCCCAAGTATTAGTTCTCAGTGTGTAGTTCCCAGTGTATTAGTTCTCAGTGTGTAGTTCCCAATGTATTAGTTCTCAGTGTGTAGTTCCCAATGTATTAGTTCTCAGTGTGTAGTTCCCAAGTATTAGTTCTCAGTGTGTAGTTCCTAATGTGTTAGTTCTCAGTGTTTAGTTCCCAATGTATTAGTTCTCAGTGTGTAGTTCCCAAGTATTAGTTCTCAGTGTGTAGTTCCCAATGTATTAGTTCTCAGTGTGTAGTTCCCAATGTATTAGTTCTCAGCGTGGAGTTTCCAATGTATTAGTTCTCAGTGTGTAGTTCCCAATGTATTAGTTCTCAGTGTGTAGTTCCCAAGTATTAGTTCTCAGTGTGTAGTTCCAAAAATATTAGTTCTCAGTGTGCAGTTTCCAGTGAGTTAGCCTCCAATGTGCTATATTTAAGTAATTACTTCTCTATCTGTTAGTTCGTAGCTCTTAGTTAACAATACATTAGTTCACAAAATATGAATGACCAATATCTTCATTTCAAAAATGTTTAATTTCTTAGCCTGTCAGTTTTCAGTGTCTTTGTTTTTAATGTTCAGTTGCTAATGTGTTAGTTAATTGTCAGAGCTTTTTTCTACATGTGTTAGATCTCAGAGTTTAGCTATCAATGTATTAGTTTTAAGAGCTTAGAGTTCTCTATGTGTTAGTCGTGTTAGCTTAGAGTTCATCGTGTGTTAATTATCATAGCTTGGAGTTCTCCATGTGTTAGGTATCATAGCTTGGAGTTCTCCATGTGTTAATTATCAGAGCTCAGAGTTATTCATGTGTTAGTTGGTAAAACTGTTTGAAACTGAATTCCTGAAGGAAGAAGCTCAGATTTGAAAGGCCGGTCGGTAATGCATGTTGTTTCTAACGTGGACGAAATAAGAATCTGTCATTGACACTTTTTGCGACTCCATAGGCTAGTTAGTTTTATTCCTCAGTCCACTTATTCGCCCAGCAGGCCACATAGTTGGAAAAAAATGTCGAACTTGTATCGTTTTATCCATAATTGTTTCCATGATGTCATACGAACTGTCTGTTGCTTCCATTCCAGGTTTGAGTGTTGATCGCACTACCCTTCTGTCAGGGTCAACCTGCCCTTGACCCATCTTCGTACAGCTAATCTCATACACCACGTCCCGTGTCCGGGAATTATCTACTTTATCCAATATAATTTCGTAATTATGTTGTCCGCTTTTAAAAGAAAATATTGTTTTGTGCCTCTAATTTGCCATTTTTTTAATTGTCCAATACGTAAATCGAGCTGTATAGAGTATTTTTTGGGTCATCGCTTAATGTACATTTTATATCACGTTTATCTAATATGAAATAAATAAGATGTGTTTTTTGTACTTTTATATTGCACAACTCCAGGAAAGTATTTCAAACAAATAATAGCAGATGTGGTTATAGCAGCATTTGATAATTTCTTTATCTGGGAGTAACCATTGAAATAATCGGCAGACATCAGGGAGACGGCTACGCTAATTATTCTTTCCATGGCTCAAGGTTTGTTAATAATCTATTAATAGTTGTCGACGCCTTTTTCATTTATCGTTTAAAATGATATACACAGCATAGAAATAGATTTATAATGTTGAATAGTACAGCTACTAACAAATCAAAAGGTACAACGCTATGAATAGAAACTGTAGTGCACTGACATACTGATCTGATTGGTCACTGTTCACAACTGTTAGCTTGGTATTAACAAAGGCGTTATTCTGTTCTCTGTTTAATCACGAACCATAACTGGAAGATACAGGTTATGGGGAACACTGGGAGAGAAACTATGTGTTAAATCATGCCATTGTCGCTAGACCCACTGATATATACTGAGTTAAAGAACGCCGTGATCGCTAGACCAGTTGAGATACATTGAGTTCAAGCATTTCGTGGTCGCTAGACCAATTGAGATACAAAGAGTTAAGCATTTCACGGTAGCTAGACCAATTGAGATACAATGAGTTAAGGCATGCCGTGATCGCTAGACCAGTTGAGATACATTGAGTTCAAGCATTTCGTGGTCGCTAGACCTATTGAGATACAAAGAGTTAAGCATTTCACGGTCGCTAGACCAATTGAGATACAATGAGTTAAGGCATGCCGTGGTCGCTAGAACGTTTCAGAAACTAGACACAAGTATTTCGTTTCATTGTTGACTGTCATCGTCGAATTGGAAGTTTTCATATTGGTAACATATGTTTTACTGTACTTGTTTGTAAACCAGATTGGCAGAGTGTTTTTAGCTCTTTCCTCTCACAGGAAAAAAAAGACGGCGTAAGTAAACCGCTTACGTCATGCCTAAGTCTACCCAACTGTAACTAGGTAACTGTCTTGCAATATTGAAACACAAGACGGCGAGGCCGTGAATTGGTAACCAACAGTAAAAAACGTATGAGGCCTCTCATACACAGCAATCTCTAACACTGTATCACCAACGGCATGTTTGCCAACGGGGATATAAAACTATATTTTCCCATTTTTAGAGTTTGAGTGGCAGCAAAGGCTAGGCTATGTAACTTTTACGATTAGACTGATAGTGTACGTTTGCCAGTCCCTATTTGTCCCAGCTTAACCCAGCTGTAGATGGATAACTGTTAGAGTAATGGGCAAAGGCACCTAGGAGGAAACTGGTCATCCCACAACCCACACCGCTGACACCTTGCACAAGGAAGCATTTTGCACCTTCTCAAACGACAAGGGAGCCGCGTTGCGCAGTGGATAGTGCTATGGCTTCGCATCTGAGTGGTCCTGGGTTCATTCCCCAGTTGATGTGGTAGTGTTTTTTAAGACCGCAACGGTTCCCGGGTCGACCCAGCCTTAAATGCGTACCGGTTCAGTGCGGGAAGTAAAAGCGGCGAGGGAGAGGAGATGGCAACCGCCCTCATATAGCCGAGCCTTTGAAATGTGAGATGGCTAACAGTAATGCTATGGGTTACTTTACTTTACTTTTTACAACGTACTATAGTGTTGGCCTACATTAAACCTTTCTCAAACGGCAAGTACGGGATCAAGACGCTAAGCAGCGCATGAGCTGCAGTGGTCAGCGACCCGTAGCTGACTGCTAGCGTCAGGGCTAGCGAACCAGAGCTGGCAAGACCCTTCTACACCTCCACGCGGTGATCCTGGATAACAGGCAGCAGCAGGGCAGACTGGCTAAGGAGAAGGGATCGAAGAGGGAATGCTAACCCGGTACTCAAAAAATGCTTGCTGAAGTCGGATGTGTTGCACCGAAAGGTGCAAATATCGCAGTCAAGCTGTAAACTATGACACAACGCATTCCGTTCTCTGGACTACATTCTGATACTTAAGCCCTTTCAGGGTATGGTAGCGGGAGATTTAGAACGAACGAACGCAGAAGAAGAAAAAGAAGAAGAAGAAGAAGAAGAAGAAGAAGAAGAAGAAGAAGAAGAAGAAGAAGAAGAAACGGCAAGTACGTACTATAGTGTTGGCCTATATTAAACCTTTCTCAAACGGCTCACCAAACAAACATGCTAAGTGCTTAGACACATGGATATGTAAGATTGTGCACTCTGGAAGGTGAACTCATTTTTGAAATGGATTATGAAGTTGGATGCACAGGACAGCAATAATACCTCAATAATATCTTGCGTCTTCCTTTGGGTCAATGATCAATGTGAAATTACCTGAATCAGCGAATGAGCAGACAGCGACTCATGGCATGCTGTTTGCATCAAGATAAGCAACCCAGTCCTGACCAAGATCCTGTTTGGACCACAAGCGGCGGTCCTTAAAAACAGGCTGCTTTAGTGCAGCCTGGCTAATAGAATAGCGATTGCTGTGGGAAGCCAAACCGGCATCCAAAAGAGTGTGATGAAACCGGATGTGTCGAGACGCCAGGCGCAGACTTCGCAGCTTCGCTTTAAACTACTATAGCACGTCACAACGTCCTTTTCAGGGCGAAAGTCGAAGAAGAAGAAAACCGAAACAGCGCATCGATAATAGTCGATGCAAGCTGGAATAGACATAAACAGGTTCACACACCCACAAACACACACACGCACGCACACACACAGAGAGAGAGAGAGAGAGAGAGAGAGAGAGAGAGAGAGAGAGAGTGTAAGAGTATTTCCAACAAGACAGTATCTTGTACGATTAGAAAACTCAGCTTTGCACATGACACACAGTGTGAAATACTTAATGTGGATCAAAGACAGTTCTAGAAACACCTTTTTCTAAGAAAGCAAAATTAAACAATCAACAAATCGATTTTTCCAGAGATTCGGAAAAACGAAGTCATTGCATAACCAACATAACCATAGACAATACATGTGTACTTGTTTAAGCTTTCTACTTGTGTGTTTTGTGTGTGTGTGAGTGTGTGTGTGTGGGTGTGGGTGTGTGTGTGAGCGTGTGTTTGTGTCTGTGCGTGTGTCTTTCTCTGTGTGTGTGTGTGTAGTGTGTGGGTGTGGGTGTGTGTGTGTGTGTGTGTGCGTGCGTGCGTGTTTGTGTGCGTGCGTGTGTGTGCGTGCGTGAGTGTGTGCGTGCGTGCGTGCGTGCGTGTGTGCGTGCGTGTGTGCGTGCGTGAGTGTGTGCGTGCGTGCGTGCGTGTGTGTGTGTGTGCGCATTTTCTCAGTTCAAACATACATTTTCTCAGTTCAAACATACATTTTCTCAGTTCAAACATACATTTTCTCAGTTCAAACATACATTTTCTCAGTTCAAACATACATTTTCTCAGTTCAAACATACATTTTCTCAGTTCAAACATACATTTTCTCAGTTCAAACATACATTTTCTCAGTTCAAACATACATTTTATTTTGTAATGACACAAAAGGAAGTCAATAGAATGAGGGACATGATTCGTTAACAAAAACCATCACGAGGCTAACTCATATTGCTGTGTGCCTCAGCAGTCACCACGCAATGCACAGCCTAGGCTTTTTTGTTAATCCGTAAAAGACCAAACATACACTGCCAGTGTTTTGAACATGCACCGCATTGGTTAGGAGATCAGTGCCCTAACCACTCAGTCCCATGTCTCACGCTTGTATCTCTAGAACTTTCCGAATCTATAATTAGTCAGTTCCTCGTGATGATAATAATGATGATAATGTTGATGATAGTGATAATGACGTAACTTGACAACCAGTACACGT
The DNA here is from genome assembly GCA_036924085.1 of Ariolimax columbianus. NCBI lineage: Eukaryota > Metazoa > Mollusca > Gastropoda > Stylommatophora > Arionidae > Ariolimax > Ariolimax columbianus. The sequence goes on from JAVGWX010000003.1 coordinate 134,482,550, forward strand.
CATCCTCAGCAGTGGGGGTGTGTCGAATTGCTAAAGCCTTGAAGCGTCCCAGGCAGAAGTTCTCTCCCTCATGTGACATGGTTAGACAAGACGTTCTCTCTCTGATGTGACATGGCCAGACAAGACGTTCTCTCTCTGATGTGACATGGACAGAGTGTGGTGTGTAGAGTGAGGTGTGTAGAGTGTGGTGTGTAGAGTGTGGTGGGTAGAGTGTGGTGTGTAGAGTGTGGTGTGGAGAGTGTGGTGTGTAGAGTGTGGTGTGTAGAGTGTGGTGTGTAGAGTGTAGAGTGTGGTGTGTAGACTGTGGTGTGTAGAGTGTGGTGTGTAGAGTGTGGTGTGTAGAGTGTGGTATGTAGAATGTGATGTATAGACTGTGGTGTGTAGAGTGTGGTGTGTAGAGTGTGGTGTGTAGAGTGTAGAGTGTGGTGTGTAGAGTGTGGTGTGTATGGTTGGATGCGGTGGGAGCAGCTGGTTTCGCGGGTCGGTTAACTCTGGGCATAGGATCTGGAGGTGCTCGACTGATTTCTCCTGGCAGTGACAGAATCTGCAGCTTTGCTCACGTAGTGGGTCTATTCTATTCAGTCTGATGCCATGTAGGTCTATTGTTATGTACATTGTGAAAATCTGATGTCATGTAGGTCTATTGTTGTGTACATTGTAAAAGTCTGATGTCATGTAGGTCTAAGTGGGACGGCGTGGGCTAGTGGTTAAGTGACACGGCTCATAACCGAAGGTGCTAGGTTCGATCCCCATCACAGCACCGTCGGTTACCCTGGAGAAGCAGACCCTTAGAAAATGCAGGAGGACGCAGACCCTTACATAAAATACATGCTGAAGTCGGATGCACTGGACCGACAGGAGCAAAATAAAAACAACAGTGTAACGCACACACACCGCCTTGGGAAATAGAGAAATAAGGCAAACGCAAAAAAAAAATTACAAATGTAGGTCTATTGCTGTGTACATTGTGAAAGACTGATGTCATATAGGTCTATTGTTGTGTACATTGTGAAAGTCTGATGTTATATAGTACTATTGTCTCCGTAATGAAGACATGTTGATTCAACGAGGAATCTTGTAGTATATTCAAATGATATTTGCTTAGTGCATTCGGTTGTCTGAAATGTCGAATTGCTGAAGCCTTGAAGCGTCCCAGGCAGATGTTCTCTCCCTCATGTGACATGGTTAGACAAGACGTTCTCTCTCTGATGTGACATGGCCAGACAAGACGTTCTCTCTCTGATGTGACATGGCCAGACAAGACGTTCTCTCTCTGATGTGACATGGACAGACAAGACGTTTTCTCCCTGATGTGACATGGACAGACAAGATGTTCTCTCCCTGATGGGACATGGCCAGACAAGACGTTCTCTCTCTGATGGGACATGGACAGACAAGAAGTTCTCTCCCTGATGTGACATGGACAGACAAGACGTTCTCTCCCTTATGTGACAAGGACAGACAAGATGTTCTCTCCCTGATGGGACATGGACAGACAAGACGTTCTCTCCCTGATGAGACATGGACAGACAAGACGTTCTCTCCCTGACATGACATGGGCAGACAAGACGTTCTCTCCCTCATGGGACAGGGACAGACAAGACGTTCTCTCACTCATGTGACATGGGCAGACAAGACGTTCTCTCCCTCATGTGACATGGACAGACAAGACGTTCTCTCCCTGATGTGACATGGGCAGACAAGACGTTCTCTCCCTCATGTGACATGGGCAGACAAGACGTTCTCTCACTCATGTGACATGGTCATACAAGACGTTCTCTCCCTCATGAGACATGGTGGGGACGTGCGGTTCGAGCGTGTCATTCAAGTCTGGGCCACGACATACAGTAAACGCACAGTAACCCCCCCCCCCCCCCCCCCATCCAATAGATTATATGTACACCTTCCGGCCACATTGGTGGTTTATGGTAACTTAAAACAGAAACAGAATTCGATCCTCAAAACGAATCTTGTGTCACACTTCAAAGAGAAGTCACCTAACATTCTAACTGATGCGGTACTTGTCGACTGAACTGTGTTTACTCCTGATAAGGATGTGTATACACATTGCGGAGCGCGTGGCCGTATCGTTTCAACGTCTGCCTACTGACATAGAGGACGCGGTTCAAATCCCTGGTAAGGCATATGTTGTTTTTCTGTTGAGAATGAAATAAACAAACATAGCCAGCGCACGTGTGGCGACAGCATGGTCTAAACCCCCAACCCCCTCCCCCTCCCCCCCCCCCCCCCATGGGAATGTAGTCGTACAACATTTATTATACATATTGAGAAGTAATTTAGTTTCTGCATATCAATTATAATAAAGTATTGACAATATGCAGCGCTGCATTGTGTGCAGATATACCATAACTGTCTGGGTTTCACACTTTTACAGGATACTGACTGAAAAGAAGGACCACCTGTAACCTCCCGAGCATATTGTAAAAGACGATTAAATGGGACCTTGCGTGGCTCTACAATGTCAACATGTAAATATATCCCTGCTGATATGGGCACTGCCAATGCTCTGATACAGGCTTTCTGTAATTGACCACATGTTAAGGTAGCACTGAAGTTCACCTGGAGCGTAAAAACGAATCATCATCATCATAAAATGAGTTTGGCGAAGGGGGAAAACGATCTGATGACAGAGTGAGACGGACAACTGCAATGAAAGTCCCGTGTTCAGTCAGTTGCATTGAAAATGGCCTAACGAGCATGATTATGCTATAATTGGAAAACAAATTGTTCAACTTTGCGTTGCTTCCTCTTCGTCTTTCATTTTTCTAGGTGTGTGTGAGAATATGTTTTACACTTCAAAGTACCTGGTGGTCTGTAGAAGCTGATAATGCGCGTGAAGAATTTGAAGTGAAAGATTAGAGTGTCAAAGTGTTTGTAATCGCAGCCCTAAGCTTCCTTCTAATTACATCTGAAAAGTCTACTCACTTTGAAGCGTCAAAAGCAGCTATTTTCTCTAAACTATCAAGTTTGCTGTTTGCTAGGAATCTGACCTCCTTTTAGCTGGGAATGATATTTTAAAATCACTGACCGAGTCTTCTTCTTCTTCATACTGTGTCAGACGTCAACTTGAATTTGTTCGAAGAAAGCAGCTGTCATCCTGAGGCTGTCGACACTGCCATAGAGCTTGTCTAGTGTTGCCACTGGTGATGGCCACATGTCCTTTCTCTGGTCCTCGTATGTCGGGCAGTTTTGCAGCAGATGTTCAGCGGTCATTTTCCCTGTACCACAAGTGCATTCGTCAGTGCCACCTATCTTCAGTTTATTGAATAAATGGTACCTCAGTCTGTTGTGGTCTGTGCGGAGTCTGAAAACTACGACCTGCTCTATTCTGTTCAACTGGTAGTAGGCATCATTTTGTGTGTAGCCAGTATGTTCTGTTTCCCATTTGGCCATGTATCTGGCCCTAATAAACCTTTTGGTCTTTTCGTAGGTCACACTAGAATCTGGTTGTGGTAGTCTTGCACCTTCTTTTGCCAGTCTGCCTGCCTCCTCGTTGCCTTGGATGTTACAGTGGGATGGAACCCACTGTACCAGTACTCTTTTTGGTGCGGACTGATGGCATACTTCACAGAGTACTGCTCTTAAATCATTAAGTTCAGTATTTTTCTGGCTTTTTAGTGCTGTAACCACGACCAGGGCATCTGTAAACAGGACCTTTTTGGTTATAACATGACGGGTTCACGATTTTGGCAATATGGCAGATGGTCTAGAAGTAGCCCTGATAGGAACGGTTTTTATTATCATAAAGTATCTGCCAGACAATTAGTAACTGTATGAGAGTGTTTCTTTTATTTCACCCCTAACACATAACCTTTGACGAAACAGGCCGACATGAACAATGTGTAACTGTTTATAACAAATGTAACAGAATGACGTCAATAGATTCGTCTCTAGATTATAAACAAAATGCATACAATGTCAAGGGCGGTAGAGTTACACAGATCGATGGAGTAGTGTGCACTCTTAAAACTTCTATACTCATGTTTGCTCTTAACATTCTAACAGAAAACTAAATAATGTCGATGGACTACAATTTTGCAGGACGCATACTATACTGATTTCACTAGCCAACCCAACTAAAACAATTACAAGAGAGATCACAGGTATCGATTACCGGTTAGCATACGGTTATCGTATTCATGACAATTAGAGGGTCTCCAATCGCTTCAGTGTACAGATGTTTTCTACTATGGTAACTCAAATACTCCACAGGTTGCATTGGTGGAGCTGATTTGGCGTTGATCAGAATATAAGTAGTTCCATACTAGACACTGCTGTCGGGGATAACTAAGTATCCGCATCTCATAATGCGGTTTGTGCAATTTCCTTCCTCTTTGTCGTGAGAAGAGGTCGCTCTACCACTCTGCCAGTCTGACGTTCTAGCTATGATATTATTTAATGTCAGTGAAAGACCGAACGTCGTTGAGATGAAGAAATCAAAATAATTAAGATACAATGGAAGAATATTAGACCAGGATGGTATACAAGAATACCCATTCAAAATGTCAGGGTACAGTGATCTTGTCACGAATTTCAGACGGGATACCGCTCTAGTAAAATTCATCGCTACTGAAAAAGAGTGCAGCCGCTTTCTGTCAGCAGCATGCAAGATCTGTAGAAATAGGAAATAAAAGTCTCGCGGTCTAGAGCGTGCTTTACGGGAACGTCAAGCTAGAAAGATCCTGACCTGGAGCGCGCTCGGTCTTGTGCGTGTTTCACGGGAACGTCAACCTAGCAGAGAGATGCTCAAATTGAGCACACGGGGTCTTGTGCGTGTTTCACGGGAACGTCAACTTAGCAGACAGCTTGACAGACATGCAGAAATAGAGTTCCACTATACGTCAAAAGAAGAGTAAATACGAAGGGGACACTTGAGAATCTTGTTCCATACAACATGCGCTACCTCCAGCCATCCTACATCACGGGAGTACTGTGTCGATACAGTGCAGTGGATTTTACAACAAAAGACTAAACGAGAAAAAGAACTCTCAGCGATCTGGAATGGCGACACGGCGAGTTGCATCGACGCCCGCTAGGTGAACTGTACATAGGGAAGAAGTTGGTTTCCTCGTCGCTCCTCGCAAAGCCCATTTTGTTCGGTGAGTGACGTTCGAAGACTACTGCCAGGCATTTTTGGATATTGCCATCTCTGGACGCCATGCTGTTGTCGTATGCACCAACGGCAAACAAAGATGAACAAAACCACGCTGATTTCTACGAAAGCCTTCATGGGGACGTCTGGCGACGCCACAACTGCTGGAAGATCTTTATCGACTTCAGGGCCAGAATGAGACCTTGCCAACATAATGAAACATATGTGACAGTAGTCTGGAGAAGCAAGGAACGACGGATGCGACAGATAAACTGTTGCACTGAAACAGCTTTTTCTAGAAGCTCAGGCTCAAGAGGTGCACACATGTGGAACCCAGTGGACTTCATCGTCCACGAAATTGACCATGTCTTGACCAATTGCCGATCGACAACAAATATCGCTGTGGTTGGTTATTTGCCATTGGAAGCGACCACCACCTACTCTGCGCTCTTTTCACTTCCATCGAAAACTTGCAAAGTTCCTACAGCAGCGATCATATCGGGGTCCAGAGAGGCTCATCAATCCCTCGATTGCTAACCCTCACGCAGCTGGCAAGCAGATCGGATCCCTAACAACATCGACACTGTTGCTATCGACACTGTTGCTGACTATGCAAATCTGAGTGCAACAGCTGTATCTGTCACCTACGCACCCAACAAATCGCATTTCACCCGCCATTCGAGAGATGTGTTAGAAGAGTGGCAAAAGATGGCTGGGCGTAAGTTCACCGAAGAACCACATAACCTTTACCAGCCTAAGCAAGATCTGCCTTCAAAACCCTAAAGAAAATCACGAGACCATTGCCCACGAAGGTCTCCTGAAAGCTCAGGAATATCGGCGCAACATTAGTTCAGATGCTTGTGGCCTCGTCGAGCATCGACCAATCATTGCTTGTCTAACAGCTTCCGATGAGTCTCGCATCACTTTAAAGCTGAGCATGGAGTCGATCATGACAGCTTCCTTTAGCGACCTGTTCAGATCACCAGAACCCCCAACAATTACCCTCACATCCACTTTTCCCTCTCTTCCAGACTTCCTGCCTACAGAAATTCGCCATATTGCCTAGTCGATGCCATCAGTAAAGTCTTCAGGTGAATGTGGCATCACGACAGAGGACCTCCGTGATTGCGATCTATCCCCTTACCTAGCAATAGCCCAACGTTTTACATGTTGTCTTCGTTCGGGGGGGGGGGGGGGGGCCCTACCGCCTGGTGCAACTCGAGAACAAGCCTATTGCACAACAAGGGAGACAAACAGGACCTCGGAATCAATCGTCCAATCACTCTTCTCCTGGTCACTTTAGACTGTTTACGACGTGCATCCTCGCCAGAGACCGCACTAATCTCGAATACTGGCAACCAGTAGAACAAACCGGCTTTCGGTGCTTGTACAGCACATTGGACCACATTTTAACCTGCTTCCGCCTTGAAACAGCCCAAGAAACCCAGAAGCCCTTTATATTTACCTACAACGACTAAAAAAAAAAAGTTTTCGATTCCGTAGAACTACAATTTGTCTGGTTTTTACTGTTGGAACAAGATATCGATCTTGATTGCCTCAGAATTCTTGCCAATAGTTACACGAACTGCACTACCACATTTCGTCCCTTCCAGCATCCATTTGGGGTATCAGCACAGAAGGGAGTCCGTCAAGGGAATCCCATCTCATCAAACCTTTTCTCAACTTGCTTTGAATCAGTTAATAACTGATGAAACTTGGACACCTTTGGCATCCTTATTGATGGCAGATGCATCAATCTCCTTTGATTTGCAGCCGACATAGAGTTCATCACAGAGCAGCAGCAGAAGCCAACCAAATGATTCAGCTACTCGATGAGGCGGATAAGAAATCGAGACTAAAAATGAATGTCCCGAAAACCAAAGTATTGAGGAATCGTTTCGCCAATTCTGACCCAGTCTTACATTGGTAAACACAGAGGATGTGGACGAGTACATCTATCTTGGACGCCAACTCAATATGCATGGCAATCTGGAACCTGAACTAACAAAACGTCGCCGCGAGGGCTAGGCTGCCTTTTCCTCCATTAAAACGGTCTTAGATGGCTTGGCTGGACAGACCAGAACCTACGCGTCTCTTACTTCAATTTTACTGTGCTCTCAGCGATGTGCTACGGTGTGGAGACGTGGACTCTCACAGTGTCACTGGAGCAAACATTGAGAGAGACAAATGCATCAAGAGAATTACTGGTCGGAATCAGTCTCCGGAACCAACGCATGCATAGTCTCCGCAGTTCCGACACACGACCATTGGCCTTGTTGAATGATGCGATGATCTATATAGACAAGGTGGGACATGGATGGATAGGTTGTGACGAAACGGTGGCCTATGGAGCACGCGACATCAATCTTGTGTCCTCGAGGCAAAAAAATATCACGTGGGAGACATCAAATGCATTGTTGTCCATAACAATATTCGAGACGCCTATTGTTGAATGCTTACCACTAACTGGACTTCAATGGCCCAAGACAGGGCCCTTTGGAGATAAAGTTGGGACCCGCAGCTGCGCTAAGTAGCGGGTCATAAAGATTAATACCAAGAACAACAAAAGTACGAACGAAGAAGAAGAAATGTAATATTCTTCAAATATTAATGAGACTGACAAATCAGATATTGTCAGCAAATCAAGTTCTTAGATATCATCATTTCGGCTGCCAATATTTTTTTTTTTTTGCTTAGATGTTTGCCTCACTAGTTTCTACTGGCGGAGGCGCGCCATTTTCCACCCCAGACCGTAGTCAATTGGGCGATATCAGGACGCATAAACCAGTGCTTGGATGCATGTGTGCGTCTGTATGTACCTATGCTAGGTTTGTGCGCTCTCAGAAGCTAGCCCAACCAAAGTGGAATGGAAGGGCTTTACCACGAGGGCGCGTGTGAAAGTTGTGCAAGGGTGTGACTGTAGGACAGAGTCAAATGAAACAGAGTGAGGTGAGAGGAGAGAGAAGAGACAAGAGTGTGATTGTTGGACAGAGTCAAATGAAACAGAGTGAGGTGAGAGGAGAGAGAAGAGACAAGAGTGTGATTGTTGGACAGAGTCAAATGAAACAGAGTGAGGTGAGAGGAGAGAGAAGAGACAAGAGTGTGATTGTTGGACAGAGTCAAATGAAACAGAGTGAGGTGAGAAGAGAGAGAAGAGACAAGAGTGTGATTGTTGGACAGAGTCAAATGAAACAGAGTGAGGAGAGAGAAGAGACAAGAGTGTGATTGTTGGACAGAGTCAAATGAAACAGAGTGAGGTGAGAAGAGAGAGAAGAGACAAGAGTGTGATTGTTGGACAGAGTCAAATGAAACAGAGTGAGGAGAGAGAAGAGACAAGAGTGTGATTGTTGGACAGAGTCAAATGAAACAGAGTGAGGAGAGAGAAGAGACAAGAGTGTGATTGTTGGACAGAGTCAAATGAAACAGAGTGAGGAGAGAGAAGAGACAAGAGTGTGATTGTTGGACAGAGTCAAATGAAACAGAGTGAGGTGAGAAGAGAGAGAAGAGTTGAGTGTGATAGATTCTCCCACGGCTGCCAATAATGACCAAATAAACTTTAGGAAGACAAACTCTGCTTTTCTCCTATTCTGGTTCATCGATATTGGTCGGCATAAAGGGCTCACAACTGGAAAGAAATCAATTAGTCACACCGCCTACCGTAATCCCTTTCAAATGTTCTATAAGAAGGGTTTTGCTTCTAGACACTGGTTTAATTCTAAGACATAATGACGTCAGCATTTCTAGAGGGGTTTTCATTTTGATGGAATAATGCGTGATTGTCCCCCTTGTCAATCACAACGTACCTTGAGGTGGAGGTCATAACAATCCCATTTTTGCATGCGACTAGCCGCTTCATCATGTAAAACAAACTACTACAATAAGCACCACTAGAGGAGCAAACAGTGATTTAGCCCAGGCTTCCTCTAAGGCGGCATCGATAGTAGTGGTTATATGCTTTGTAGGGCGATAAAAGAAGAAGAATGCATGATTGAAGCTGTCACATTTGGTTCTGCCTGTTCGATATCTATTTGGTTCTGCCTGTCCGATATCTTGTTCTAGAGTATGTACTGATCAGTAATATTTGAACATTAAAGATACTGTCCCATCCTACCACACTTTGGACTCCCTCGTCTACAGACTAGTCTCTCATCCTGGATTTCAGCTGACCGGTATGACCATCAAGGATATTTGACGGGTACACAAAGACGGGTCTAGTGCCCAGAGATAGCCAAATGAAAGATGACCTTTCAATTCAAGTCCATTCGAGTCGGAAAGCAGACAACATTTACGCGGTCTCACTGAAAGGAGTTTACGTCAGAAATGAAGAGAAAGTCATACTTCACTTCCCCATGTACAATCGGGGAGAGATGAAAGTCTTCTGTTTAATATTACGCCCTTGGATACGATAGAAAGAGCTAGTAATACTGGCGCAGGAAGTGTCAATAGAAAATGTCGGACTGTCGGGTATGTCCTCACACAGTACTTCAGCCAGATTCATGGGTCACAATTATTTATCGATGATATAACCTGTACGATTCAAGGACCCTTCGTACATCAACTTCTGCAAATCTTAACTTAACAGAATCCACTAGTTGGTGTGGAGCAGAAAGGGATTGTGAGATTGCTACATATATCTAATGACTGTTATTTATATATGTAATGAAATGATTGCTACATTTATGAATGAAATTAGTGCTACATTTATGAATGAAATTAGTGCTACATTTATGAATGAAATTAGTGCTACATTTATATTTAAAATTATCGGTACATTTTTTTTCAAACAATCAAATCTATTGTCCTATTCTCGAACAATTAAATCTGTTTTCCTATTCTCAAACAATCAAATCTAGTGTTCTATTCTCCAACAATCAAATATATTGTCCTATTTTCAAACAATCAAATCTAGTGTTCTATTCTCAAACAATCAAATTGATTGTCCTATTCTCAAACAATCTAACATTGTATCCTCATAGACTTGGCGCCCTATCTCATCCTACTCTGTGCACTACTATCGGAAAATGATGTTGTTAGAGACTTCAGTAAACTAAGTCACAGTTAGCAGGATGTTGAGTGGCCAGTTCGTTTCGTCGCTTCTTTTTGCTACCTTAGTCGTTTGCCAGATACCTATTTACATCGGGGTCGACTAGAGCGTATCTATAGCGGGATTTGTAACCCATACCTTTACTACAAGCCAGTGCCTTACCACTACGCTAATAGTACGTACTATTAATTAATCAAACATAGTTTACTTTAACCAAAGACGTCCCAGAATTGAATCTCGAATATACCAAGAAGAGTTCATAGCTCAATGTTTGCAGACGATCTGGCTATGTGGACCTCTGAAAAGAATCTCACCATAGCAAGAAATCGGATGCAGCAGGCCCTAACATCGCTGGAAGAGTGGGCGAAGTCATGGCTGGTCAAAATAAACGAGGAGAAAACCACATGTACAATATTCTCGCTATCAATCAAACCCCAAAACACCAAATTAAGTCTAAACGGCAAATACCTGCAGCCAAACGACAACCCAAACTATCTGGGAGTCACTTTTGATTGGCGCATGACATGGAAAAGTCAGATCGAGAGAAACCGACTGAGAGCCAGAGAAAGAATGGCACTCATGAGGAAACTTGCTGGCACAAGCTGGGGAGCAGACGAAAGCATACTAAAGAAACTGTACACTGGAAGAGTGAGACCAGTTCTCGAGTATGACATTGCGGCATGGACAACAGCAGCAAAGGCGAACTTCGATAAAGTTAGCAAACTCCAAAACCAAGCCATGAGAGTTATAACAGAAGGCATGAAGACAACGCCAATTGTAGAACTTGAAAATATTACAAAACTGCAATCCATGACCGACAGAAGAGACTGCAGAGCCCAGCTGCAATCAGAGAAACTCAGAAGACTGACTGACCATCCAATGCACCAGAGACTAAACAATTTTGGAAATGGGAAACTAAAGCGAAGAAACTTTGCAGAAATAGCCAAAGCAAAGATGCACGAATACCCCATGAACGCACTAACCACACCAAAGCCCATCCCTACTGTACGAAAATCTACCTGGAAGCAGTATATATTTCCAGAGGTGGTAAAAAATATACCACGTATTAAAAACAAAAACTGCCGGTCCGAAAAAGAGAAAAGAGATACTACCCTGAGTTACATAACGGAAAACTACCCAAGCATGGACTGGACCCATGCATACACCGACGGTTCCGTAACAATTACAACACAGTACGGAGGGGCAGGAGCATTCCTGAGCCTACCAAATGGCAGAAAAATAACACTTTCATTCGCTACTGGAAAATACACAAGCAATTTCAGAGCGGAGGCAGAGGCACTGAGGGCGGCAGTAGAAGAAATGGTGAGAGGTAAAAGGAATGAAAGCCACATAGTCCTGCTAACAGATGCACTGGCCGTAGTCACAGCACTGAAAAGCCTGAAAAATACTGAACTTAATGATTTAAGAGCAGTACTCTGTCAACTATGCCAGCAGGCCGCACCAAAAAGGGTAGTGGTGCAGTGGGTTCCATCTCACTGCAACATCCAAAGCAACGAGGAGGCAGACAGACTGGCAAAAGAAGGTGCAAAACTACCACAACCTGATACTAGTATGACATACGAAGAGTCAAAACGGCTCATTATAGCTAGATACATGACCAAATGGGAAACCGAACATACTGGCTACACCAAAAACGATGCCTATTACCAGTTGAACAGAGGAGAGCAGGTCGTGGTCTTCAGACTTCGCACTGGCCACAATAGACGCAGGTACCACCTATTCAACAAATTGAAGATAGGTGGCACCGACGAATGCCCGTGTGGTACCGGGAAAATGACCGCTGAGCATTTGCTGCAAAACTGGCCGACATACGAGGATCAGAGAGAGCAGATGTGGCCATCACCAGTGGCAACACAAGACAAGCTCTATGGCAGTGTCGACCGCCTCAGGATGACGGCTGCTTTTTTCGAAAAAATAATGGTTACTGTCTGACTGCGTACGAAGAAGAAGAATCTCGATGGGTGTCAAGATGCTGAGCAGCGCATGAGCTGCAGTGGTCAGCGACCCATAGCTGACTGCTAGTGTCAGGGCCAGCGAACCAGAGCTGCCAAGACCCTTCTACACCTCCACGTGGTGATCCTGGATTACAGACTGCAGCGTGGCGGACTGGCTAAGGAGATGGGATCGAAGAGGGAATGCTAACCCGGTTCTCAAAAAATGCTTGCTGAAGTTGGATGTGTTGGACCGAAAGGTGCAAATATCGCAGCCAAGCTGTAAACTATGACACAACGCATTCCGTTCTCTGGAATACATTCTGCTACTTACCCTTTCATGGTTTGGTAGTGGGAGATTGAGAACGAACGAAGAAGAAGAAGAAGAAGAAGAAGAAGAAGAATCTCGATTGCCATAACACTGCTCTATTTTATTTTGTCTAGTCTGTATGTTTTCAGAAAGCCTAAAATATATTTATATTTTCGATTTTCATTAAGTTCGTTTTTATTGTATTATGTTTTATTCTTTTCATATATTTTTTGTGGCATAGTATCTTTAGGACCAAAAATACTTCTCTCTTCTTGTGCCATTCGACCGTCTTGGTTGCTATTACTGCTGCGCATGTGATAATAAACAAATGTTAAAACAGAAACTTGACAATAACAGCTAATAACAACCGCAAACAGCTGACATAAATGAGATACAGACGGTATCAATGTTACTGTATTCATTTATAGAGCAGTATTTCCTAACACCAGTCCATTTCTATAAACACAATTCTACATGGTAAACAAAACTTAACTTAACGTCTTTATACTGGTTTAGAAGACTACAGAGAAAATACCAGTTTCTTGGAGGGTGGTTTTTAATGTTGTGCGAGTCCATTTTAATAGACTCAAACACTACAGCTAAGTAGAGTCCAGCCAGTTAGGCAGCCATCTATAACTGCTCTTAACAAACCACATGGGAAACGAACAAACAACTTGGGTTGATTTTGAACTTGAATTTTGTTTCGACAGCCTAGTCTTTTCGATCTGCAACTGCCAAAGGATTGTTAGCGTGCTCGACACTGAACACGGGCGTCCGATCTCGTTACCCAGAGATCAAGGGAATTTTTACCAAAAGATCTACGTGAAATAAATTCAAGTGTCCGCCGTGATTCGAATTCGCGATCTCCTGTACCCGAGGCGGACACCTTCCGACGAGACCACTGAGTCCCCACGTGTGCTGTCATGTGCCTGCACCCGAGGCGGACACCTTCCACGAGACCACTGAGTCCCCATCTGTGTTGTCATATGCCATGGTCCATGTCATGCTGCACTATACTTACTAGACTTGTGAATATTGAAAGGAAGAACATTCTCGTCATTAGACTGCATTGTAATTCCCGATTTGTTTGTGGGATTGAGGTAGGCCAGTTTACGTCCTCAGTATATTGTCTCTATCTACGTGACAGTACCCATTTACAACTGGACTGACTGGAGCGTGTTGAGACCATTTAGTAAACCTAGTGTCACTGCCGCTAGTGACAAACAATCTAAACACTGGATCATTCAGAAGCTCGATAACAGACTAGTGGGCGCTAAGAAGACACATATTTTATAACCATGTCTGTCGTTCATACACTTCTCAGACATAGTAGTTAATGTCCGTGTTTACATCTCGACATAAAAATCCAATTCATTAACTACTACGTTCCGCTTACGGCTCAGTGAAGTTTATTCACTATTCCCAACTCCATGGCCGGTCCCAAGCTACGAAAAAGATTAACTAACATTTCTAACGAGCCGTCCTTGAATGAGAAAGACACTGTAACACGGTCTATGACGTGGACCAGCCAAAGCCTCATGGAAAATTATTTCCGTCGTTTCTAGCACATGGTATGTCTGCTTGAAGAAGGTTGTTTGAAGAGTTATGCAGCGAAAGATGATTGTGGCGAAGAAGAATTGCAAAGCCGCTCTAAGCAAAACAAACTAGTGAAATCTTCTTTTTCTTGTTCTATTTTCACTCAAGAGTATAGGACCACCACTATGGTTGGACTTTTTAAGGAAATCTGCACAAGGCAATGTGTGTTATTGCAATGATGCTTTCTACAGCAGTTTGATTAGCACGATAAAGTTGCTTGCGCCATCTACAACTCTCTTTAGCCTCCTTTTATGCACGTAAACAGGAAGGTGCAGTGGCGCTATTCTTTACTCTCCCGTAAAGGACCCCAGAATCCGTCAAAAATATTAACATATTCCTAAAAACATTCCGATCTGGTTCAAGATTTTAACTTACTTTAGCATTCTGTGTACACTCATTACAGAGTAGAACAGATGATCGGTCACAAAATGGTTGCACACAGTCTAGTTTACGGCAGGTGATAATACAACTTTAACATGCATGTTCTCGTGTCCAACATTTAGAAGAAACGTGCTAAACTAAGGATAATAAGTTTCGGTAATAAACGACAGTAATTACGACTAGCTAACTTTCTATTCATCTAATTTCAAGACAATGAAAAGTTACAATTCAGAACGAGGCTGGCTTTGATCGAATGACCTATAAAAACTAGCCTCTGTCTGAACTATGACGGCCTGTCATAATTTCTCGTACATCTCCTTGCTTCCTACCAAGTTACAATGAGCTTCCTGTGGCCCCCTTGGTTCGGGGTCATGTAATCCCGTCGCCAGCCTTGCGGAATCCCTGACCATGGGATCCCTGACACTGAATCCCTGACCCCGTGGATCCCAGACACACAGACACTGTCACGGAAGTGTATCCTCTAACATACAAGACAATCTGCTACCTTGCAGGAAGGATTGGGAAAACTAAAGACAAACCCAACAAATTGCCAGAAAGCGGATGCAGATGCACAGAGCCAGTTTAACCAGATATACAACATATCTCAAGATACCATGTAGAGTGGGACAACGGATTCTATATGTGGTGCTCTGCCTGTTAAAACCTGCCAAGCGGAATGAGTGCCGAGCCCTTTGCCTGAAATATGCCAACCTCAAGATACTCATGGTCACCCTGACCCAATTCGGACAGACAGGAAACGTGAACCGTGGGTAAACATTACTGACCGGAACTCACTGAAACCAATAAGACCTAACATTATGAACTGGATTACAAGATGTATTTACCATAAAAAGCAGGCGCTGGCAGCTAGACTTGTTGAAGAGAAGATAGATGTGGCGTTAATACAATAAACGCGACTGAGCCACCAACGGGGACGGTGGGGGCTAGTGGTTAAGTGGCACGGCTCACAACCGGAAGGTGCTGGGTTCGATCCCCATCACAGCACCGGCCGTTAACCCGGAGAAGCAAACCCTTAGAAAATTCAGGAGTAAGAAGATCCTTACATAAAATAGATGCAGAAGTCGGATGCATTGGGCCGACAGGCGCAAAATTAAAACCACAGTGCAACGTACACTGCCTTGGGGATTAGAGAAATAAGGCGAACGCAACTACAAAAAAAGAAAAGAAAAAAAATAACCACCAACAAGGGGATAACAGACATACAGACAGGATAGAGATGGCCACAGTGAAGAAGAGTACACACATCAATACACAACTCCATGCCAGCTAAGCAGTTAGAAGCGTCCACAAAATTGGGGCAGAGACCATCTGAACAGATTTATGCATCGACCACCAGCCGATCCGACTATTTAATATCTACAGCCCTGTGGACAGATTCATCATGCTAGAAGCGATGGAGATAGGAGAAACACGCTGCAAGATGGGGTTACTAAAACCCGATGTAAAAGATGAGGGCATGGAGAAATGGGAAATATACACAAATATGCACCTTATTAATGTCCAAAGAAGACCCCCCCCCCCCCAACCTCCCCACCGCCTCTCCCAACCCAACCTTCTTCTCAAGAAATTGAGAAAGTGGCAAATAATACCCACCCTGGACTTGACGTTTCTGATGGCAAATCTGACCTACAAGACGGGTGTAATGACAATGAACGAATATGCAGACAGTGACCAGCATAACCAATCAAACTCTAGATCAATCTTAAATATTTTTCTGGGATCAAGATGCTGAGCAGCAGATGAGCTGCAGTGGTTAGCGACCCATAGTTGACTGCTAGCGTCAGGGCCAGCCAACCAGAGCTGGCAAGACCCTTCTACACCTCCACGCGGTGATCCTGGATAACAGGCTGCAGCAGGGCGGACTGGCTAAGGAGAAGGGATCGAAGAGGGAATGCTAACCCGGTACTCAAAAAATGCTTGCTGAAGTCGGATGTGTTGGACCGAGAGGTGCAAATATCGCAGTCAAGCTGTAAACTACGACACAACGCATTCCGTTCTCTGGACTACATTCTGCTACTTAGGCCCGTGTCAGGGTTTGGTAGCGGGAGATTGAGAAGGAACGAAGCCAAGCCAAGCCAAATATTTTCCTGAAGAATAAAAACAACTTCCCTGAAATTTGAAAAGAGCAGACTGGGAAAAATGTACAATGCTCACGGGTAAATACAGCGATACCTTAACCCCGCATCAAAAGAAAGGTAAAGGGATATGACAGATGAGCTAAGACCATTCTAAGAGCCGCAAAAGAATATGTACCTAGAGAAGCAAAGTTTGATTACAAATCAAAAGAGGTGCAATGACTGACAGAAGAACTTTCATCATAGAAATAGGAGCAGTAGAACGAAGCACATAGATCAATACAGCCTTCAAGGCAGCCTCTGTCAGCTACATATTACAGGTAAAGAAAGCTTCAAGGTAGAGCTTTGAAGTAAGAACGGAGAGTCTGTCTGGACAGGGATGGAAATAAGTTTTGGAGACTGGCTAATGCCAGTAAACCAGTAAAAACAGTAGCCGTCCACCAATAATAATAGAGCCAATCAGGAAATGTTTGAATAAAAGAGCTGCACACATATGCAAGTATTAGCCAGATAAAAGTACCAAAAGACAGACAGCAGGTCATAAAAGAGATCCAAGAACTAATGAATACGCCTATGATAGCAGAAGATCATTTGACGTCCACGAAGATCATTTGACGTCCACTTTCCACACTGAGAAGACTAGAGAACGTACTGCAGGGACTCAAACCAAAGAAGTCACCAGCCATAGATGATACCACAAACGAGATGCTAATAAAGATGAGACCAAAAGTGAAGAGGTTACTACTAAATGTAATAAATGCCAGTTTGGTAACAGGATTGGGGCCTGCAGACAGAAAGGAAAACATCATGGTGCCTATCCTAAAGGAAGGCAAGGACAGACTAGACCCAGGTCCCCTTTCGCTGTTCCTGATCATTATGAACGACATAAATAAAGACATGCACACTGGAGTACATGCTGCGATGTATGCAGACGACTTGGCACTGTGGGCAACAGAAAGATCAATAGCAGTTGCAAATTTTTTAAATGCAAGAAATACTGAGGAAACTATAAACATGGATAAAGTTATGATTGCTGTTCATTAGCGAGAAGAAAGCCACATATGTAGTTTTCATATTATCCAAAAATATACAGACAGCGAGACTTACAATGAATGACTAAGTACACCAACCAGAACACAATCTAACAAACCCGTATCTAAGAATAAGTCTGGATCGTAGAATGGCATTTGTCTAGTAAATAGGATAAGCAGAAAAAGAGTCAGGTGTCGAATAACATCCAAAATACCCCGGGTATTGCCGACTGTTTAGTAAAGACCAAGTTATCGTAGTTATATCCGAACTGTCCGCACAAGAATTAAACAGCACATGTACACCAAATTCCAGATATTCTATATTACTGCGATTTGACAAACATGGCAGCAGTATATGCATTTCAAGACTGACCCCAGCCCACTGACCTGAGTAAAACGGTCTGACCCACGTCAACTTCCGTCGAGGAGAAAACTACATCGGTATTGAGATCCTGAAAAAGACAGCAGAAATTATTAGAGAATCTGAAGACCCAGTCTAAATAAGCAATGATTGCAAACGAAGAACCAAATGAGCAATAACCGCAAACGAAAAATTAGCCAAACAATGAAGACAGCTACTTATGAGTATATTGTTGACGTGGTGTGTGCCCCATATTGGTGTTTTGCTGAGTTGTTGTTTTTTTTTCAATTTGCACTTGACTTTCGTATTATGCTGCGTCCCTTGTTTGTTTCTTTTGTCGGCACACGTGTTGTAGGTACAGACTTGATCTTAGGATTTGTAGTTTTAGTCAGAAGGTCACAAGAGTGGAATTTGTGAAACAAGTATCAAGGAAAGATTAGCGATGGCCAAAGATGTCAAATTGCACAATCAAGGCAAAGACAATGATCGCGAGTGATGTAATGTAGTGCACCCTCGATACGGAGATGGTACATGAACTGATCAGCCGACCTTCGATACGGAGATGGTACATGAACTGATCAGCCGACCTTCGATACGGAGATGGTACATGAACTGATCAGCCGACCTTCAATACGGAGATGGTACATGAACTGATCAGCCGACCTTCGATACGGAGATGGTACATGAACTGATCAGCCGACCTTCAATACGGAGATGGTACATGAACTGATCAGCCGACCTTCGATACGGAGATGGTACATGAACTGATCAGCCTACCTTCAATACGGAGATGGTACATGAACTGATCAGCCGACCTTCGATACGGAGATGGTACATGAACTGATCAGCCGACCTTCAATACGGAGATGGTACATGAACTGATCAGCCGACCTTCGATACGGAGATGGTACATGAACTGATCAGCCGACCTTCAATACGGAGATGGTACATGAACTGATCAGTCGACCTTCGATACGGAGATGGTACATGAACTGATCAGCCGACCTTCAATACGGAGATGGTACATGAACTGATCAGCCGACCTTCAATACGGAGATGGTACATGAACTGATCAGCCGACCTTCGATACGGAGATGGTACATGAAC
Source organism: Ariolimax columbianus (assembly GCA_036924085.1). Taxonomy (NCBI): domain Eukaryota; kingdom Metazoa; phylum Mollusca; class Gastropoda; order Stylommatophora; family Arionidae; genus Ariolimax; species Ariolimax columbianus. The sequence continues at coordinate 134,501,541 of JAVGWX010000003.1, forward strand.
TGATCAGCCGACCTTCAATACGGAGATGGTACATGAACTGATCAGCCGACCTTCGATACGGAGATGGTACATGAACTGATCAGCCGACCTTCAATACGGAGATGGTACATGAACTGATCAGTCGACCTTCAATACGGAGATGGTACATGAACTGATCAGCCGACCTTCAATACGGAGATGGTACATGAACTGATCAGCCGACCTTCGATACGGAGATGGTACATGAACTGATCAGCCGACCTTCAATACGGAGATGGTACATGAACTGATCAGCCGACCTTCAATACGGAGATGGTACATGAACTGATCAGCCGACCTTCAATACGGAGATGGTACATGAACTGATCAGCCGACCTTCAATACGGAGATGGTACATGAACTGATCAGCCGACCTTCAATACGGAGATGGTACATGAACTGATCAGCCGACCTTCAATACGGAGATGGTACATGAACTGATCAGCCGACCTTCAATACGGAGATGGTACATGAACTGATCAGCCGACCTTCAATACGGAGATGGTACATGAACTGATCAGCCGACCTTCAATACGGAGATGGTACATGAACTGATCAGCCGACCTTCAATACGGAGATTGTACATGAACGGATCAGCCGACCTTCGATCTACAGATTGCGCATGAATAGATGTTGACCTTCAATACGGAGATTGTACATGTACTGATCAGCCGACCTTCGATCTGGAGATTGTACATGCACTGATTAACTGACCTTCGATCTGGAGATTTTTCCAGAACTGATTAACCGACCTTCGATCTGGAGATTGCACATGAACTGATTAACCGACCTTCGATATGGAGATTGTACATGCACTGATTAACTGACCTTCGATCTGGAGATTGTTCCAGAACTGATTAACCGACCTTTGATCTGGAGATTGTACATGCACTGATTAACTGACCTTCGATCTGGAGATTGTTCCAGAACTGATTAACCGACCTTTGATCTGGAGATTGTACATGAACTGATTAACCGACTTTCGATTTGGAGATTGTTCATGCACTGATTAACTGACGTTCGATCTGGCGACTGACATGATAACGAATTTGAACATAGCAAAATGTATTGTTATTATCCATAATGGTTAACTCTGTGTCTGGTCTCTCCATCCTGCCCTGATCCAGAGCGCGTCGTTTCCTGTTCGTATTTGCATTCTGAAATGAACTGAATGGTATCTTGGTGCTGTCGTAGAAACGTCTATTACAAGAACAGATAATGCCGAGAATTGAAATACTGTAATTTTCCCTTTCATTTATGTCGTCGACAGTTTCTCTCTGGTCAGACGTACACTGAGTTCTTCCACAGACGAGTACGAGAGCTAACCCAATTTCTAGTCCATAAGCCTTGGCCTGGCAACGGGTGTCAAATGTTTGCTTTCCTGGCCAGCAAACCGGATCTCATGAACGGGAGTCTTGATAAATTAAGATCAATAGATCGCTACCCCATGCAGACTTTCGTGGATCACTTGTCTGGCCAGGTCCGATTTCTGTGTTGTTTGAGAATTCAACGAATGTATAAAACTAAACCAACTCTTACAAAAACAGTCAGACATATGCTGGGCAAGGTATCTTATACAGATATAATAATTTACTCATGATATTCATAACTGTTAAAATCTACAATGCAAACCTCGTAAAGTAGAAAAACAGGGGAAAAATAAAGATGCTGGACAATTGGTTAAAATATTAGCGATAACGATCGTGCAATATAAATGCAATATAAACACTCAAAAACATATACACCAAAGAACATAAACTAAAGTGAAATAATAGTCATACAGTTACTTATACTTACCACTACTAAAACACACAAGCATGAACTATACCACTACTTAAACATGCAATGATGAGTTATGGAACTATACCACTACTTAAACACACAAGCATGAGTTATGGAACTATACCACTACTTAAACACACAAGCATGAGCTATGGAACTATACCACTACTTAAAAACACAAGCATGAGTTATGGAACTATACCACTACTTAAAAACACAAGCATGAGTTATGGAACTATGCCATAACTTAAAAACACAAGCATGAGTTATGGAACTATGCCACTACTTAAACATACAATGATGAGCTATGTAACTATGCCACTACTTAAACATACAATGATGAGCTATGTAACTATGCCACTACTTAAACATACAATGATGAGCTATGTAACTATGCCACTACTTAAACATACAATGATGAGCTATGTAACTATGCAACTACTTAAACATACAATGATGAGCTATGTAACTATGCCACTACTTAAACATACAATGATGAGCTATGTAACTATGCCACTACTTAAACATACAATGATGAGCTATGTAACTATGCCACTACTTAAACATACAATGATGAGCTATGTAACTATGCCACTACTTAAACATACAATGATGAGCTATGTAACTATGCCACTACTTAAACATACAATGATGAGCTATGTAACTATGCCACTACTTAAACATACAATGATGAGCTATGTAACTATGCCACTACTTAAACATACAATGATGAGCTATGTAACTATGCCACTACTTAAACATACAATGATGAGCTATGTAACTATGCCACTACTTAAACATACAATGATGAGCTATGTAACTATGTCACTACTTAAACATACAAGCATGAAATATGGAACTATACTACTACTTAAACACACAAGCATGAAATATGGAACTATGCCACTACTTAAACATACAAGCATGAAATATGGAACTATGCCACTACTTAAACACACAAGCATGAAATATGGAACTATGCCACTACTTAAACACACAAGCATGAAATATGGAACTATGCCACTACTTAAACATACAAGCATGAAATATGGAACTATGCCACTACTTAAACACGCAAGCATGAAATATGGAACTATGCCACTACTTAAACACACAAGCATGAAAGATGGAACTTTGCCACTACTTAAACATACGAGCATGAAATATGGAACTATGCCACTACTTAAACATACGAGCATGAAATATGTAACTATTTCACTACTAAACATACGAGCATGAAATATGTAACTATTTCACTACTAAACATACGAGCATGAAATATGTAACTATTTCACTACTAAACATACGAGCATGAAATATGGAACTATGCCACTACTTAAACATACGAGCATGAAATATGTAACTATTTCACTACTAAACATACGAGCATGAAATATGGAACTATGCCACTACTTAAACATACGAGCATGAAATATGTAACTATTTCACTACTAAACATACAAGCATGAGTTATGGAACTATGCCACTACTTAAACACAGAAGCATGAAATATGTAACGAAACAATAAATGATAAATCGATGCATCTAACAAATCACATTTACAAGTGTCAGGTTTGGTTCACTGATCTTTGTGATTTAGGGCCACATGTGTCAATTACCACTTATCTTTGTGATTTAGGGCTACATGTGTCAGTCATCAGTGATGTTATCTCATACCGTCTTCTTGAGTTTCGCTCCTGTGTCTTTGCTTCCCTCTACTACTACACTTTGTCATATCTTCTTGTGTCCCCTCATTCTTGACTTTTCTCGTGAGATTCAACCAAAACATGTCTTGTATTATTGTGTTGGTTTCCTTATGTTATATCTGATCTACTCTCCCAAAGTTATGTCTGATCCTCTCTCAAAAATGTATGTACGACCCACTCTCACTAAGTTATGTACGACCAACTCTCCCAAAGTTATGTACGACCCACTCTCCCAAAATTATATTTGATCCACTCTCCCAAAGTTATGTACGACTCACTCTCCCAAAGTTATAACTGATTCTCTCTCCCGAAGTTCTGTCTGATCCTTTCTCCCAAAGTTATGTCTGGTCCTCTCTCCCAAAGTTATGCCTGGTCCTCTCTTCCAAAGTTATAACTGGTCCTCTCTCCCAAAGTTATGTCTGGTCATCTCTCCCAAAATTCTGTCTGGTCCTCTCTCCCAAAGTTATGACTGGTATTCTCTCCTGAAGTTATGTCTGGTCATCTCTCCCAAAGTTATAACTGGTCCTCTCTCCCAAAGTTATGTCTGGTCCTCTCTCCCAAAGTTCCGTCTGGTTCTCTCTCCCAAAGTTCTGTCTGGTTCTCTCTCCCAAAGTTATGACTGGTCCTTTCTCCCAAAGTTATGTCTGGTCCTCTCTCCCAAAGTTATGTCTGGTCCTCTCTCCCAAAGTTATGTACGACCCACTCTCCCAAAGTTATATTTGATCCCCTCTCCCAAAGTTATGTACGACTCACTCTCCCAAAGTTATAACTGATTCTCTCTCCCACAGTTCTGTCTGATCCTCTCTCCCAAAGTTATGACTGGTCCTCTCTCCCAAAGTTATGTCTGGTTCTCTCTCCCAAAGTTATGGCTGGTCCTCTCTCCCAAAGTTATGTACGACCCACTCTCCCAAATTTATATTTGATCCACTCTCCCAAAGTTATGTACGACTCACTCTCCCAAAGTTATGTACGACCCACTCTCCCAAAGTTATGTACGACCAACTCTCCCAAAGTTATGTACGACCCACTCTCCCAAAGTTATAACTGATTCTCTCTCCCAAAGTTATGTCTGGTCCTCTCTCCCAAAGTTCTGTCTGGTTCTCTCTCCCAAAGTTATGACTGGTCCTCTCTCCCTAAGTTATTTCTGGTCCTCTCTCCCAAAGTTATGTCTGGTCAACTCTCCCAAAGTTATGTACGACCGACTCTCCCAAAGTTATGTACGACCCATTCTCCCAAAGTTATAACTGATTCTCTCTCCCAAAGTTATGTCTGGTCCTCTCTCCCAAAGTTCTGTCTGGTCCACTATCCCAAAGTTATAAAAGGTCCTCTCTCCCAAAGTTATGTCTGGTCATCTCTCCCAAAGTTCTGTCTGGTCCTCTCTCCCAAAGTTATAACCGGTCCTCTCTCCCAAAGTTCTGTCTGGTCCTCTCTCCCAAAGTTATAACTGGTCCTCTCTCCCAAAGTTCTGTCTGGTCCTCTATCCCAAAGTTATGTCTGGTCCTCTCTCCCAAAGTTATGACTGGTCCTCTCTCCCAAAGTTATAACTGGTCCTCTCTCCCAAAGTTCTGTCTGGTTCACTCTCCCAAAGTTATGACTGGTCCTCTCTCCCAAAAGTAATAACTGGTACTCTCTCCAAAAGTTATGTCTGGTCCTCTCTCCCAAAGTTATAACTGGTCCTCTCTCCCAAAGTTATAACTGGTCCTCTCTCCCAAAGTTATGTCTGGTCCTCTCTCCCAAAGTTCTGTCTGGTCCTCTCTCCCAAAGTTCTGTATGTTCCTCTCTCACAAAGTTCTGTCTGGTCCTCTCTCCCAAAGTTATGTCTGGTCCTCTCTCCCAAAGTTCTGTCTGGTCCTCTCTCCCAAAGTTATGTCTGGTCCTCTCGCCCAAAGTTATGTCTGGTCCTCTCTCCCAAAATTATAACTGCTCCTCTCTCCCAAAGTTATAACTGGTCCTCTCTCCCAAAGTAATGTCTGGTCATCTCTCCCAAAGTTATAACTGGTCCTCTCTCCCAAAGTTATGTCTGGTCCTCTCTCCCAAAGTTATAACTGGTCCTCTCTCCCAAAGTTATAACTGGTCCTCTCTCCCAAAGTTCTGTCTGGTCCTCTCTCCCAAAGTTCTGTCTGGTCCTCTCTCCCAAAGTTCTGTCTGTTCCTCTCTCCCAAAGTTCTGTCTGGTCCTCTCTCCCAAAGTTATGTCTGGTCCTCTCTCCCAAAGTTCTGTCTGGTCCTCTCTCCCAAAGTTATGTCTGGTCCTCTCTCCCAAAGTTATGTCTCGTCCTCTCTCCCAAAGTTCTGTCTGGTCATCTCTCCTAAAGTTATAACTGGTCCTCTCTCCCAAAGTTATGTCTGGTCCTCTCTCCCAAAGTTATAACTGGTCCTCTCTCCCAAAAGTTAAAACTGGTCCTCTCTCCCAAAGTTATGTCTGGTCCTCTCTCCCAAAGTTATAACTGGTCCTCTCTCCCAAAGTTATAACTGGTCCTCTCTCCCAAAGTTATGTCTGGTCCTCTCCCCCAAAGTTCTGTCTGGTCCTCTCTCCCAAAGTTATGTCTGGTCCTCTCTCCCAAAGTTCTGTCTGGTCCTCTCTCCCAAAGTTCTGTCTGTTCCTCTCTCCCAAAGTTCTGTCTGGTTCTCTCTCCCAAAGTTATGTCTGGTCCTCTCTCCCAAAGTTCTGTCTGGTCCTCTCTCCCAAAGTTATGTCTGGTCCTCTCTCCCAAAGTTATGTCTGGTCCTCTCTCCCAAAGTTCTGTCTGGTCCTCTCTCCCAAAGTTGTTCTGTCTGGTCCTCTCTCCCAAAGTTATGTCTGTTCCTCTCTCCCAAAGTTCTGTCTGGTTCTCTCTCCCAAAGTTATGACTGGTCCTCTCTCCCAAAATTCCGTCTGGTCCTCTCTCCCAAAGTTCTGTCTGGTTCTCTCTCCCAAAGTTCTGTCTGGTCCTGTCTCCCAAAGTTATAACTGGTCCTCTCTCCCAAAATTCTGTCTGGTCCTCTCTCCCTAAGTTATAACTGGTCCTCTCTCCCAAAGTTATGGCTGGTCATCTCTCCCAAAGGTATAACTAGTCCTCTCTCCCAAAGTTATGTCTGGTCCTCTCTCCCTAAGTTCCGTCTGGTCCTCTCTCCCAAAGTTCTGTATGGTTCACTCTCCAAAAGCTATGACTGGTCCTCTCTCCCAAAGTTATGTCTGGTCCTCTCTCCCAAAGTTATGTCTGGTCCTCTCTCCCAAAGTTATGACTGGTCCTCTCTCCCAAAGTTATAACAGGTCCTCCCTCCCAAAGCTATAACTGGTCCTCTCTCCAAAAGTTCTGTCTGGTTCACTCTCCCAAAGTTATTACTGGTCCTCTCTCCCAAAGTTATGTCTGGTCCTCTCTCCCAAAGTTATGTCTGGTCCTCTCTCCCAAAGTTATGGCTGGTCCTCTCTCCAAAAGTTATGTCTCGTCCTCTCTCCCAAAGTTATGTCTGGGGCTGCCTCCCAAATTTATGTCTGGTCCTCTCTCCCAAAGTTATGTCTGGTCCTCTCTCCCAAAGTTATGACTGGTCCTCTCTCTCAAAGTTATGTCTGGTCCTCTCTCCCAAAATTATAACTGATCCTCTCTCCCAAAGTTATAACTGGTCCTCTCTCCCAAAGTTATATATGGTCCTCTCTCCCAAAGTTATGTCTGTTCCTCTCTCCAAAAGTTATGTCTGGTCCTCTCGCTCAAAGCTATGTCTGGTCCTCTCTCCCAAAGTTATGTCTGGTCCACTCTCCCAAAGTTCTGTCTGGTCCTCTCTCCCAAAGTTATAACTGCTCCTCTCTCCCAAAGTTCTGTCTGGTCCTCTCTCCTAAAGTTCTGTCTGGTCCTCTCTCCCAAAGTTATGTCTGGTCCTCTCTCCCAAAGTTCTGTCTGGTCCTCTCTCCAAAATTTATGTCTGGTCCTCTCTCCCAAAATTATAACTGCTCCTCTCTCCCAAAGTTAAAACTGGTCCTCTCTTCCGAAGTTATATATGGTCCTCTCTCCCAAAGTTATGTCTGTTCCTCTCTCCCAAAGTTATGTCTGGTCCTCTCTCTCAAAGTTATGTCTGGTCCTCTCTCCCAAAGTTATGTCTGGTCCTCTCTCCCAAAGTTATGTCTGGTCCTCTCTCTCAAAGTTATGTCTGGTCCACTCTCCCAAAGTTATGTCTGGTCCTCTCTCCCAAAGTTGTAACTGCTCCTCTCTCCGAGAGTTCTTTCTGGTCCTCTCTCCTAAAGTTCTGTCTGGTCCTCTCTCCCAAAGTTATGTCTGGTCCTCTCTCCCAAAGTTCTGTCTGGTCCTCTCTACCAGAGCTATGACTGGTTCTCTTTCCCAAAGCTATGTCTGGTCCTCTCTCCCAAAGTTATGACTGGTCCTCTCTCCCAAAGTTATGTCTGATCCTCTCTCCAAAAGTTCAGTCTGATCCTCTCTCCCAAAGTAATGTCTGGTCATCTCTCCCAAAGTTATAACTGGTCCTCTCTCCCAAAGTTATGTCTGGGCCTCTCTCCCAAAGTTATAACTGGTCCTCTCTCCCAAAAGTTAAAACTGGTCTTCTCTCCCAAAGTTATGTCTGGTCCTCTCTCCCAAACTTATAACTGGTCCTCTCTCCCAAAGTTATAACTGGTCCTCTCTCCCAAAGTTCTGTCTGGTCCTCTCTCCCAAAGTTATGTCTGTTCCTCTCTCCCAAAGTTCTGTCTGGTTCTATCTCCCAAAGTTATGACTGGTCCTCTCTCCCAAAATTCCGTCTGGTCCTCTCTCCCAAAGTTCTGTCTGGTTCTCTCTCCCAAAGTTATGACTGGTCCTCTCTCCTAAAGTTATGTCTGGTCCTCTCTCCCAAAGTTATGTCTGGTCCTCTCTCCCAAAGTTATGTACGACCCACTCTCCCAAAGTTATGTCTGGTCCTCTCTCCCAAAGTTCTGTCTGGTCCTCTCTCCCAAAGTTCTGTATGTTCCTCTCTCCCAAAGTTCTGTCTGGTCCTCTCTCCCAAAGTTATGTCTGGTCCTCTCTCCCAAAGTTCTGTCTGGTCCTCTCTCCCAAAGTTATGTCTGGTCCTCTCGCCCAAAGTTATGTCTGGTCCTCTCTCCCAAAATTATAACTGCTCCTCTCTCCCAAAGTTATAACTGGTCCTCTTTCCCAAAGTAATGTCTGGTCATCTCTCCCAAAGTTATAACTGGTCCTCTCTCCCAAAGTTATAACTGGTCCTCTCTCCCAAAGTTATAACTGGTCCTCTCTCCCAAAGTTATGTCTGGTCCTCTCTCCCAAAGTTCTGTCTGGTCCTCTCTCCCAAAGTTATGTCTGGTCCTCTCTCCCAAAGTTCTGTCTGGTCCTCTCTCCCAAAGTTCTGTCTGTTCCTCTCTCCCTAAGTTCTGTCTGGTCCTCTCTCCCAAAGTTATGTCTGGTCCTCTCTCCCAAAGTTCTGTCTGGTCCTCTCTCCCAAAGTTATGTCTGGTCCTCTCTCCCAAAGTTATGTCTGGTCCTCTCTCCCAAAGTTCTGTCTGGTCATCTCTCCTAAAGTTATAACTGGTCCTCTCTCCCAAAGTTATGTCTGGTACTCTCTCCATAAGTTCCCTCTGATCCTTTCTCCCAAAGTTCTAACTGGTCCTTTCTCCCAAAGTTATGTCTGGTCCACTCTCCCAAATTTATAACTGGTCCTCTCTCCCAAAGTTATGTCTGGTCCTCTCTCCCAAAGTTATAACTGGTCCTCTCTCCCAAAGTAATGTCTGGTCATCTCTCCCAAAGTTATAACTGGTCCTCTCTCCCAAAGTTATGTCTGGGCCTCTCTCCCAAAGTTATAACTGGTCCTCTCTCCCAAAAGTTAAAACTGGTCCTCTCTCCCAAAGTTATGTCTGGTCCTCTCTCCCAAAGTTATAACTGGTCCTCTCTCCCAAAGTTATAACTGGTCCTCTCTCCCATAGTTATGTCTGGTCCTCTCCCCCAAAGTTCTGTCTGGTTCTCTCTCCCAAAGTTATGTCTGGTCCTCTCTCCCAAAGTTCTGTCTGGTCCTCTCTCCCAAAGTTATGTCTGGTCCTCTCTCCCAAAGTTATGTCTGGTCCTCTCTCCCAAAGTTATGTCTGGTCCTTTCTCCCAAAGTTCTGTCTGGTCCTCTCTCCCAAAGTTGTTCTGTCTGGTCCTCTCTCCCAAAGTTATGTCTGTTCCTCTCTCCCAAAGTTCTGTCTGGTTCTCTCTCCCAAAGTTATGACTGGTCCTCTCTCCCAAAATTCCGTCTGGTCCTCTCTCCGAAAGTTCTGTCTGGTTCTCTCTCCCAAAGTTCTGTCTGGTCCTGTCTCCCAAAGTTATAACTGGTCCTCTCTCCCAAAATTCTGTCTGGTCCTCTCTCCCTAAGTTATAACTGGTCCTCTCTCCCAAAGTTATGGCTGGTCATCTCTCCCAAAGGTATAACTAGTCCTCTCTCCCAAAGTTATGTCTGGTCCTCTCTCCCTAAGTTCCGTCTGGTCCTCTCTCCCAAAGTTCTGTATGGTTCACTCTCCAAAAGTTATGACTGGTCCTCTCTCCCAAAGTTATGTCTGGTCCTCTCTCCCAAAGTTATGTCTGGTCCTCTCTCCCAAAGTTATGACTGGTCCTCTCTCCCAAAGTTATAACAGGTCCTCCCTCCCAAAGTTATAACTGGTCCTCTCTCCAAAAGTTCTGTCTGGTTCACTCTCCCAAAGTTATTACTGGTCCTCTCTCCCAAAGTTATGTCTGGTCCTCTCTCCCAAAGTTATGTCTGGTCCTCTCTCCCAAAGTTATGGCTGGTCCTCTCTCCAAAAGTTATGTCTCGTCCTCTCTCCCAAAGTTATGTCTGGGGCTGCCTCCCAAATTTATGTCTGGTCCTCTCTCCCAAAGTTATGTCTGGTCCTCTCTCCCAAAGTTATGACTGGTCCTCTCTCTCAAAGTTATGTCTGGTCCTCTCTCCCAAAATTATAACTGATCCTCTCTCCCAAAGTTATAACTGGTCCTCTCTCCCAAAGTTATATATGGTCCTCTCTCCCAAAGTTATGTCTGTTCCTCTCTCCAAAAGTTATGTCTGGTCCTCTCTCTCAAAGCTATGTCTGGTCCTCTCTCCCAAAGTTATGTCTGGTCCTCTCTCTCAAAGTTATGTCTGGTCCTCTCTCCCAAAGTTATGTCTGGTCCTCTCTCCCAAAGTTATGTCTGGTCCTCTCTCCCAAAGTTATAACTGCTCCTCTCTCCCAAAGTTCTGTCTGGTCCTCTCTCCTAAAGTTATGTCTGGTCCACTCTCCCAAAGTTCTGTCTGGTCCTCTCTCCCAAAGTTATAACTGCTCCTCTCTCCCAAAGTTCTGTCTGGTCCTCTCTCCTAAAGTTCTGTCTGGTCCTCTCTCCCAAAGTTATGTCTGGTCCTCTCTCCCAAAGTTCTGTCTGGTCCTCTCTCCAAAATTTATCTCTGGTCCTCTCTCCCAAAATTATAACTGCTCCTCTCTCCCAAAGTTAAAACTGGTCCTCTCTTCCGAAGTTATATATGGTCCTCTCTCCCAAAGTTATGTCTGTTCCTCTCTCCCAAAGTTATGTCTGGTCCTCTCTCTCAAAGTTATGTCTGGTCCTCTCTCCCAAAGTTATGTCTGGTCCTCTCTCCCAAAGTTATGTCTGGTCCTCTCTCTCAAAGTTATGTCTGGTCCACTCTCCCAAAGTTATGTCTGGTCCTCTCTCCCAAAGTTATAACTGCTCCTCTCTCCGAGAGTTCTGTCTGGTCCTCTCTCCCAAAGTTATGTCTGGTCCTCTCTCCCAAAGTTCTGTCTGGTCCTCTCTACCAGAGCTATGACTGGTTCTCTTTCCCAAAGCTATGTCTGGTCCTCTCTCCCAAAGTTATGACTGGTCCTCTCTCCCAAAGTTATGTCTGATCCTCTCTCCAAAAGTTCAGTCTGATCCTCTCTCCCAAAGTAATGTCTGGTCATCTCTCCCAAAGTTATAACTGGTCCTCTCTCCCAAAGTTATGTCTGGGCCTCTCTCCCAAAGTTATAACTGGTCCTCTCTCCCAAAAGTTAAAACTGGTCCTCTCTCCCAAAGTTATGTCTGGTCCTCTCTCCCAAACTTATAACTGGTCCTCTCTCCCAAAGTTATAACTGGTCCTCTCTCCCAAAGTTATGACTGGTCCTCTCTCCCAAAGTTATGTCTGGTCCTCTCTCCCAAAGTTATGTCTGGTCCTCTCTCCCAAAGTTATGTACGACCCACTCTCCCAAAGTTATGTACGACCAACTCTCCCAAAGTTATGTACGACCCACTATCCCAAAGTTATAACTGATTCTCTCTCCCAAAGTTCTGTCTGGTCCTGTCTCCAAAAGTTATAACTGGTCCTCTCTCCCAAAATTCTGTCTGGTCCTCTCTCCCTAAGCTATAACTGGTCCTCTCTCCCAAAGTTATGGCTGGTCATCTCTCCCAAAGTTATAACTAGTCCTCTCTCCCAAAGTTATGTCTGGTCCTCTCTCCCTAAGTTCCGTCTGGTCCTCTCTCCCAAAGTTCTGTATGGTTCACTCTCCAAAAGTTATGACTGGTCCTCTCTCCCAAAGTTATGTCTGGTCCTCTCTCCCAAAGTTATGTCTGGTCCTCTCTCCCAAAGTTATGACTGGTCCTCTCTCCCAAAGTTATAACAGGTCCTCCCTCCCAAAGTTATAACTGGTCCTCTCTCCAAAAGTTCTGTCTGGTTCACTCTCCCAAAGTTATTACTGGTCCTCTCTCCCAAAGTTATGTCTGGTCCTCTCTCCCAAAGTTATGTCTGGTCCTCTCTCCCAAAGTTATGGCTGGTCCTCTCTCCAAAAGTTATGTCTCGTCCTCTCTCCCAAAGTTATGTCTGGGGCTGCCTCTCAAATTTATGTCTGGTCCTCTCTCCCAAAGTTATGTCTGGTCCTCTCTCCCAAAGTTATGACTGGTCCTCTCTCTCAAAGTTATGTCTGGTCCTCTCTCCCAAAATTATAATTGATCCTCTCTCCCAAAGTTATAACTGGTCCTCTCTCCCAAAGTTATATATGGTCCTCTCTCCCAAAGTTATGTCTGTTCCTCTCTCCAAAAGTTATGTCTGGTCCTCTCTCCCAAAGCTATGTCTGGTCCTCTTTCCCAAAGTTATGTCTGGTCCTCTCTCTCAAAGTTATGTCTGGTCCTCTCTCCCAAAGTTATGTCTGGTCCTCTCTCCCAAAGTTCTGTCTGGTCCTCTCTCCCAAAGTTATAACTGCTCCTCTCTCCCAAAGTTCTGTCTGGTCCTCTCTCCTAAAGTTCTGTCTGGTCCTCTTTCTCAAAGTTATGTCTGGTCCTCTCTCCCAAAGTTATGTCTGGTCCACTCTCCCAAAGTTCTGTCTGGTCCTCTCTCCCAAAGTTATAACTGCTCCTCTCTCCCAAAGTTCTGTCTGGTCCTCTCTCCTAAAGTTCTGTCTGGTCCTCTCTCCCAAAGTTATGTCTGGTCCTCTCTCCCAAAGTTCTGTCTGGTTCTCTCTCCCAAACTTATAACTGGTCCTCTCTCCCAAAGTTATAACTGGTCCTCTCTCCCAAAGTTATGACTGGTCCTCTCTCCCAAAGTTATGTCTGGTCCTCTCTCCCAAAGTTATGTCTGGTCCTCTCTCCCAAAGTTATGTACGACCCACTCTCCCAAAGTTATGTACGACCAACTCTCCCAAAGTTATGTACGACCCACTATCCCAAAGTTATAACTGATTCTCTCTCCCAAAGTTCTGTCTGGTCCTGTCTCCAAAAGTTATAACTGGTCCTCTCTCCCAAAATTCTGTCTGGTCCTCTCTCCCTAAGCTATAACTGGTCCTCTCTCCCAAAGTTATGGCTGGTCATCTCTCCCAAAGTTATAACTAGTCCTCTCTCCCAAAGTTATGTCTGGTCCTCTCTCCCTAAGTTCCGTCTGGTCCTCTCTCCCAAAGTTCTGTATGGTTCACTCTCCAAAAGTTATGACTGGTCCTCTCTCCCAAAGTTATGTCTGGTCCTCTCTCCCAAAGTTATGTCTGGTCCTCTCTCCCAAAGTTATGACTGGTCCTCTCTCCCAAAGTTATAACAGGTCCTCCCTCCCAAAGTTATAACTGGTCCTCTCTCCAAAAGTTCTGTCTGGTTCACTCTCCCAAAGTTATTACTGGTCCTCTCTCCCAAAGTTATGTCTGGTCCTCTCTCCCAAAGTTATGTCTGGTCCTCTCTCCCAAAGTTATGGCTGGTCCTCTCTCCAAAAGTTATGTCTCGTCCTCTCTCCCAAAGTTATGTCTGGGGCTGCCTCTCAAATTTATGTCTGGTCCTCTCTCCCAAAGTTATGTCTGGTCCTCTCTCCCAAAGTTATGACTGGTCCTCTCTCTCAAAGTTATGTCTGGTCCTCTCTCCCAAAATTATAATTGATCCTCTCTCCCAAAGTTATAACTGGTCCTCTCTCCCAAAGTTATATATGGTCCTCTCTCCCAAAGTTATGTCTGTTCCTCTCTCCAAAAGTTATGTCTGGTCCTCTCTCCCAAAGCTATGTCTGGTCCTCTTTCCCAAAGTTATGTCTGGTCCTCTCTCTCAAAGTTATGTCTGGTCCTCTCTCCCAAAGTTATGTCTGGTCCTCTCTCCCAAAGTTCTGTCTGGTCCTCTCTCCCAAAGTTATAACTGCTCCTCTCTCCCAAAGTTCTGTCTGGTCCTCTCTCCTAAAGTTCTGTCTGGTCCTCTTTCTCAAAGTTATGTCTGGTCCTCTCTCCCAAAGTTATGTCTGGTCCACTCTCCCAAAGTTCTGTCTGGTCCTCTCTCCCAAAGTTATAACTGCTCCTCTCTCCCAAAGTTCTGTCTGGTCCTCTCTCCTAAAGTTCTGTCTGGTCCTCTCTCCCAAAGTTATGTCTGGTCCTCTCTCCCAAAGTTCTGTCTGGTTCTCTCTCCAAAATGTATGTCTGGTCCTCTCTCCCAAAATTATAACTGCTCCTCTCTCCCAAAGTTAAAACTGGTCCTCTCTTTCGATATTATATATGGTCCTCTCTCCCAAAGTTATGTCTGCTCCTCTCTCCCAGAGTTCTGTCTGGTCCTCTCTCCTAAAGTTCTGTCTGGTCCTCTCTGCCAAAGTTATGTCTGGTCCTCTCTCCCAAAGTTCTGTCTGGTCCTCTCTACCAAAGCTATGACTGGTTCTCTCTCCCAAAGTTATGTCTGATCCTCTCTCCCAAAGTTCAGTCTGATCCTCTCTCCCAAAGTAATGTCTGGTCATCTCTCCCAAAGTTATAACTGGTCCTCTCTCCCAAAGTTATGTCTGGGCCTCTCTCCCAAAGTTATAACTGGTCCTCTCTCCCAAAAGTTAAAACTGGTCCTCTCTCCCAAAGTTATGTCTGGTCATCTCTCCCAAACTTATAACTGGTCCTCTCTCCAAAAGTTATAACTGGTCCTCTCTCCCCAAGCTATGTCTGGTCCTCTCTCCCAAAGTTATGTCTGGTCCTCTCTCCCAAAGTTCTGTCTGGTCCTCTCTCCCAAAGTTCTGTCTGTTCCTCTCTCCCAAAGTTCTGTCTGGTTCTCTCTCCCAAAATTATGTCTGGTCCTCTCTCCCAAAGTTCTGCCTGGTCCTCTCTCCCACAGTTATGCCTGGTCCTCTCTCCCAAAGTTATGTCTGGTCCTCTCTCCCAAAGTTATGTCTGGTCCTCTCTCCCAAAGTTATTTCTGGTCCTCTCTCCCAAAGTTCTGTCTGGTCCTCTCTCCCAAAAGTTCTGTCTGGTCCTCTCTCCCAAAGTTATGTCTGTTCCTCTCTCCCAAAGTTCTGTCTGGTTCTCTCTCCCAAAGTTATGACTGGTCCTCTCTCCCAAAATTCCGTCTGGTCCTCTCTCCCAAAGTTCTGTCTGGTTCTCTCTCCTAAAGTTATGACTGGTCCTCTCTCCTAAAGTTATGTCTGGTCATCTCTCTCAAAGTTATGTCTGGTCCTCTCTCCCAAAGTTATGTACGACCCACTCTCCCAAAGTTATGTACGACCAACTCTCCCAAAGTTATGTACGACCCACTCTCCCAAAGTTATAACTGATTCTCTCTCCCAAAGTTCTGTCTGGTCCTCTCTCCCAAAGTTATAACTGGTCCTCTCTCCCAAAGTTATGTCTGGTCCTCTCTCTCTAAGTTATAACTGGTCCTCTCTCCCAAAGTTATGGCTGGTCATCTCTCCCAAAGGTATAACTAGTCCTCTCTCCCAAAGTTATGTCTGGTCCTCTCTCCAAAATTTATGACTGGTCCTCTGTCCTAAAGTTATGTCTGGTCCTCTCTCCCAAAGTTATGTCTGGTCCTCTCTCCCAAAGTTATGTACGACCCACTCTCCCAAAGTTATGTACGACCAACTCTCCCAAAGTTATATACGACCCACTCTCCCAAAGTTATAACTGATTCTCTATCCCAAAGTTCTGTCTGGTCCTCTCTCCCAAAGTTATAACTGGTCCTCTCTCCCAAAATTCTGTGTGGTCCTCTCTCCCTAAGTTATAACTGGTCCTCTCTCCCAAAGTTATGGCTTGTCATCTCTCCCAAAGGTATAACTAGTCCTCTCTCCCAAAGTTATGTCTGGTCCTCTCTCCCTAAGTTCCGTCTGGTCCTCTCTCCCAAAGTTCTGTATGGTTCACTCTCCAAAAGTTATGACTTGTCCTCTCTCCCAAAGTTATGTCTGGTCCTCTCTCCCAAAGTTATGCCTGGTCCTCTCTCCCAAAGGTATGACTGGTCCTCTCTCCCAAAGTTATAACAGGTCCTCCCTCCCAAAGTTATAACTGGTCCTCTCTCCCAAAGTTCTGTCTGGTTCACTCTCCCAAAGTTATTACTGGTCCTCTCTCCCAAAGTTATGTCTGGTCCTCTCTCTTAAAGTTATGTCTGGTCCTCTCTCCCAAAGTTATGGCTGGTCCTCTCTCCAAAAGTTATGTCTCGTCCTCTCTCCCAAAGTTATGACTGGAGCTGCCTCCCAAATTTATGTCTGGTCCTCTCTCCCAAAGTTATGTCTGGTCCTCTCTCCCAAAGTTATGACTGGTCCTCTCTCTCAAAGTTATGTCTGGTCCTCTCTCCCAAAATTATAACTGATCCTCTCTCCCAAAGTTATAACTGGTCCTCTCTCCCAAAGTTATATATGGTCCTCTCTCCCAAAGTTATGTCTGTTCCTCTCTCCAAAAGTTATGTCTGGTCCTCTCTCCCAAAGCTGTGTCTGGTCCTCTCTCCCAAAGTTATGTCTGGTCCTCTCTCTCAAAGTTATGTCTGGTCCTCTCTCCCAAAGTTATGTCTGGTCCTCTCTCCCAAAGTTCTGTCTGGTCCTCTCTCCCAAAGTTATAACTGCTCCTCTCTCCCAAAGTTCTGTCTGGTCCTCTCTCCTAAAGTTCTGTCTGGTCCTCTTTCTCAAAGTTATGTCTGGTCCTCTCTCCCAAAGTTATGTCTGGTCCACTCTCCCAAAGTTCTGTCTGGTCCTCTCTCCCAAAGTTATAACTGCTCCTCTCTCCCAAAGTTCTGTCTGGTCCTCTCTCCTAAAGTTCTGTCTGGTCCTCTCTCCCAAAGTTATGTCTTGTCCTCTCTCCCAAAGTTCTGTCATGTCCTCTCTCCAAAATTTATGTCTGGTCCTCTCTCCCAAAATTATAACTGCTCCTCTCTCCCAAAGTTAAAACTGGTCCTCTCTTCCGAAGTTATATATGGTCCTCTCTCCCAAAGTTCTGTCTGTTCCTCTCTCCCAAAGTTATGTCTGGTCCTCTCTTTCAAAGTTATGTCTGGTCCTCTCTCCCAAAGTTATGTCTGGTCCTCTCTCCCAAAGTTATGTCTGGTCCTCTCTCTCAAAGTTATGTCTGGTCCACTCTCCCAAAGTTATATCTGGTCCTCTCTCCCAAAGTTATAACTGCTCCTCTCTCCCAGAGTTATGTCTGGTCCTCTCTCCTAAAGTTCTGTCTGGTCCTCTCTCCCAAAGTTATGTCTGGTCCTCTCTCCCAAAGTTCTGTCTGGTCCTCTCTACCAAAGCTATGACTGGTTCTCTTTCCCAAAGCTATGTCTGGTCCTCTCTCACAAAGTTATGACTGGTCCTCTCTCCCAAAGTTATGTCTGATCCTCTCTCCCAAAGTTCAGTCTGATCCTCTCTCCCAAAGTAATGTCTGGTCATCTCTCCCAAAGTTATAACTGGTCCTCTCTCCCAAAGTTATTTCTGGGCCTCTCTCCCAAAGTTATAACTGGTCCTCTCTCCCAAAAGTTAAAACTCGTCCTCTCTCCCAAAGTTATGTCTGGTCCTCTCTCCCAAACTTATAACTGGTCCTCTCTCCCAAAGTTATAACTGGTCCTCTCTCCCCAAGTTATGTCTGGTCCTCTCTCCCAAAGTTCTGTCTGGTCCTCTCTCCCAAAGTTATGTCTGGTCCTCTCTCCCAAAGTTCTGTCTGGTCCTCTCTCCCAAAGTTCTGTCTGTTCCTCTCTCCCAAAGTTCTGTCTGGTTCTCTCTCCCAAAGTTATGTCTGGTCCTCTCTCCCAAAGTTCTGTCTGGTCCTCTCTCCCACAGTTATGCCTGGTCCTCTCTCCCAAATGTATGTCTGGTCCTCTCTCCCAAAGTTATGTCTGGTCCTCTCTCCCAAAGTTCTGTCTGGTCCTCTCTCCCAAAGTTCTGTCTGGTCCTCTCTCCCAAAGTTATGTCTGGTCCTCTCTCCCAAAGTTATTTCTGGTCCTCTCTCCCAAAGTTCTGTCTGGTCCTCTCTCCCAAAAGTTCTGTCTGGTCCTCTCTCCCAAAGTTATGTCTGTTCCTCTCTCCCAAAGTTATGTCAGGTTCTCTCTCCCAAAGTTATGACTGGTCCTCTCTCCCAAAATTCCGTCTGGTCCTCTCTCCCAAAGTTCTGTCTTGTTCTCTCCCCTAAAGTTATGACTGGTCCTCTCTCCTAAAGTTATGTCTGGTCCTCTCTCCCAAAGTTATGTCTGGTCCTCTCTCCAAAAGTTATGTACGACCCACTCTCCCAAAGTTATGTACGACCAACTCTCCTAAAGTTATGTACGACCCACTCTCCCAAAGTTATAACTGATTCTCTCTCCCAAAGTTATGTCTGGTCCTCTCTCCCAAAGTTATAACTGGTCCTCTCTCCCAAAGTTCTGTCTGGTCCTCTCTCTCTAAGTTATAACTGCTCCTTTCTCCCAAAGTTATGGCTGGTCATCTCTCCCAAAGGTATAACTAGTCCTCTCTCCCAAAGTTATGTCTGGTCCTCTCTCCCTAAGTTCCGTCTGGTCCTCTCTCCCAAAGTTCTGTATGGTTCACTCTCCAAAAGTTATGACTGGTCCTCTCTCCAAAAGTTATGTCTGGTCCTCTCTCCCAAAGTTATGTCTGGTCCTCTCTCCCAAAGTTATGACTGGTCCTCTCTCCCAAAGTTATAACTGGTCCTCTCTCCCAAAGTTATAACTGGTCCTCTCTCCCAAAAATCTGTCTGGTTCACTGTCCCAAAGTTATTACTGGTCCTCTCTCCCAAAGTTATATCTGGTCCTCTCTCCCAAAGTTATGTCTGGTCCTCTCTCCCAAAGTTATGGCTGGTCCTCTCTCCAAAAGTTATGTCTCGTCCTCTCTCCCAAAGTTATGTCTGGGGCTGTCTCCCAAATTTATGTCTGGTCCTCTCTCCCAAAGTTATGTCTGGTCCTCTCTCCCAAAGTTATAACTGGTCCTCTCTCCCAAAGTTATATATGGTCCTCTCTCCCAAAGTTATGTCTGTTCCTCTCTCCCAAAGTTATGTCTGGTCCTCTCTCCCAAAGCTTTGTCTGGTCCTCTCTCCCAAAGTTATGTCTGGTCCTCTCTCTCAAAGTTATGTCTGGTCCTCTCTCCCAAAGTTATGTCTGGTCCTTTCTCCCAAATTTATGTCTGGTCCTCTCTCCCAAAATTATAACTGCTCCTCTCTCCCGAAGTTAAAACTGGTCCTCTCTTCCGAAGTTATATGTGGTCCTCTCTCCCAAAGTTATGTCTGTTCCTTTCTCCCAAAGTTATGTCTGGTCCTCTCTCTCAAAGTTATGTCTGGTCCTCTCTCCCAAAGTTATGTCTGGTCCACTCTCCCAAAGTTCTGTCTGGTCCTCTCTCCCAAAGTTATAACTGCTCCTCTCTCCCAAAGTTCTGTCTGGTCCTCTCTCCAAAACTTATGTCTGGTCCTCTCTCCCTAATTTATGTCTGGTCCTCTCTCCCAAAATTATAACTGCTCCTCTCTCCCAAAGTTAAAACTGGTCATCTCTTCCGAAGTTATATATGGTCCTCTCTCCTAAAGTTATGTCTGTTCCTCTCTCCCAAAGTTATGTCTGGTCCTTACTCTCAAAGTTATATCTGGTCCTCTCTCCCAAAGTTATGTCTGGTCCTCTCTCCCAAAGTTATGTCTGGTCCTCTCTCTCAAAGTTATGTCTGGTCCACTCTCCCAAAGTTCTGTCTGGTCCTCTCTCCCAAAGTTATAACTGCTCCTCTCTCCCAAAGTTCTGTCTGGTCCTCTCTCCTAAAGTTCTGTCTGGTCCTCTCTCCCAAAGTTATGTCTGGTCCTCTCTCCCAAAGTTATGTCTGGTCCTCTCTCCCAAAGTTATGACTGGTCCTCTCTCCCAAAGTTCTGTCTGGTCCTCTCTCCTAAAGTTCTGTCTGGTCCTCTCTCCCAAAGTTATGTCTGGTCCTCTCTCCCAAAGTTCTGTCTGGTCCTCTCTACCAAAGCTATGACTGGTTCTCTCTCCAAAAGCTATGTCTGGTCCTCTCTCCCAAAGTTATGTCTGGTCCTCTCTCCCAAAGTTATGTCTGGTCCTCTCTCCCAAAGTTATAACTGGTCCTCTCTCCCAAAGTAATGTCTGGTCATCTCTCCCAAAGTTATAACTGGTCCTCTCTCCTAAAGTTCTGTCTGGTCCTCTCTCCCAAAGTTATAACTGCTCTTCTCTCCCAACGTTCTGTCTGGTCCTCTCTCCTAAAGTTCTGTCTGGTCCTCTCTCCCAAAGCTATATATGGTCCTCTCTCCCAAAGTTATGTCTGTTCCTCTCTCCCAAAGTTATGTCTGGTCCTCTCTCTCAAAGTTCTGTCTGGTCCTCTCTCCTAAAGTTCTGTCTGGTCCTCTTTCCCAAAGTTATGTCTGGTCCTCTCTCCCAAAGTTCTGTCTGGTCCTCTCTCCCAAATTTATGTCTGGTAATCTCTCCCAAAATTATAACTGCTCCTCTCTCCCAAAGTTAAAACTGGTCCTCTCTTCCGAAGTTATATATGGTCCTCTCTCCCAAAGTTATGTCTGTTCCTCTCTCCCAAAGTTATGTCTGGTCCTCTCTCTCAAAGTTATGTCTGGTCCTCTCTCCCAAAGTTATGTCTGGTCATCTCTCCCAAAGTTATGTCTGGTCCTCTCTCTCTCAAAGTTATGTCTGGTCCACTCTCCCAAAGTTCTGTCTGGTCCTCTCTCCCAAAGTTATAACTGCTCCTCTCTCCCAAAGTTCTTTCTGGTCCTCTCTCCTAAAGTTCTGTCTGGTCCTCTCTCCCAAAGTTATGTCTGGTCCTCTCTCCCAAAGTTCTGTCTGGTCCTCTCTCCCAAAGTTATGACTGGTCCTCTCTCCCAAAGTTCTGTCTGGTTCTCTCTCCCACAGTTATGCCTGGTCCTCTCTCCCAAAGTTATGTCTGGTCCTCTCTCCCAAAGTTATGTCTGGTCCTCTCTCCCTAAGTTCTGTCTGGTCCTCTCTCCCAAAGTTCTGTCTGGTCCTCTCTCCCAAAGTTATGTCTGGTCCTCTCTCCCAAAGTTATTTCTGGTCCTCTCTCCCAAAGTTCTGTCTGGTCCTCTCTCCCAAAAGTTCTGTCTGGTCCTCTCTCCCAAAGTTCTGTCTGTTCCTCTATCCCAAAGTTATGTCTGGTTCTCTCTCCCAAAGTTATGACTGGTCCTCTCTCCCAAAATTCCGTCTGGTCCTCTCTCCCAAAGTTCTGTCTGGTTCTCTCTCCTAAAGTTATGACTGGTCCTCTCTCCTAAAGTTATGTCTGGTCCTCTCTCCCAAAGTTATGTCTGGTCCTCTCTCCCAAAGTTATGTACGACCCACTCTCCCAAAGTTATGTACGACCAACTCTCCCAAAGTTATGTACGACCCACTCTCCCAAAGTTATAACTGATTCTCTCTCCCAAAGTTCTGTCTGGTCCTCTCTCCCAAAGTTATAACTGGTCCTCTCTCCCAAAGTTCTGTCTGGTCCTTTCTCTCTAAGTTATGACTGGTCCTTTCTCCCAAAGTTATGGCTGGTCATCTCTCCCAAAGGTATAACTAGTCCTCTCTCCCAAAGTTATGTCTGGTCCTCTCTCCCTAAGTTCCGTCTGGTCCTCTCTCCCAAAGTTCTGTATGGTTCACTCTCCAAAAGTTATGACTGGTCCTCTCTCCCAAAGTTATGTCTGGTCCTCTCTCCCAAAGTTATGTCTGGTCCTCTCTCCCAAAGTTATGACTGGTCCTCTCTCCCAAAGTTATAACTGGTCCTCTCTCCCAAAGTTATAACTGGTCCTCTCTCCCAAAAATCTGTCTGGTTCACTCTCCCAAAGTTATTACTGGTCCTCTCTCCCAAAGTTATATCTGGTCCTCTCTCCCAAAGTTATGTCTGGTCCTCTCTCCCAAAGTTATGGCTGGTCCTCTCTCCAAAAGTTATGTCTCGTCCTCTCTCCCAAAGTTATGTCTGGGGCTATCTCTCAAATTTATGTCTGGTCCTCTCTCCTAAAGTTATGTCTGGTCCTCTCTCCCAAAGTTATAACTGGTCCTCTCTCCCAAAGTTATATATGGTCCTCTCTCCCAAAGTTATGTCTGTTCCTCTCTCCCAAAGTTATGTCTGGTCCTCTCTCCCAAAGCTATGTCTGGTCCTCTCTCCCAAAGTTATGTCTGGTCCTCTCTCTCAAAGTTATGTCTGGTTCTCTCTCCCAAAGTTATGTCTGGTCCTTTCTCCCAAATTTATGTCTGGTCCTCTCTCCCAAAATTATAACTGCTCCTCTCTCCCAAAGTTAAAACTGGTCCTCTCTTCCGAAGTTATATATGGTCTTCTCTCCTAAAGTTATGTCTGTTTCTCTCTCCCAAAGTTATGTCTGGTCCTCTCTCTCAAAGTTATGTCTGGTCCTCTCTCTCAAAGTTATGTCTGGTCCACTCTCCCAAAGTTCTGTCTGGTCCTCTCTCCCAAAGTTATAACTGCTCCTCTCTCCCAAAGTTCTGTCTGGTCCTCTCTCCTAAAGTTCTGTCTGGTCCTCTCTCCCAAAGTTATGTCTGGTCCTCTCTCCCAAAGTTCTGTCTGGTCCTCTCTCCAAAAGTTATGACTGGTCCTCTCTCCCAAAGTTCTGTCTGGTCCTCTCTCCTAAAGTTCTGTCTGGTCCTCTCTCCCAAAGTTATGTCTTGTCCTCTCTCCCAAAGTTCTGTCTGGTCCTGTCTACCAAAGCTATGACTGGTTCTCTCTCCCAAAGCTATGTCTGGTCCTCTCTCCCAAAGTTATGTCTGGTCCTCTCTCCCAAAGTTATGTCTGGTCCTCTCTCCCAAAGTTATAACTGGTCCTCTCTCCCAAATGAATGTCTGGTCATATCTCCCAAAGTTATAACTGGTCCTCTCTCCTAAAGTTCTGTCTGGTCCTCTGTCCCAAAGTTATAACTGCTCCTCTCTCCCAAAGTTCTGTCTGGTCCTCTCTCCCAAAGTTATATATGGTCCTCTCTCCCAAAGTTATGTCTGTTCCTCTCTCCCAAAGTTCTGTCTGGTCCTCTCTCTCAAAGTTCTGTCTGGTCCTCTCTCCTAAAGTTCTGTCTGGTCCTCTCTCCCAAAGTTATGTCTGGTCCTCTCTCCCAAAGTTCTGTCTGGTCCTCTCTCCCAAATTTATGTCTGGTCCTCTCTCCCAAAATTATAACTGCTCCTCTCTCCCAAAGTTAAAACTGGTCCTCTCTTCCGAAGTTATATATGGTCCTCTCTCCCAAAGTTATGTCTGTTCCTCTCTCCCAAAGTTATGTCTGGTCCTCTCTCCCAAAGTTCTGTCTGGTCCTCTCTCCCAAATTTATGTCTGGTCCTCTCTCCCAAAATTATAACTGCTCCTCTCTCCCAAAGTTAAAACTGGTCCTCTCTTCCGAAGTTATATATGGTCCTCTCTCCCAAAGTTATGTCTGTTCCTCTCTCCCAAAGTTATGTCTGGTCCTCTCTCCCAAAGTTATGTCTGGTCCTCCCTCCCAAAGTTATGTCTGGTCCTCTCTCTCTCAAAGTTATGTCTGGTCCACTCTCCCAAAGTTCTGTCTGGTCCTCTCTCCCAAAGTTATAACTGCTCCTCTCTCCCAAAGTTCTTTCTGGTCCTCTCTCCTAAAGTTCTGTCTGGTCCTCTCTCCCAAAGTTATGTCTGGTCCTCTCTCCCAAAGTTCTGTCTGGTCCTCTCTCCCAAAGTTATGACTGGTCCTCTCTCCCAAAGTTCTGTCTGGTTCTCTCTCCCACAGTTATGCCTGGTCCTCTCTCCCAAAGTTATGTCTGGTCCTCTCTCCCAAAGTTATGTCTGGTCCTCTCTCCCAAAGTTCTGTCTGGTCCTCTCTCCCAAAGTTCTGTCTGGTCCTCTCTCCCAAAGTTATGTCTGGTCCTCTCTCCCAAAGTTATTTCTGGTCCTCTCTCCCAAAGTTCTGTCTGGTCCTCTCTCCCAAAAGTTCTGTCTGGTCCTCTCTCCCAAAGTTATGTCTGTTCCTCTATCCCAAAGTTATGTCTGGTTCTCTCTCCCAAAGTTATGACTGGTCCTCTCTCCCAAAATTCCGTCTGGTCCTCTCTCCCAAAGTTCTGTCTGGTTCTCTCTCCTAAAGTTATGACTGGTCCTCTCTCCTAAAGTTATGTCTGGTCCTCTCTCCCAAAGTTATGTCTGGTCCTCTCTCCCAAAGTTATGTACGACCCACTCTCCCAAAGTTATGTACGACCAACTCTCCCAAAGTTATGTACGACCCACTCTCCCAAAGTTATAACTGATTCTCTCTCCCAAAGTTCTGTCTGGTCCTCTCTCCCAAAGTTATAACTGGTCCTCTCTCCCAAAGTTCTGTCTGGTCCTCTCTCTCTAAGTTATAACTGGTCCTTTCTCCCAAAGTTATGGCTGGTCATCTCTCCCAAAGGTATAACTAGTCCTCTCTCCCAAAGTTATGTCTGGTCCTCTCTCCCTAAGTTCCGTCTGGTCCTCTCTCCCAAAGTTCTGTATGGTTCACTCTCCAAAAGTTATGACTGGTCCTCTCTCCCAAAGTTATGACTGGTCCTCTCTCCCAAAGTTATAACTGGTCCTCTCTCCCAAAGTTATAACTGGTCCTCTCTCCCAAAAATCTGTCTGGTTCACTCTCCCAAAGTTATTACTGGTCCTCTCTCCCAAAGTTATATCTGGTCCTCTCTCCCAAAGTTATGTCTGGTCCTCTCTCCCAAAGTTATGGCTGGTCCTCTCTCCAAAAGTTATGTCTCGTCCTCTCTCCCAAAGTTATGTCTGGGGCTATCTCTCAAATTTATGTCTGGTCCTCTCTCCCAAAGTTATGTCTGGTCCTCTCTCCCAAAGTTATAACTGGTCCTCTCTCCCAAAGTTATATATGGTCCTCTCTCCCAAAGTTATGTCTGTTCCTCTCTCCCAAAGTTATGTCTGGTCCTCTCTCCCAAAGCTATGTCTGGTCCTCTCTCCCAAAGTTATGTCTGGTCCTCTCTCTCAAAGTTATTTCTGGTTCTCTCTCCCAAAGTTATGTCTGGTCCTTTCTCCCAAATTTATGTCTGGTCCTCTCTCCCAAAATTATAACTGCTCCTCTCTCCCAAAGTTAAAACTGGTCCTCTCTTCCGAAGTTATATATGGTCCTCTCTCCTAAAGTTATGTCTGTTTCTCTCTCCCAAAGTTATGTCTGGTCCTCTCTCTCAAAGTTATATCTGGTCCTCTCTCCCAAAGTTATGTCTGGTCCTCTCTCCCAAAGTTATGTCTGGTCCTCTCTCTCAAAGTTATGTCTGGTCCACTCTCCCAAAGTTCTGTCTGGTCCTCTCTCCCAAAGTTATAACTGCTCCTCTCTCCCAAAGTTCTGTCTGGTCCTCTCTCCTAAAGTTCTGTCTGGTCCTCTCTCCCAAAGTTATGTCTGGTCCTCTCTCCCAAAGTTCTGTCTGGTCCTCTCTCCAAAAGTTATGACTTGTCCTCTCTCCCAAAGTTCTGTCTGGTCCTCTCTCCTAAAGTTCTGTCTGGTCCTCTCTCCCAAAGTTATGTCTGGTCCTCTCTCCCAAAGTTCTGTCTGGTCCTGTCTACCAAAGCTATGACTGGTTCTCTCTCCCAAAGCTATGTCTGGTCCTCTCTCCCAAAGTTATGTCTGGTCCTCTCTCCCAAAGTTATGTCTGGTCCTCTCTCCCAAAGTTATAACTGGTCCTCTCTCCCAAATGAATGTCTGGTCATCTCTCCCAAAGTTATAACTGGTCCTCTCTCCTAAAGTTCTGTCTGGTCCTCTGTCCCAAAGTTATAACTGCTCCTCTCTCACAAAGTTCTGTCTGGTCCTCTCTCCTAAAGTTCTGTCTGGTCCTCTCTCCCAAAGTTATATATGGTCCTCTCTCCCAAAGTTATGTCTGTTCCTCTCTCCCAAAGTTCTGTCTGGTCCTCTCTCTCAAAGTTCTGTCTGGTCCTCTCTCCTAAAGTTCTGTCTGGTCCTCTCTCCCAAAGTTATGTCTGGTCCTCTCTCCCAAAGTTCTGTCTGGTCCTCTCTCCCAAATTTATGTCTGGTCCTCTCTCCCAAAATTATAACTGCTCCTCTCTCCCAAAGTTAAAACTGGTCCTCTCTTCCGAAGTTATATATGGTCCTCTCTCCCAAAGTTATGTCTGTTCCTCTCTCCCAAAGTTATGTCTGGTCCTCTCTCTCAAAGTTATGTCTGGTCCACTCTCCCAAAGTTATGTCTGGTCCTCTCTCCCAAAGTTATAACTGGTCCTCTCTCCCAAAGTTCTGTCTGGTCCTCTCTTCCGAAGTTATATATGGTCCTCTCTCCCAAAGTTATGTCTGTTCCTCTCTCCCAAAGTTATTTCTGGTCCTCTCTCTCAAAGTTATGTCTGGTCCACTCTCCCAAAGTTATGTCTGGTCCTCTCTCCCAAAGTTATAACTGCTCCTCTCTCCCAAAGTTCTTTCTGGTCCTCTCTCCTAAAGTTCTGTCTGGTCCTCTCTCCCAAAGTTATGTCTGGTCCTCTCTCCCAAAGTTCTGTCTGGTCCTCTCTCCCAAAGTTATGACTGGTCCTCTCTCCCAAAGTTCTGTCTGGTCCTCTCTCCTAAAGTTCTGTCTGGTCCTCTCTCCCAAAGTTATGTCTGGTCCTCTCTCCCAAAGTTCTGTCTGGTCCTCTCTCCAAAAGTTATGACTGGTCCTCTCTCCCAAAGTTCTGTCTGGTCCTCTCTCCTAAAGTTCTGTCTGGTCCTCTCTCCCAAAGTTATGTCTGGTCCTCTCTCCCAAAGTTCTGTCTGGTCCTGTCTACCAAAGGTATGACTGGTTCTCTCTCCCAAAGCTATGTCTGGTCCTCTCTCCCAAAGTTATGTCTGGTCCTCTCTCCCAAAGTTATGTCTGGTCCTCTCTCCCAAAGTTATAACTGGTCCTCTCTCCCAAATGAATGTCTGGTCATCTCTCCCAAAGTTATAACTGGTCCTCTCTCCTAAAGTTCTGTCTAGTCCTCTGTCCCAAAGTTATAACTGCTCCTCTCTCCCAAAGTTCTGTCTGGTCCTCTCTCCTAAAGTTCTGTCTGATCCTCTCTCCCAAAGTTATATATGGTCCTCTCTCCCAAAGTTATGTCTGTTCCTCTCTCCCAAAGTTCTGTCTGGTCCTCTCTCTCAAAGTTCTGTCTGGTCCTCTCTCCTAAAGTTCTGTCTGGTCCTCTCTCCCAAAGTTATGTCTGGTCCTCTCTCCCAAAGTTCTGTCTGGTCCTCTCTCCCAAATTTATGTCTGGTCCTCTCTCCCAAAATTATAACTGCTCCTCTCTCCCAAAGTTAAAACTGGTCCTCTCTTCCGAAGTTATATATGGTCCTCTCTCCCAAAGTTATGTCTGTTCCTCTCTCCCAAAGTTATGTCTGGTCCTCTCTCTCAAAGTTATGTCTGGTCCACTCTCCCAAAGTTATGTCTGGTCCTCTCTCCCAAAGTTATAACTGGTCCTCTCTCCCAAAGTTCTGTCTGGTCCTCTCTTCCGAAGTTATATATGGTCCTCTCTCCCAAAGTTATGTCTGTTCCTCTCTCCCAAAGTTATGTCTGGTCCTCTCTCTCAAAGTTATGTCTGGTCCACTCTCCCAAAGTTATGTCTGGTCCTCTCTCCCAAAGTTATAACTGCTCCTCTCTCCCAAAGTTCTTTCTGGTCCTCTCTCCTAAAGTTCTGTCTGGTCCTCTCTCCCAAAGTTATGTCTGGTCCTCTCTCCCAAAGTTCTGTCTGGTCCTCTCTCCCAAAGTTATGACTGGTCCTCTCTCCCAAAGTTCTGTCTGGTCCTCTCTCCTAAAGTTCTGTCTGGTCCTCTCTCCCAAAGTTATGTCTGGTCCTCTCTCCCAAAGTTCTGTCTGGTCCTCACTACCAAAGCTATGACTGGTTCTCTCTCCCAAAGCTATGTCTGGTCCTCTCTCCCAAAGTTATGACTGGTCCTCTCTCCCAAAGTTATGTCTGATCCTCTCTCCCAAAGTTCAGTCTGATCCTCTCTCCCAAAGCTATGTCTGGTCCTCTCTCCCAAAGTTATGTCTTATCCACCAAACCAAGGTTATGTTTTATCCTCTCCCGTAATGTTATGTCTTATCCCCTTTTTCTGCTCTAATCCAAACATCAGTGGTTGTTGTCGTAGTGTTGTAGTTCAGTAATGTTTATAATTATGACTGCAAATGGCTCATAAAACAGTTTACGTTGCATTTAAGCATCCCACGTGTGCCTAGTCTCTAATTGATGAAAGTGCAGACTACAAAGAACGAACTCCGTAGGTCCCGCGGCGAATTCGAATGTTCCCCTAACAGAATTTTCTCCAAGCAGTCGTAGCATGAAAAAACTCACCATATGCATTGTCTGTCAAACCTATCTCGATGTGATTTGAACATGCCACTTTAGGTTTGTAAACCTAGAGCAGCCACTTGACCACACGCTCCTCCATTATTTTGACGAAACAAATAGTAAATTAGAACGCTTAGACAGATCAAGACAATAACTAAACTTTTTCATCTCCATTGGCGTTAGTTCTGAAGAGGACGTTGAGGTAATGTGTCCAAGTTTACAGACATAATAAGATGTCTGCGCCTTTCGAACGATACATCCGGTTTCACCTGACGGTACAGGGCGTGGCGTCTCACTGGTATCCCTATTCGCTTAGCCAGGCCACACTGATACAGCCTGTTTTCAGGGCCCCATTTTAAGGCGGAATAGGGTCTTTGTCAGCTATGATTTGCTGACCTTGATGAAAGCAGCCAGCTATGAGTCGCTGGCTACTTTCAGCTTATTCAATTCTGCATCTTCGACGCTATACATAAATTTGATATTTTTTTTTAACTGCTGTACTCTAATCTTACAAAGTAACTTCCCGTTGATTATTATCATCATGTAGCATGTCCTTTGTAGAACGTCGTTCCCATCACAGTCTGTCTGAAAGAAACTCGTTCCCTTGCCAAAACTCCAGCTTCCGCCACTGTCATACTCAGACACTCCTGGATATCTTGGTGCCATCGTCTTCTTGGTCTACCCCTTCCTCTTTTGCCTGGCACCATACCTTCCATCACCGTCCTCTCAAGACCGTTGTGTCTCTTGATGTGACCAAAGTATTTGCATTTTCTAGCCAAAATGGAATTGATAAACCAGTTCTCCTCTATGCTCAACTCTTGCCGAATGTCTACATTTGTTCTTTTCTCTGTCCAGTGTATTCTGAGGATCTTTCTGTAACATTTTGACTCGAAGGATTCGATTCTTTGTCTAGACGTTTTGGTAATCGTCCATGCTTCACAGCCATAAGCTGCCACAGGAAAAACACAGGCTCTCAAGACTTTTACTTTTATCGTTTTGTTGGTGCCCTGCCATAATTTCTTCAGGCTGTTCAGTCTCTGCGTTGATTATTAGAATAGGTAAATCAACAATTAAAGGGTAAAAGACGATTAGAAATTGCAAAGACCAAGATAACATTCCATGTTGATTAATGAGTTGTCCGTTAGGCAGTGAGCGGACATTGTCAGCCTACTTCTGTTTGTCATTCGAACAGTTACTGCTGCTTGTTAAGCATGACTAAATATTAGTTAATAAATTGTTGCATGTTGCTCGCCATTAGCTTGTTCGTCTAATGTGCTCTGAGTTTTGACAGTCTAACTGTCGTCGTCGTCGTCTGCTCCCGCCCAATCGCAGAGATAAGACAACCAAATCAGTACTGATGGCGAATAAGAAGTGATAGAGATAGAGAGAGATAGTGTGTGTGAGAAAGATATCGAGAGAGTGTGTGATAGAGAGTGTGTGTGTGAGAGATAGAGTGTGTGAGAGAGATAGTGTATGTGTGTGTGAGAGAGTGTTTGTGTGTGAGAGAAAGAGTGTGTGTGAGAGAGAGTAAGTGTGTAAGAGAGAGTGTGTGTGTGAGAGAGTGTGTGAGGGAGAGTGAGAGAGTGTGTGTGTGTGAGAGAGAAAGTGTGTGAGAGAGAGTGTGTGAGAGAGAGTGTGTGTGTGAGAGAGTGAGAGAGAGAGTGTGTGTGATAGAGAGTGTGTGTGAGAGAGAGTGTGTTTGTGTCAGAGAGTGTGAGTGAGAGAGTGTGTGAGAAAGAGTGTGTGGGAGAGAGTATGTGTGAGAGAGAGTTATGTGACAGAGTGTGTGAGAGAGAGAGTGTGTGTGTGAGAGAATGAGAGAGAGAGTGTGTGTGAGAGAGAGTGTGTGAGAGAGAGAGTGTGTGTGTGAGAGAATGAGAGAGAGAGTGTGTGTGATAGAGAGTGTGTGTGAGAGAGAGTGTGTTTGAGATAGAGTAAGTGTTAAGAGAGATTGTGTTTGTGTCAGAGAGTGTGAGTGAGAGAGTGTGTGAGAGAGAGTGTGTGGGAGAGAGTATGTGTGAGAGAGAGTTATGTGACAGAGTGTGTGAGAGAGAGTGTGTGTGGGAGTATGTGAGACAGTGTGTGAGAGAGAGGGCGTTAGATAGAGTGTGTATGAGAGAGTGTATGTGAAAGAGTGTGTGAGGGAGAGTGTGTGTATGTGGGAGTGTGTGAGAGAGAGTTTGTAAGAGAGTGAGAGAGAGAGTGAGAAAGAGTGTGTGTGAGAGAGAGTGTGTGAGAGAGAGTGTGTTAGAGAGAGAGTGTGTGAGAGAGAGAGAGTGCGAGAAAGAGAGAGTGTGTAACAGACTGCGAGAGAGAGTGTGTGAGACAGAGTGTGTGAGACAGAGTGTGTGAGAGACGGAGAGTGTGTGACAGAGTGTGTGAGAGAGTGTGTGTGAGAGAGAGCGATAGTGGATGGGACACGCTCTCGGGAGCACGTGTTGTATATTCTTGATGAATGTTCTCTGGTAGCATGTCCTAGAGGATCTTTTTATATCCCCAGGTCAGCTGAAGAAGGTGTACCTAGACTCTCCTGGATGTAGTACAAAGCTATTTCTCAGCAGGTTCGCCACTGTGGGAATCACCCTCAGTATATAACATAACCATGTAACCAGACTTGCTCTTGGTAGGAACTCACGTGACGTGAAGACAGGCTAGACCGAAGACCTAGGAACTCACGTGACGTGAAGACAGGCTAGACCGAAGACCACGTGACTGGCAAAAACATCAGAGGATATGAAGGCTCATAGGCGGAACGCCAGATAACTGCCGACAAAAATAGATCAAGCGATTACATACAGCAACGTCGCAAAAGAATACTAATAAATGGAAACTTTTGAGTGAGCGTTGGTTTGTTATCTTTAGCCTATCCTCTGCGTTATTTTATTGATATTATTATTCTCGTTTATTCCTTATACTTTCTCACATTTTGTTCAGCGAATGCACGAAATAGACCATACCTCCAGTGTTATATCCACACCTGCAATTGCGCGAACATTACTGTAAACTCCATATTTAATGACCCTCAGCAAATGCATAAAATCAGAATCATGAAAAGGATTAAGGTGTATATAAACCCATATTGTTGAAGGCTTTTGGCTAAATTATATTCATTACATTTCTTCTCCTACAGAGCATGCACGTACCACAACAATTGCCACACTTCTGGGGCATCTACAACAGAACATATTATGTGCTCTTGAAAAAAGGGTTTCGTTTCCATTCAGGGCTTCATGATTGTATCACTAGTTTCTATCAAATCTTTCTATTGGCCTCGAGTTCTACATGCTTGACAGTGTCCAGTCGTTTCCTTATTTACTCTCAACTCAGCAAACACACATTTACTTATTAGACATATCGTTCTACTTTATTATAGATATTTAATATTAGCAGACGATACTAATATCGTCCAGTGTTTTCCAGTAATCTTGCTGTATGTGCGTGCTGTCTACGTTCTGGTCCCGACCAATCATTTGTGATTTGGATTTGTCACCTGTCGATATTATCGACAGTCGACAGTATCGATCTGCTGACATTATCGATAAGTCGGTATTATGGGTCAGTCGGTATTATCGGTCAGTCGATGTTATTGGTCAGTCGTCATGATCAGACAGTGGACATTATATCTTCTTCTTCTGCGTACGCAGTCAGACAGTAACCATTATTTTTTCGAAAAAAGCGGCGGTCATCCTGAGGCTCTCGCCACTGCCATAGAGCTTGTCTTGCAGTTCCACTGGTAATGGCCACATCTGCTCTCTCTGATCCTCGTATGTCGGGCAGTTCTGCAGCAGATGTTCAGCCGTCATTTTACCAGTACCGCAAGGGCATTCGTCGGTACACCCTATCTTCAATTTGTTGAATAGGTGGTACCTCAGTCTGTTGTGGCCAGTGCGAAGTCTGAAGACAACGACCTGCTCTCTTCGGTTCAACTGGTAATAGGCATCGTTTTTGGTGTAACCAGTATGTTCGGTTTCCCATTTGGTCATGTATCTGGCTTTTATAAGCCGTTTTGACTCTTCGTACGTCATACTGGTATCTGTTTGTGGTAGTCTTGCACCTTCTTTTGCCAGTCTGTCTGCCTCCTCGTTGCCTTGGATGTTGCAGTGTGACGGAACCCACTGTACCACTACCCTTTTTGGTGCGGACTGCTGGCACAGTTTGCAGAGAGCTGCTCTTAAGTCATTAAGCTCAGTGTTTTTCTGGCTTTTTAGCGCTGTGACTACGGCGAGAGCATCTGTCAGCAGGACTATATGGCTCTCATTTTCACTGTGTGTCACCATTTCTTCCACTGCCGCCCTCAGTGCCTCTGCCTCCGCTCTGAAATTGCTTGTGTACTTACCAGTAGCGAATGACAGTGTTATTTTTCTGCCATTTGGTAGGTTCAGGAGTGCTCCTGCCCCTCCGTTCTGTGTAGTGTTTGTTACAGAACCGTCGGTGTATGCATGGGTCCAGTCCATGCTTGGGTAGCTTTTCGTTATGAAGCTTAGGGTAGTATCTCTCCTTTCTTTTTCAGTCTGGCAGTTTTTGTTTGCAATACCTGGTATATTTTCTACCACCTCTGGAAATATATCCTGCCTCCAGGTAGGTTTTCGTACAGTAGTGATGGGTTTTGGTGTTGTTAGTGCGTTTATGGGATCTTCGTGCATCTTTGCTTTGGCTATTTCTGCAAAGTTTCTCCGCTTTAGTTTCCCATTTCCCAAATTTTTTAGTCTCTGGTGCATTGGGTGATCGGTCAGTCTTCGGAGTTTCTCTGACTGCAGCTGGGCTCTGCAGTCTCTTCTATCGGTCATGGATTGCAGTTTTGTAATCTTTTCAAGTTCTACAATTGGCGTTGACTTCATGCCACCTGTTATAATTCTCATGGCTTGGTTTTGAAGTTTGTTAACTTTATCGAAGTTCGCCTTCGCTGCTGTTGTCCATGCCGCAATGCCATACTCGAGAACTGGTCTCACTCTTCCAGTATACAGTTTCTTTAGTATGCCTTCGTCTGCTCCCCAGCTTGTGCCAGCAAGTTTCCTCATGATTGCCATTCTTTCTCTGGCTTTCATTCGGTTTCTCTCAATCTGACTTTTCCATGTCATGCGCCGATCAAATGTGACTCCCAGATAGGTTGGGTTGTCGTTTGGCTGCAGGATTTTGCCATTTAGACTTAATTTGGTACTTTGGGGTTTTAATGAAAGCGAGAATATTGTGCATGTGGTTTTCTCCTCGTTTATTTTGACCAGCCATGAGTTCGCCCACTCTTCCAGCGATGTTAGGGCCGTCTGCATCCGATTTCTTGCTATGGTGAGATTCTTTTCAGAGGTCCACATAGCCAGATCGTCTGCAAACATTGAGCTATGGACTCTTCTTGGTATATTCTCTGTAATATCGTTTATATATACCAGGAAGAGTGTGGGTGACAATACTCCCCCTTGGGGTACTCCCTGCTCGAGTGTCACCTTTTTGCTCATCTGCCCTTGTACTTGGACTCTGGCCGTTCTTTGTTTGAGGTAGTGGTTGATCCACTTGTACATCTTCCCACAGACATCACTTCTTCTTAGCTCGACTCTAAGTCCATCTTTCCAGACTTTGTCAAATGCCTTTTCCAGATCCACCCAAACAGCTACTGTGTGTTTCTGTGCCTGGTAGGCATCTTCTATCTCCTGGGCTATGAGGATGACCTGGTCCTCAGTGGATCTGTGCTGTCTAAAGCCGGCTTGCTGTGGAATTAGTATTCGTTTTTCTTCTAGATGCCACATCAGTCTGGTGTTTATCATCCGTTCCATCAGCTTGCCGACACAGCTCAGTAGGCTGATGGGCCTGTATCCATTTGAATCTGTTTTGTCCTTTCCTGTTTTTGGTACTGGTACCAGTATTGCATCTTTCCATGCCTGTGGTACAATTCCCCTTTTCCAGCTTTGGTTCAGAACCGATAGCAGTTTCTTCTTCGCTGTTTGGCCCAGCCCCATCAGCATTTCGTTTGTTATCCCGTCTTTTCCGGGAGATTTCCTTTTCTTTAGTGTTCTCATAGCCTCTTCCATTTCGCGCATTGTTAGTTTGGCCATCATGTGCTCTTCAGGAGCCGTATTCATGTTTTCGTGTCCCTTTAGTTCTTCGCTAATGTCTGTATGCTTATTTGCAGGGACCTCGATGTGGTTTGCTCTGGCATAGTGATCGACAAAGGCGTTTGCGGCTTTCTTACCTGTGATCAAGTTCTCGCCCTGCTTGATAGTAATTTGTTTATTTGACGGGGTTTCGTCGTTCATGGCTCTGACTAGCTTCCATAGCTTGTTCCCGTTTTTGTCCAGGTTTAGACTTTCCGTTTTATTTTTCCAGCTTTCTCTTGCTGTTTGCTTGAGAGTGTGTTTGTACTTCGCCGCGGCGGCTTTGAGGGCGATGTTTGCCTCCATGGATTTTTCTCGCTCTGCCATGTTCCTAGCATTTGTTACTGCATCTTCCACTTTCTGCAACTCATCATTCCAGTAGGGCTTATAGTTTTTCCTAGCTCCTCTTGGGATGGTTTCAGTGGCGGCTTGCATTATTGCCTTGCTTAGGCTCTCTACCATGGGCTTCATTTTGGTGTTTCGTGTGTTGATGGTTTCACACAGCCCCTCTGTCAGGATTGCAAATTTGTTCCAGTCGGCTCGTTTGTAATTCCAACGTGGGAGCGGTTTTGTTTCCTGTGGGCCTACTTCCATGTCAATGGTTAGCCTGATCAGCCTGTGGTCGCTACCTGCCAGTTGGTTTAGCACCTGGCGGTCTATTTTATGGTGTAGGACATTATATGACAGTGAACATTATCAGACAGTGGACATTATAGGACAGTGAACATTATCAGACAGTGGACGATGAACTAGTAGACATTATTGGACACAATTACACATCAATTATTTCCAATATTTCATGAAACAGATGTGACATTTTGGCAGATTTTAATCCATTGATGAGACGCCCGATTCCAGACCATGCTTCAAACACAGACCACACTTTCAAACTTTCTCTCTCTCTCTTCTCTCTCTCTCTCTCTCTCTCTCTCTCATCTCCCCAAATACAGGCTTTATCTCTAAACAAACTGTATCTACAAAAATATTGACTTCCAAACTTCTTCTTTACTTCTAACCCAAACTTCACTTCCAAATTGTCTCTCCAAACTCTGGCGTCACTTCCGATCTTTCAATCAAAACACAGTCTTCACTTTCTTTCTCAGCTCTAAATACAAACTTCATTTCTAAAACGTATCTCCAACACCAGACATCAATTCCAAACGTTTCTCTCTGTGCTTCAGTCACAACTTCCAAACTTTCTCTTCAAACACAGAAATCACTTTGACACTTTTTTCTTCGGACACACACTTCTCTTCCAAGCTTTCTCTCTCTCTCTCTCTCTCTCTCTCTGGTTCTTTCTCTGTCTCTCTCATTCTATCTATCCCGTTAGCTCTCTTTCTCTGGTCTAAACACAGCCCTCACATTCAAACGTTCTTGTTTTTTCTCCTTCAAACACATATCTATCTTTCAAGCTCTCTCTATCTCTCTTTTTCGTTTTCCAAACACAGACCTCCTTTCCACGCTTTCTCCGCTTCAAACACAGATCTCCCTTCCCCTTTCTGTCCTCTGCAAACACAGACCTCCCTTTCCCTTTCTGTCCTCTCCAAACACAGACCTCCCTTCCCCTTTATGTCCTCTCAAAACACAGACCTCCCTTTCCCTTTCTGTCCTCTCAAAACACAGACCTCCCTTTTCCTTTCTGTCCTCTCAAAACACAGGCCTCCCTTCCCCTTTCTGTCCTCTCAAAACACAGGCCTCCCTTCCCCTTTCTGTCCTCTCAAAACACAGGCCTCCCTTCCCCGTTCTGTCCTCTCAAAACACAGACCTCCCTTCCCCTTTCTGTCCAAACACAGACCTCCCTTCCCCTTTCTGTCCAAACACAGACCTCCCTTCCCCTTTCTGTCCAAACACAGACCTCCCTTCCCCTTTCTGTCCAAACACAGACCTCCCTTCCCCTTTCTGTCCAAACACAGGCCTCCCTTCCCCTTTCTGTTCAAACACAGACCTCCCTTCCCCTTTCTGTCCAAACACAGGCCTCCCTTCCCCTTTCTGTCCAAACACAGACCGCCCTTCCCCTTTCTGTCCAAACACAGGCCTCCCTTCCCCTTTCTGTCCAAACACAGGCCTCCCTTCCCCTTTCTGTCCTCTCAAAACACAGGCCTCCCTTCCCCTTTCTGTCCTCTCCAAACACAGGCCTCCCTTCCCCTTTCTGTCCTCTCAAAACACAGACCTCCCTTCCCCTTTCTGTCCAAACACAGGCCTCCCTTCCCCTTTCTGCCCTCTCAAAACACAGACCTCCCTTCCCCTTTCTGTCCAAACACAGGCCTCCCTTACCCTTTCTGTCCAAACACAGACCTCCCTTCCCCTTTCTGTCCAAACACAGACCTCCCTTCCCCTTTCTGTCCAAACACAGACCTCCCTTCCCTTTTCTGTCCAAACACAGACCTCCCTTCCCCTTTCTGTCCAAACACAGACCTCCCTTCCCCTTTCTGTCCTCTCCAAACACAGACCTCCCTTTCCCTTTCTGTCCTCTCAAAACACAGACCTCCCTTTCCCTTTCTGTCCTCTCCAAACACAGACCTCCCTTTCCCTTTCTGTCCTCTCCAAACACAGACCTCCCTTCCCCTTTCTGTCCTCTGCAAACACAGACCCCCCTTTCCCTTTCTGTCCTCTCCAAACACAGACCCCCCTTCCCCTTTCTGTCCTCTGCAAACACAGACCTCCCTTCCCCTTTCTGTCCTCTCCAAACACAGACCTCCCTTTCCCTTTCTGTCCTCTCCAAACACAGGCCTCCCTTCCCCTTTCTGTCCTCTCAAAACACAGGCCTCCTCTCCCCGTTCTGTCCTCTCAAAACACAGACCTCCCTTCCCCTTTCTGTCCAAACACAGACCTCCCTTCCCCTTTCTGTCCAAACACAGACCTCCCTTCCCCTTTCTGTCCAAACACAGACCTCCCTTCCCCTTTCTGTCCAAACACAGACCTCCCTTCCCCTTTCTGTCCAAACACAGACCTCCCTTCCCCTTTCTGTCCAAACACAGACCTCCCTTCCCCTTTCTGTCCAAACACAGGCCTCCCTTCCCATTTCTGTCCAAACACAGGCCTCCCTATCCCTTTCTGTCCTCTCGAAACACAGACCTCCCTTTCCCTTTCTGTCCTCTCCAAACACAGACCTCCCTTCCCCTTTCTGTCCTCTGCAAACACAGACCCCCCTTTCCCTTTCTGTCCTCTCCAAACACAGACCTCCCTTCCCCTTTCTGTCCTCTGCAAACACAGACCTCCCTTCCCCTTTCTGTCCTCTCCAAACACAGACCTCCCTTTCCCTTTCTGTCCTCTCCAAACACAGGCCTCCCTTCCCCTTTCTGTCCTCTCAAAACACAGGCCTCCTCTCCCCGTTCTGTCCTCTCAAAACACAGACCTCCCTTCCCCTTTCTGTCCAAACACAGACCTCCCTTCCCCTTTCTGTCCAAACACAGACCTCCCTTCCCCTTTCTGTCCTCTCCAAACACAGACCTCCCTTTCCCTTTCTGTCCTCTCCAAACACAGGCCTCCCTTCCCCTTTCTGTCCTCTCAAAACACAGGCCTCCTCTCCCCGTTCTTTCCTCTCAAAACACAGACCTCCCTTCCCCTTTCTGTCCAAACACAGACCTCCCTTCCCCTTTCTGTCCAAACACAGACCTCCCTTCCCCTTTCTGTCCAAACACAGACCTCCCTTCCCCTTTCTGTCCAAACACAGGCCTCCCTTCCCATTTCTGTCCAAACACAGGCCTCCCTTCCCCTTTCTGTCCTCTCAAAACACAGACCTCCCTTCCCCTTTCTGTCCAAACACAGACCTCCCTTCCCCTTTCTGTCCAAACACAGGCCTCCCTTCCCCTTTCTGTCCTCTCAAAACACAGACCTCCCTTCCCCTTTCTGTCCAAACACAGACCTCCCTTCCCCTTTCTGTCCAAACACAGACCTCCCTTCCCCTTTCTGTCCAAACACAGACCTCCCTTCCCCTTTCTGTCCAAACACAGGCCTCCCTTCCCCTTTCTGTCCAAACACAGACCTCCCTTCCCCTTTCTGTCCAAACACAGACCTCCCTTCCCCTTTCTGTCCAAACACAGACCTCCCTTCCCCTTTCTGTCCAAACACAGACCTCCCTTCCCCTTTCTCTCCAAACACAGACCTCCCTTCCCCTTTCTGTCCTCTCAAAACACAGGCCTCCCTTCCCCTTTCTGTCTTCTCCAAACACAGACCTCCCTTCCCCTTTCTGTCCTCCAAACACAGATCTCCCTTCCCCTTTCTGTCCTCTCCAAACACAGGCCTCCCTTCCCCTTTCTGTCCTCCAAACACAGATCTCCCTTCCACGCTTTCTCTCTTTGTCCCAAGCCCATGCAGCATTTCCTAGCTTTTTCATTCTATCTCACTCTATCTCTGTCTCTCTCTCTTATTTTCTTTCCTTTTTGTGCTCCAAACAATACCACACTTCCTAGCTCGTTTATGTTTCCTTCTCTCTCTCTCACTGTCTCTCTCTCTCTTTCTCTCTCTGTCTCTACCCCAAATACAGACCTCACTTCCTAGTGTCTACTCTCTCTCTCCCTATATATCTATCTATCTCAAGCACATACCTCTCTTCCCAGCTTCTCTCTCTCCTTCTCTGTCTCCCTTTCTCTCTCTTTCTCTCTCTCTCCCTGTCTCTCTCTCTCTGCTCCGAGCACAGACCTCACTTCCCAGCATCTCTTTTGATTCGGCTAAATATTTCACCTTCAGTACAGGACATCAAGTGCGAACAATCTAGCCTGTTGTCAGGATATTGTTACAATAAAAAATATAAAAAAATGAATTTAAAAAACGCTAGAGATTCAAAAGTCAAGTCCTACCTGCTCCATTTTTTCTCTAGTGGTAACCATAGAAACAAGTCACCTTTAAAAAGTCGGAAAGGATTTAAGTATTAGCTACTCACAACGAAACAAAGAATGCCTCAGCACTAGCGTGTGTACGCGTTCCGGCTTGAGTTCATATGTAGGTGTGTAGATTGAAGCGTGTGAAAGTCGTAAAGAAAGAGAGTAGTGGAGACATCTCAGCAACAAACACATTCGTTTTCACCTGATAGCACGGTGTGATTGGCGCCATTACCTGGAGTGATTGTTACTTAGAGAGATACTTCTGAAAGAAGGCATACATACAATCAGAACTTCAACACAGCTATAATCAGGTGTGACGAACGAATGCTATTTTTAGAGACATGATAAACAAATGTTGAGATTTCTATAAATGATTTTGATCATTAATTTAATTTATTGTAAGTTTTCTCTGCGTTATGTGCTGGAACGTATTTATCAAAAGTATGTTGTAAAAGAGCGGTATAGTGGGTAAAACCTTGTGTCTCATGGCAAATGTTCTGATTTCGCGTCCCTGTAATAACACGCCCCATTCTAGCCAGCTATAAATGTGTACCTGACTTATTGTTACAGAAGGATAAGCTGCGAGACAGGGAACTGGTGGCCATGTCTAAAAAAGAGCTGTTGACTAGTACAATGACATTTCCAACACGTCCTCCCTGACTGCAGTGCATGTTATGTGAGTGCGTGTACATTTTCATGTTGTTAATATTTATATTGAGGAGCGAGTAGCCGCGTGGTTAGGTCGCATGTTTCCTGGCCAAGAGGGCATTAGTTCGAAACCTCGCAAGACATAAGTATTTTTATATTGAAAGTACACAATTTTAATTAGCCACATTGTCTGAAGACGGCTGCGGTAGCGACCTTTATTACGCAGTCCTTTAATTTCCCGGCGAACCACAGCAATTGGAATAAATGAGAAATTAACTGCTTGTGTCAAATAGATAGATAGACAGACAGGCAGGTAGGCAGACAGACAGATAAACAGGCAGACAGACAAACAGATAGACAGATATGCAGACAGACAAACGGATAAACAGACAGGCATGCAGACAGACAAACCGACGGACGGAGAGACAGACAGGCAGAAAGACAGACAGACATATGGACGGATAAACAGATAGACAGACATGCACGCAGACAGACAGAAAGACGGATGGGTGGACAGACAGGCAGACAGACGGACGGATGGATGGATAGATAGATAGACAGAAAGACAGACAGATAGTATGGCAGAGTCCAGGTTTTCACTGGGGCTTTTCTATCTGTATGTTACCACATGCATACACATTATTCACGACCACACACAGCAAATAACATAGCACGCAGCGGGTGGCAGATCTATTATATCATATTCGTACAACAACTATTAAAGTGAGCGCAATGAGATTACAAACAACACAAGAAATACATCTTAACTAAAAAAAAATCATATCTCATAGTTTATCTGTATTTTTAATAACTTCGCGGAGGTTGTAAGCATAAGTTATTGAATATTGCCCCCAACTAATCCAACACAGTTCAAGCTGCACACTCCCCTCCCTTTATCTGCACCCTTAACACACTCCCAAAAAACTCGTTTCACTATCGTATTA
Source organism: Ariolimax columbianus (assembly GCA_036924085.1). Lineage (NCBI taxonomy): Eukaryota > Metazoa > Mollusca > Gastropoda > Stylommatophora > Arionidae > Ariolimax > Ariolimax columbianus. The sequence goes on from JAVGWX010000003.1 coordinate 134,542,360, forward strand.
TGTGCATTCCCCTACACTCAGATCGCTCAGGCGGGTGATCTTGACATTATACATTCAATCTATTCATCGTATACTCACATGTGATAACACTCAATCGTTCTGCGTATGCACACACTCAGGAACATACATCGTTCCCACGGTGTTCTTCACACACCACACACACATCCAGATCTCTCCTAGTCACGGGGCACCCAACACACATCTTATAAAGCGACTGGCTAAGATTCAAAGGCATATGGTGGTTCCGTCACCCTTCACTCCATTCTATCTCTTTAACATTCGTCAAACAGTCTATCAATCCCTCTTCTATGTAGTCGGCGAACTAAACAGCTAAAATCTAGCTCTCTCTCTCTCTCTCTTTCACACACACACACACACACGCTCTCTCTCCATGGCCAGCCTGCTCGAAGGAAACTTTGTCTAGTATTATATAATCTCAAGCAGTATCAGAGTTGTCCAATGGACCTCTGTGGAATGTCTGATCCAGCCATCTACCTCCATTTAGTTGTTGTTGGCACGAATCATTTGGAATTCCTGTCACTCAAAATGTCGCAGCAAGACCTGCTGGTCTTTGTCTGTCACTAGCCCCCCAACACCCAATTCGGAACGTCGGAGGGGTCAGCTCGTAACCCCTACCTGTACTAGACACATTCTTTCCCTCAACCCCACGTTTTTCATTGTGGACTTAGTGTCGAGACGGTGAGTGACCTTGGCACACATTCAGTTACCTCTGTTCTCAGAGTCGCCGACCTCATCACCAGTGCCCCAAACGCTCATGCTCCGCCTGGAACTGTTACAATATGCAGGCAGGCAGGCAGACAGACATATAGAGACATATAGACAGACAGACAGACAGACAGATGGATGGATGGATGGATGGATGGATGGATGGACGGACGGACGGACGCGAACAGACAGATAGATAGATAGATAGATAGATAGATAGATAGATAGATAGATAGATAGATAGATGGATGGATGGATGGATGGATGGATGGATGGATGGATGGATGGATGGATGGATGGATGGATGGATGGATGGATGGATGGATGGATGGATGGATGGATGGATGGATGGATGGATGGATGGATGGATGGATGGATGGATGGATGGATGGATGGATGGATGGATGGATGGATGGATGGATGGATGGATGGATGGATGGATGGATGGATGGATGGATGGATGGATGGATGGATGGATGGATGGATGGATGGATGGATGGATGGATGGATGGATGGATGGATGGATGGATGGATGGATGGATGGATGGATGGATGGATGGATGGATGGATGGATGGATGGATGGATAGATAGATAGATAGATAGATAGATAGATAGATAGATAGATAGATAGATAGATAGATAGATAGATAGATAGATAGATAGATAGATAGATAGATAGATAGATAGATAGATAGATAGATAGATAGATAGATAGATAGATAGATAGATAGATAGATAGATAGATAGATAGATAGATAGATAGATAGATAGATAGATAGATAGATAGATAGATAGATAGATAGATAGATAGATAGATAGATAGATAGATAGATAGATAGATAGATAGATAGATAGATAGATAGATAGTATTTATATTTCAACGTTGAAAATTATTTCTTAGCTGAAATATAACCCATTTTTAAAACTATTGAGACCAAGCCACTGATACGTAACCCATTTCTTAAGCTATGGAAACCAAGTTCCTGTAATATAACCTATTTCTAAGACTTCGGAGAGCAAACCACTAAAATATAACACATTACTAACGATATGGAGACCAAGCCATTGAAATATAACCCATTACTAAAATTATGGATAGGTTTAAAATATACGGTCACTAGGTTTTATCTTTTAACGTCATTCTTGGACTAGGGTAAGCATCGTTAAGTTTGAGAATGTTGGTCAAAGAAATCCTTTCTCGTATCATTCAACCCGAATTCCAGATAGGCAAACTACAAGCGAGCATTTCTTCTTCATTTTCTTCTTCTTCCTCTTCTTCTTCTTCTTCGTCTTCTTCTGTTTTTGCTGCTTCCTCTTCTGATTCTTCTTATATTTGTTCTTAGACTTTATCTTTCTTCTTCTTCCTCCTTCTTGTTCCTGTTCTTCTTATGTCTTCTTCTTCTTTCTTTTACTTCTTCTCTCTTCCTCACATCCTGCTTCTTCTTTCATCTTCTTCTTTTTTTGCTACTTCTTCTTCTTCGTCTTCTTTTTTTTCGTCTTCTTCTCCTGATGTATCTTCGTCTCTGCTGCTCCTTCTGAAGCAAAAGGACACCACTGTAAGTTGCTCCTTACAGAAAGCCTGCACGAAAACACTTTATTTTAAAACTACATTGGTTGTTTCTGTAGCAATTTGTTTTACATGACAAGGTTGCCAGACCTATGTACAACTCTCTTTAGTTGTCTTTATGATAGGCGTGAAGATGCAGAATGTCTACTATTTCCACTCCGGTTAGGAAACTCCGTATCCACACTGGGAGAAAGCGTTCACTCGAAAGGTATCTATCTATCTATCTGTTTATGAACCCATGTATGTGTAGGTGAAGATGATCTCATAGTAGACAGTCATCGATACATGTATGTATTAAATCTCAGCTTTCTGTGAAGTAGAGGAACCATTCTATTGATTGACATCTTACATTTTTTAACTGTAAGTTTGGTGTCCATTTACAGTTGGGTAGGCTGGAGCATATCGTGGTAGGTGGTCGAACCCGACACTTTTAGTGAGAGACAATCACTCTTCCCACTCATCTGCTTAGGGTATTCCTTTCAAAATCAGGCAGTTATCACGAGCCCCCATGTCATCTCGGGGTTGCCACAATGGCTGGACTGGATGAGGTCAAATTTGCATGTACCCACTCCCCTCTAGCACAGAACCGTATAGTTTGGCAGCTATTCCTCTCTAGCACAAAACCGTATAGTTTGGCAGCTTCGTCTGTTTTGCGTGACTAAGCACATCCATCTAGGGGAAAATTCATGCACACTGTACTTAAACATAGCCATGCAGAAAACAATAGTCTCTGACAAGCATCTATTTTAGACAACATTACGTGTATTGTGGCATAATAACTATTCCGTGAGATTCTTGGGCTCGAACGTGAAGTATGCAAGAACTTTGTTTTCTTCTAAATTAGATAAAATAAAAAACTGATGCCAAAAATAGAAACACACCAGTGTTTAATTAAATTAAACGCACGATAGAAATTCTCACCTCCAAGTCTCTGTTGTGCGTGCATTCGTTTCAGGCAGCGAAGCAACAACAAAAAAACCATCTCACTACAAAATAACGTAGAATTTTTTAATAATAATTGTAACAAACAGCACAGCTATAGAATTTAGCAATCAAATAGGAATATTGAAATGAGTAAGACTTGGATGTTACAGTTAGGTAATGTTTATAGACACAGACAACAACATTGTAGCATCAAGGTAACTGATATACCATTGACATGTATGTACAGTAAAATAAACTGGATCTCTATCAAAATCAAATGGAGGACGTAATTGACCAATAATTGCTACAGTTGCTGATTCAGGAACAACAGTCTACAAATTGTCTAACTATTCGATCGGACAAACCTAGATATGAGGGTGTCAAAGTCAGAAGAAAGAGAGAAGTGGAAACACGTGAACGACAACCACCTTTGTTTCCAACCTGTTAACACTGTGATTGACGTTGTTACCTGGAGCGATTGTTACTTAAACGAATACTTCTGAGAGAAGGCGCCGACACCATCAGTACTTCTACACAAGGGGCATGAGATTTGATGAACACGTGCTATTTTTAGACTCGCATGATAACAAATTTGGAGCTTACATCATTTTTTCTAAGATCGTATGCATTTTTATCATGTGTTATAAGCCATTGAATTCTCATTCTTCTAGTACAGTTGTTGTTTGCTGATGCACATGATGATTAGGTTCCTTATTTTGGGTGACCTGAAAATGGGGTTAAGTGGCGGGTTGCAGTAGCTTTCCTCACATCCAGAGCGTGATGATGAACGTGGACCGGGGTCATCCAGGCGGTTGTGATATGCTTAGTTTCATTTGCGTGTCGCTCACTACTACGGGGATCACGTCGATCTCTCACCTTGTTAGCCAGGCTGCCATGAAAACAGCACGTTTCCTGGAAGGGCTACGAGGAAGCTACGGTGAGGGTCTTGTCCAGTATATTTTGCCTGAACCTGACTAACATGTCTGATTAGTATATTTTGCATGAACCTGACTAACATGTCTAATCGGTATATTTTACCTGACCAGTCGTTAGTCTTCCTTCCCCTTCTAGTAAGTAGAACTGCTAAAAATTGTACGATTCTGAAACACAGTTAAGATAAAGTTGATTTGTGAACAAGAAAACACGTGTGGATCTCGAAGAGCAAAGAATGGGACTACTACATTCTTACAAGCTGATCACAGAAGACGACTAGATGGCGATATATAGCTAGAAATCTCGTTATATAAAACAAATGTGTACAAAAACTACCATTGCAAGAGCACATAATGTGTTTTGGCGCAGTCATATATTTGCAAGAAACAAGCTGAACACAAGGAAAAGAGAATATAACCAACCCCCAATTGTTATAAATAGCTTCGTTTTTTTAATTCCATTCCATAAAACTCTAGTGATATCAATACCAACACAGAGGAATACAATGCGTAATATTACAATACTCAAATTTATATATTATCTTTTCTCTCTCTCTCCATCTCTCCTTCGCTCTCTCTCTCTCTTTCTGTCTCTCTGTCTCTCTCTCTCGCTCTCTCTCTCTCTCTCTATCGCAACTTCTCCATTCTCCAAACGTCCCTCACTTTCACATTCTGTCGTTCATTTTTCAAATTTAATCTTCTTAGTCGATCTATGTCGCCAGCCTCAATCTTGACCTATGTCAAGCGCAGGGCAGGTCGCCATATTGGTTGTTATTGCGTCGGATGCATGAGAAGGCCCTCCTCAAAGCTTGATCATCTGATCGCTATGTGGCAATCGACTTCTACCCTAGCCTGGTCGAGAGAGCTTTGATGAATGTGCCCAAATTGTGGCCGTATCAGGGGGCTGGCTCGTGAGCCAAATGGGCGCTTGACGCGTCGTGAGGAGAGCGATCCCTTGACTAGCGTTGAGGGAATGAGCGCTCATTGAGCAAGTAGCCTGGCTGCTGTATTTTATTGATATTACTTTGTTTATTGTGACGCCAGGCGCCGACTTTCAATAAAAGAGTAATTTCCTTGGCCATCCTCTGTCAATGCTATGATGCTAAGTTTATCATTTTTGTATTGCGTTGTATGTATTTCGCCTGACCACGTTGTGAATGAGCATTTACAAATATGTTGCCACTGCACGCTAGATGCAACATGTTCGAGAGACAGGGGCTAAAAACCTGACGTATGAGAAAATATTTTTTTTTGCAGGAAGTTTTTTTTTGCAGGAAGCAAATCGGGAGCTTGGAAGTTTAATATAAATGTAATGAGAAAGGGGCGGGGCGGGAAAAGCTGTAGACGCCTCCTAATGGGCTAACAGACAATTTGGGTTGTGAAATTTTGCCTCTGGTGTTTATATATACATACGTTTTTTTTATTTTTGGTAAGGGGAAGTCTCAAGTTCTCAAGTTTGCAATTTTCAATGATCGTTTTTATACATTCAGCAGCACTAGGTGTGCTTCAACTCCTGGTTCTTTATGAGTGTAGGCCCGCTAACATCATCATGATGAAAGGCCCGCTGAAATCATCATGATAAAAGTCCCACTGAAATCATCACGATAAAAGGCCCACTGATCAGTTGAACCCCCTCTTTCTGTAAGCCACTGTGTGGGACTGAATGTGTCGTTCGGCGAATTACTCCAATCGTTACATCGCCCATCTGTGCGCGTCTCAGTCAAAGATGTATGTAACGGAAACTCATGTGTTGGTTTCTGAGATGAGTCTTTTGCTGTTAAACAAATCCGCCACAAACATTTCTGGCATAAACACAGTAACAGACAGCCATAAATAAACAAACACAGACATAACCATAGACAAACATAAATAAGCACACACCTTCGAACATGATTACACACATACATTAATAAGCATATAGTAATCAGTAAACACGCATAGAAGTATCCAAACATATGCATGCATAGATAGTCACACACACAGATATAAATTAAAAATACGGAGACATACATAGACATGCATACATAAATATATCTACACAGACATAAATAGAGACGCACGGACATAAATAATAGCACACATATATAAATAAAAACAATACATAAATAAGCGAACACAGATATAAATAAGCATGCCAGAACATTAGTAAACATGCACAGCCATAAGTAATCATTTAAGAAAATAAATGAACATTCACGAACATAAATAAATATACAAATCAACAGATAAACATACATAGACATGAACAAATCACACACAGCCATGAACAAAACACACACACACACATGAACAAAACACACACACACATGAACAAAACAGACACAGACATGAACAAAACAGACACAGACATGAACAAAACACACAGACATGAAGAAAACACACACAGACATGAACAAAACAGACACATACATTAACAAAACACACACAGATATGAACAAACTAACACATATTAGAATAGAACACACACAGACATGAATAGAACATACATGAACAAAAACACTCACGCCTTCTACAACAATTTTGAATAAAATATATCCTTTAAGCTGCCCTATACATTCGTACCTCATTTCCAATACAGTTGCCACTGACAGTATTGTTCTGTTTTCTGTTCTTATTAATCAGCTTCACTGCATTCCGGGTATACCCATAGGTGCTCAGTCTCTTTCAATAAATGGTAAAGGGGCGGATACTAATGGTTCTTGTAGCTCATTGATTTTACACAGTCCTGCTCCATCCTCACATCTGCCCCACTTCGTTCGAACTTCGTTAGATTTTTTAATCTCTGCAATTATGTATTGCTTATTCGTCTATTCGCGTGCTGGCATCCAGCATTCTGTTATTGATAGACTTCAAAATCTCAGTCACATCTATATGAGGTCTCTACAACTGCTATCCACGCAAGCCTTAGTCAGCCCTTCCGTTATTTCATAAATAAGGATTTCGAGTCTGCTACGATGACTGCCCTTGCCAAAGAGACTCATATAGTCATTCCAGACCTGGTATTACACTGCCTCCATCCTCATTATAATGTTGGGGGTTGTTGTCATGAACGTCCCACTCCGCTCAGAAACAACCTGACCTCTTACTTTAGCAGAGAAGCCCCAACATGATTTCCCACTGCATAGCATCGATCCGTCGGTAGATATTGCGACATCGCTCTTCTGAGTGTTAGCACTTGTCACCTAGCTAACCTCACGCTTTGCTTTTCCGTTGTATTGCAATATTCGCCGCATTTCCTGCCCAAAGCTGTGATGACTCTGTGGCAATCTGTCATTCTATCATCAGTTCGGACGAATTCTCCTACATTAACTATTCCCTATCTGGAAGCATACTATCATGTAGAGCTCATATGTACATCAGATTGCCTGCACTTGCGTCGTTGTTTGAGAGCTACAGTGGTCTTTCTGTAATATATGGGGACATTTGAATTGTTGAAAGTGCTGTAAGATGGTTTGTAAGTAACCGTTCCATCGTACTTAGACTTTATTTCAAAGCTCCAGCACGTAGTCCTACATTTAATAATGAGGATGGATCAATGAACCAATTCAAACTCTTTAAGCTCCCTGTGAAGCATTGGCCCTTAACAAAAGCATGACAACCCATCAGACGCTGACATGTTAATACTGATGTTTTATCGCTTAAAATGTCTACAGGATGGGGTAGCTAGCCCCATGTCCAACATTCCTTATTCCTTGTGACTTACCTGGCAGGTTACAGTCTTAATATTCTTTGTTCCTTTTATGGGACACGGTAACAGTAAGATAACGAGAATTGACAGGCCTCTGTCGACGTTTCAAATTGGTGTATTGAGGGAGACATATGTTGTTGGCGCTATCCAGATAAATGGCAGCCTATCAATGTAAACACACATCCCTAAGATATATGAAGTCGGGAACACTCTCTGACATACCTAGAGACGCCGGGAACACTCTCTGATATACTTGGAGAAGCCGGGAACACTCTCTGGCATACCTAGAGACGCCGGGAACACTCTCTGACATACTTGGAGAAGCCGGGAACACTCTCTGGCAAACCTAGAGACGCCGGGAACACTCTCTGACATACTTGGAGAAGCCGGGAACACTCTCTGACATACATGGAGAAAAAAACATGAAAAAAAACTAGTAAAAGTTGATTAAGGTTGAGTTTAATCAAAATTTAAAAATGGGTATGGTCAGATACCGCACCGAGACGAGAACACAAACAAAACCTACGTTACGACCAATAGGCCTTCATCAGGGACAACAACACTGAACTAACAAATCAACAAATAAGAAAAAATGGTCAACTCATCTGTTTCAGGTGGGAGACGCTTTCAGTCTAAGCGACCTGTCGTGCCAAGTACTCGATAGAAACTGAAATAGGAGCGGTCAAACAAAAAGTGGCGGAATATGCCTGATAAGCCAAGCGTGGCCAAATAGTGGTCCAGATAGGAGAACAATGAGAAGGCAATATAAGCCGGGAGGGCGTGATATTGATATAAGAGAGGGGGGAAGAGAACTGATGGAAGAATGGGAGAGGCGGGGGGGGGGGGGGAGGAAGACAAATAGATGGGGGCCAGTGTGAGGGTTTAAGAAAAAGTATGGAAGATATTTATACCATGTGGTTGGAGACATCCCATACTAGAGATAAGTCTGTTCTCAAGGGCGAATCGATGACGATCGTCAGAGAAGCACGAAACTAGACCAGTGACACTGACGTCAGCCATACCCCGGTGCTCAGGACCATTGAAGTGGCTGGCAATTGGGGAACCAGTGCGGTTGCGGATGTCGTTGAGGTGTTGGCGGAAACGCTCCCGTAGTTCCATACCAGTTTCCCCAATGTAAGTCATACCACACTGGCGGCAGATGATGGAATAGATGAGGTTACGAGATTTGCATGTGAACCCCTCTTTGATGAAGAATTCAGCCTTAGGAAAGGTAATGGAGCGAGAAAGGATGACATGAGGGCAGGTAACACAGCCACGTGAATTTTTGCACGGCCTGGTGCCTGGGAGGCTATGAGGGCTGGTGTGTAGGCGACTACTGACCAGCAAGTCCCTCAGGTTCCTGTCACGCTTGTAGGCGACAAGGGGAGGATCGGGAAAAACTTCGCGAGTGGCAGGATCAGAGTGAAGGATAGGGAGATGGCGGAATAGGATATCCCGGACAGAGACGCTGTGAGGGTGATAGGTGAGGACGAGTTTCACACGGTCAGAGGGAGGACGGCGGGTGGGAGTGAGGGAGTCTTGGCGGGAGATAAGAAGAACCCGCTGAAGAGCGGAGGAGAGAGTGGTCTCAGGGTAGAGTCGCTTGCGGAAGAAGTCAAGCATCTCGTGGGCCCTGAGGAGGAAGTCGTCGTCATCCTGACATAGGCGTCGGAGGCGGAGGAGTTGGGAGAAAGGAAGCGAATCGCGGCAGGATAGGGGATGGGAGGAAGTGTAGAGGAGGTAGTTGTGAGCGTCAGTGGGTTTGTAGTAGACAGTGGTGGAGAGGCCTGAAGGGCAGATAGAGACAGTGATGTCCAGAAAGTGGACAGACGTGAGGGAAATGTCAGACGTGAACTTGATCGAGGGATGGAAGTCGTTGACAAAGTCGATAAAGTTGAGGAGGTCCTTCTCCGACATGTCAGTCATACCAATCCCATCGTCGATGTATCGATAATACATCAAAGGAAAGGGGCCCTGGAATTGAAGCCAGATCAAGTGTTCCAGGTGACCCATGAACAGGCATGCGTAGCTGGGGCCCATTCTGGTGCCCATAGCCACACCGCTGATCTGGTCGAAGAACTGGCCATTGAATTCAAAGGTATTGAGAGTAAGAACGAGTTCTGCTAGACGCCGGGAACACTCTCTGGCATACTTGAAGACGCTGGAAACACTCTATGACATACGTGGAGAAGCTGGGAACACTCTCTGACATACTTGGAGAAGCCGGGAACACTCTCTGACATACTTGGAGACGCCGGGAACACTCTCTGACATACCTGGAGACGCCGGGAACACACTCTGACATACCTGGAGACGCCGGGAACACTCTCTGACATACTTGGAAGCGCCGGGAACACTCTCTGATATACTTGGAGACGCTGGGAACACTCTCTGACATACTTCGAGACGCCTGGAACACTCTCTGACATAACTGGAGACCCCGGGAACACTCTTTGACATACTTGGAGACGTCGGACGTGAAGAGAAATGTCTAAAAGAATCTTCGTTAACTAGTTCGACATTTTTGTGACTCGACACTCTATCTTACACCCCAACAGGGAAAAGTCTGATCATAACATTTTTGTGACTCGACAATCTATCTTACAGTCCAACAGGGAAAAGTCTGATCATAACATTTTTGTGACTCGACAATCTATCTTACAGTCCAACAGGGAAAAGTCTGATCATAACATTTTTGTGACTCGACAATCTATCTTACAGTCCAACAGAAAGAGGTCTGATCATAACATTTTTGTGACTCGACAATCTATCTTACAGTCCAACAGGAAGAAGTCTGATTTTAACATTTTTGTGACTCGACAATATATCTTACAGTCCAACAGAAAGAGGTCTGATCATAACATTTTTGTGAATCGACAATCTATCTTACAGTCCAACAGGAAGAAGTCTGATCATAACATTTTTGTGACTCGACAATCTATCTTACAGTCCAACAGGAAGAAGTCTGATCATAACATTTTTGTGACTCGACAATCTATCTTACAGTCCAACAGGAAGAAGTCTGATCATAACATTTTTGTGACTCGACAATCTATCTTACAGTCCAACAGGGAAAAGTCTGATATTAACAACCTGATCTCCAAACGTTGCCTATTTAAATAGTCTTGACTATCCTGGACACACTAAATAGAGTGGTAGAACATGTCGGGTCCTTACTTCCCAATCTGGTTCTTGTCCTGATCTCGAACACACTAATATTGCTAACATTAAATATTAATAAGAGTGGGAGGGGCATATTTAAATCAATCAATGGACATTTGTTCAATGATGATTATACAATCGATGAACGACTAATCCGTAGACTGCAGGAGTTTTATTTGAAGGTCTTCAGCCATCGAGCTACGGAAACTATTAGGTCCCATAGCTTTCGCCTTTGCTAACAAATTAGAACACCTTCGAGTCTACCGAGAGTACATTGATTTTGCTACTTTATATTAAAGAATAAGTTCGGGTGTCCATTCACTTGTACCGGGGAGCCACAGAGAGAACGTATGTCGTCGTTATTGTGCAAAGTGTGTTGCGTCGGTCATTATAAGGTCGTGCTGTTGAATGGTTGCTCTTCTGTCATCTATCATTACCTTTATCCAGATAACTGGACTTCACTCGTTTACGTAACAAGAAAAAGCATGGGGAACGAGAAGGAGGAGAAGATGTAATCTACCCATCTACCTCGAGACTCCTCCGTGTCCTGTGGCCAGAACCTTTGTATTATAAGCGCACATTGGGAGTCGATCCAAGTGTATTCTCGTGAGATGACCAAACCAAAGAAGCCTCTCTCTTGAAATATATCAACACAAAGGATAATTTCCACCACATTTACAATGTCCTCATGTCTTATGCTACCTCTCCTGGTGACACTGATTACCTTTCTTAGACATTTCATTTGACAAGTTATGATCCTCTTATGGGTCTGGACACGTACCAAGTGTGACACTGGTAACACCGAGATGGTATAAATAAACTGTTTATCAGTTGTTGTTTTTGTGGATTTTTTTTTTTTTTTTTTTTTCAGTTGTTAGGGTGTTTAAGAAATGCGCTCCTATTTCTCTCAAGCCTTCCATCTTTTAAGAAAATACTCCCCAGATATTTCAAATAATAGATGACGTTTTTCCAATTGTCTTATAATTATAAAAGGATGTTGTTATCGTCATTCGATACGAAACATGTTAAAATAAGAATTGTCTTTATCTCTTGTAGACTCAAAACAAACACACACCATTTTTGTCACTAAGCTATCTGCAATATATGGTGTTGTTGTTGTTCTTGTTGTTGGTGTTGTTGTTGTTGTTTTGAACGCCCACAATGAGTAGGTTACTCTGATGTGCGCCCTGAAAAGGGCGTTAAGTAACGGGTCGCAGTAGGTCTTGAGCGTGCTGATGAAGGTGGACAGGGGTGCTTCAGGCGGCTGTGCTCTGCTTGGCTTCATCTGCGTGTCGCTCGCTACTACGGAGATCACGTCAAACCTCACCTTGTTAGCCAGACTGTTGTCCTCGACAACAGCCCGTTTCCAGGACGACCAACGAGGAGGTCAGGTGAGGGTCTTGGCCAGTATATTTCTCCTGACTCTGGCTAGCATTCTCTGATCAGTGAATTTTGCCTGACCAGACGTTAACCTCATCGTCCCGTCAGGTGAGGGTCTTGGCCAGTATATTTCTCCTGACTCTGGCTAGCATTCTCTAATCAGTGAATTTTGCCTGACCAGACGTTAGCCTCATCGTCTAACCTACAATATATAAAATGAATATTCTATATTTACTCAGCAAAAATACAAATGACTATTCTATATTTACTCAGCAAAAATACAAATGACTATTCTATATTTACTCAGCAAAAGTACAAATGACTATTCTATATTTACTCAGCAAAAATACAAATGACTATTCTATATTTACTCAGCAAAAATACAAATGACTATTCTATATTTACTCAGCAAAAATACAAATGACTATTCTATATTTACTCAGCAAAAATACAAATGACTATTCTATATTTACTCAGCAAAAATTCAAATGACTATTCTATATTTACTCAGCAAAAATACAAATGACTATTCTATATTTACTCAGCAAAAATACAAATGACTATAGGATTGGTGTATATTAACATCTTAGCACCTTGAAACGCGATATGCTGCTACTGACTCCCAGCTTGGGGTCCATGAAGAATCTGAAGTTGGTCCACGAAGAGAAGAGAATGATGTCCACGATAAATCCAATGGAATTCAGGAAAAAAATCAAAGGGAATTCATGATGAATCCATTGAAGTCCGCAATGAATCCAAGAAGCGTTTGTGAGAAGAATCCAAGGGTGGTCTGTGAAGAATTCAAGGGTGGTCTGTGAAGAATTCAAGGGTGGTCTGTGAAGAATTCAAGGGAAATCCGCGAAGGATCATAGGGGAATCCACGAATAGCCATTGTGTTCACAAAGAATTCAAGAGGTCGGCGAACAACACTTGATTTCTATAATCATATGTTATTTGTTTTAACTAAACATAAATAATGATCACTGTTTGTTAATCGCTGATCGCCTCTCAACTGACTCGCCTCGACGCCCGAGCTGTTCCCTAGTAAATCATAAAAGGGTCGCTATTTCCCATCTAAAATCTTTTGAAAGGAACGGAACAATTAGACTATAACAAGCTTTTCAATGTACAACCACTTACACAAACAAGAGGGCATAGCTAGAATTTAACTAAAGAAAGGTCCAGATTCAATATTAGAAAATATTTTTTTAGTCCGAGAGTGGTGAATGCTTGGAATGCATTACCACAGGAGGTAGTGGACGCAGGGACAATTAATGCATTTAAGAATAAATTGGATGCTCATAGATTTTAGAGCAAGGTAATGTAAATAAAACTGGTTGTATACCGATGCTACAGAGTTCTCTAAACCAGTATAAAGATGTTAAGTTAAGTTAAGAAGGAGAATGAGGAAATAAAAGAAAAATGCAATTGCGTCATATAACCTCTTATTTTTCAGTGATCTGTAGCAAATTTGTAACTACCGAACGGCCTTTATTCCCACAGCCTGGTCCACCGAGAGGATTTATGGGACTCAGGAATACAGGTCGCTTTCCACTGTAGTCGACAAGCTCTATACAAACTAGGCTTATTTATAGTGTAGGATAGAAAAGAAAAAAACTATACCTTACGAAGATTTTGAACGCATGTCCTCGTGGGTCAGAAGCACGACATCCAAGCTACTCAGCCAGCCGTTCCTCTCTGTCGCGAAATTCATTGGAAACCATTCGATCTACAGGTCTTTGGTCTACAAATACACTAGGTCTCATATCACACCTTCTATGTGTCCATTGGCAAGCACTTCGATCTCAATCGCGATCCTATTTAATCTCATATTCACCTTAATGACGTCCCAGCCAAGCAAACATACGACGTTAGTACACGCGCAAACCAGCAATCGGGAAGGCCCTTTATAACGGTTGATTCGTTTCCAAGTCTCATCGACTGGCATTGGGATCACATAAAAGGAAATGTGCCCAAATTGAGTCGAATGTGATATCAGGAACAAACAAGTACAGCCATCCAATAAACTCGGTTACCTGACTTTTTTAAATAAAACACTTTGTGTGTTTTATAGAAATAACCATTATTAATGCCAAAAAGCGTAGCGGGTAAAGTCTTCAGTTTACACGTCATGTGGCATATTGGGAATATGTGGACCTATATTTTCTTCAAAGGATAGCGGGTAAAGGCTACAGTTTGCACGCCGTGTGGTATTTTGTGAATATGGGGCTTATATTTTCTTGACCAAACTAGGGATGGTGTGGTCAGCATCATGTCGAACGTTTTTCCTTTCAAGAATTGCTTGGTACCCATTTTTTAGACTGGGTCGACTCCAGAACCGGTGGTACAATCGCAAAATGATCCTGCAACAACTCTGGTTTGAACTTAGATCGCTTGACTGGTCGGTCAATGCATTAACCACTGCGATACCGTGGCTCTAGAAATGAATGCAGAAAGCAAGGATAAATTATTGAAGATATCGGGTAAGGCGTGGGCTAGTGGTTAAGTGACACGGCTCACGGGGAAGCAAACCCTTAGAAAATGCAGGAGGAATCAGAGCCTTATATAAAATGCATGCCGAAGTCGGATGCACTGCACCGACAGGCGCAAAATAAAAACATAGTGCAACGCTCACCGCCTTGTAGAATAAAGAAATAATGCGAACGCTTTTTTTTTTTTTTTAAGTTAAGTCATCCATTATCACCAAGATTGTAAGAAAAAGTTAGCAAAGAAGGAAACATAATATAAACTTCTCAAAATAATTAAAGGGTAAATTATCAAATGTCACCATTTTCAAAATTAATAGTTTGAATATACAATTGTCCATGTTAATATGGTTAGATTTGCTAAGTAGTCTTTGGATTATTTTTGGATAACTGTGAATGATTGCATGAGGTTCAGATAATTAATGAATTTTTAAGCAGCGTGAAATATGTTATCTGCGGTTACATGTCTTTATCTTTAGAAACAGATTGTATCAGAACTGTAATTGACACATTATCAATGACGTTCATAGTGTACATTTACAGTATTGGACACAGAAACAGTGACATGAAACAATATTTGTAACTGCGCAGTATGTGCCACAAAACAATGATATAATCATATTGTAAATGTACAATATTGGACAAGGAAAGTATGACAAAACAGGTTATACGTGTATAATATTGGAAACAGAAACAATAGCAATAAAAGATTTACGTGAACAATATTGGACACAGAAACAATAGCAATAAAAGATTTACGTGAACAATATTGGACACAGAAACAATAGCAATAAAAGATTTACGTGAACAATATTGGACACAGAAACAATAGCAATAAAAGATTTACGTGAACAATATTGGACACAGAAACAATAGCAATAAAAGATTTACGTGAACAATATTGGACACAGAAACAATAGCAATAAAAGATTTACGTGAACAATATTGGACACAGAAACAATAGCAATAAAAGATTTACGTGAACAATATTGGACACAGAAACAATAGCAATAAAAGATTTACGTGAACAATATTGGACACAGAAACAATAGCAATAAAAGATTTACGTGAACAATATTGGACACAGAAACAATAGCAATAAAAGATTTACGTGAACAATATTGGACACAGAAACAATAGCAATAAAAGATTTACGTGAACAATATTGGACACAGAAACAATAGCAATAAAAGATTTACGTGAACAATATTGGACACAGAAACAATAGCAATAAAAGATTTACGTGAACAATATTGGACACAGAAACAATAGCAATAAAAGATTTACGTGAACAATATTGGACACAGAAACAATAGCAATAAAAGATTTACGTGAACAATATTGGACACAGAAACAATAGCAATAAAAGATTTACGTGAACAATATTGGACACAGAAACAATAGCAATAAAAGATTTACGTGAACAATATTGGACACAGAAACAATAGCAATGAAAGATTTACGTGAACAATATTGGACACAGAAACAATAGCAATGAAAGATTTACGTGAACAATATTGGACACAGAAGCAATAGCAATAAAAGATTTACGTGAACAATATTGGACACAGAAGCAATGACAAAACAGATTGTACGTGCACAAATTTTGACACAGAAACAATAGCAATAAAAGATTTACGTGAACAATATTGGACACAGAAACAATAGCAATAAAAGATTTACGTGAACAATATTGGACACAGAAGCAATGACAAAACAGATTGTACGTGCACAAATTTTGACACAGAAACAATAGCAATAAAAGATTTACGTGAACAATATTGGACACAGAAACAATAGCAATAAAAGATTTACGTGAACAATATTGGACACAGAAGCAATGACAAAACAGATTGTACGTGCACAAATTTTGACACAGAAACAATAGCAATAAAAGATTTACGTGAACAATATTGGACACAGAAGCAATGACAAAACAGATTGTACGTGCACAAATTTTGACACAGAAACAATAGCAATAAAAGATTTACGTGAACAATATTGGACACAGAAGCAATGACAAAACAGATTGTACGTGCACAAATTTTGACACAGAAACAATAGCAATAAAAGATTTACGTGAACAATATTGGACACAGAAGCAATGACAAAACAGATTGTACGTGCACAAATTTTGACACAGAAACAATAGCAATAAAAGATTTACGTGAACAATATTGGACACAGAAGCAATGACAAAACAGATTGTACGTGCACAAATTTTGACACAGAAACAATAGCAATAAAAGATTTACGTGAACAATATTGGACACAGAAGCAATGACAAAACAGATTGTACGTGCACAAATTTTGACACAGAAACAATAGCAATAAAAGATTTACGTGAACAATATTGGACACAGAAACAATGACAAAACAGATTGTACGTGCACAAATTTTGACATAGAAATAATGGCAATAAACAGATTGCATGTATACAATGTGGGACATAAAATCCACGACATAAACACATTTTTACATGTACAATATTTGACACAAAAACAATGGCAATAAACAGATCGTAGTACTCGGACAATTTCTGAAATTGAAATTATGACATAGCACAAATTTTACACGCAGAATATTTGGCATACGAGGCGTGTTCAAATGAAACCGGACCAAACTGTAATAAGTGAACATACGTGCGATGCGCAGGATCACTCCACTTCTGGTGTAAACAGCACCTACCAACCGTCAAGTTTGCAAAATATAATTATCCTCTGACTCACAGTTTCCTCAGTAGAGTGCTGAAAATATGGTGGGTGTGATACGGAATCCGTCCAGAGTTGATCAGCGAACGGGATTTCGGGAACTCTGAACGGATTCCGTATCCCATCTGTCATGTTTTCAACTGTCTGCTGCGGAAACTATGAGTCAGAGAATAATGAAATCTTGCAAACTTGGCAGTTGGTATGTGCTGTTTACACTAGAAGCGACGTCATCGTGCTAATCTAACGTATGTTCACTTGTTGCAGTTTGGTCCGGTTTCATTTGAACACGCCTCGTAGAAGCAACAACAGCACAAATTGTACACACTGAATATTTGAAACTTGAAACAAGACAAGACATAATGACAAACATGTGTGAAAAATATTTGACTATCAGAAAATGACATGAAATAGGTTGTACGTGTAAAATATTTGACACAAAATGATGGACGTAAAATGTAACATTCATTAAGATATATCCTCATAATGTATCCAATTTTTCTTCTTTTTTTTTTTCCTGATTTTTCAAACCATTATGGCTCTTTCCTGTGAACAGGTTCCTTCAATATCCTTGATTGAACTCTCTCCAGTTTACAATCTCTCCAATCTACAAAATGTCCATCTCTGTCATCTCCATGTCTGAGCTGTCCTTCCATCTTCTTAAACGCCACCCAGTAATCGCAACAAACACATTTTTTTAAAAATATTTATATATTGCTTTTGTGAACGACAAATAAAGACAGTATTGTAGCAAACTGCAGGGCAAGCACACGAAGCTTTATGCGAATTAAAAACTCAGGCTAACAAATATTCACACGCAAATGTACGCAGACTTGAGCACACGGGTGCACAACGACGTTTCTTATGCAGAAACATACTGTGATACAAATCTGCACAGATCATACAAACTTGCCAACTATATGTGCATACAATAACAGCAAAACTCACACAGAGAGACAGGTGAGAGAGAGAGATAAAGAGAGAAAAAGAGCGAGAGAGTGAGAGAGAGAGTGGCGTGAAAGATATGGTCGCTGTTTCAGGCTTGGTGCATAAAGATCTTAGACAGGCAAATGCTCTGGAATTTAGCTCAAAAGTTCAGTTCGTATATTGAGCAGGTAAGTAAAACATTCATACACGTAACGCGTTGTTAACGCTTTGTTTCTCAGCCATCGTGTCTGACATTTTCCAGCAACGTGTCCACACCGTCTTAACTTTTCGAATTTGGCAATTGGATTATTCTTAGATTCATCCGACTACACTGACAGCGAACCGTTAACAAGATTGCTCAATGTTGCAACCAGTATCATTTGAGGCGTCTTGAAATAACAAATTTAACAGATTTCCAAATAATAGCGTCTAGGCTTTCACCTTCAGCAGGCGTCTGCGCGGACACTCGTTCCTCAATAGCTCTTTTATTCGCTTCAGGGTTGCCCAAAAGTACTTCTTTTCTGTCAGGTTGCGCTGAGAGGTCGGCGCCCAAGTCGCTAATGAAAAGTAACGAGATTTCTCTGTTCCAAAACACGATCTAGCTGTGAAAGGAGCAATCGGTTCAAAATTGTGGCCTCTCGTTCGCAGTCTTCACTGCCTCCTTTAAAGCTCTTCAAGTTTCGTCAGCTCCATTTTTCTCCAGGGACTGTTCCCCGTGGCGAATATACGGGAATCAGGAAAACGCGGAATAATATTCCAGTTTGTTCCCATCTCACTGCCAAAACTTGATGGCTGAAAGTGTCGAGAGAAGGAAACAGAGCTCTGCCGTGATTTACACTTGGCGGTTTCTGCAGCTAATCTGGGTATCTGAGGAGGTTCAAGGCCAAAGTGGTGTCTTCACATTTGATTAGCAAATATAGTATGTCTGCCTGACTGTCTGCTTGTCGCGTGTCTGCTTGTTAGATATTTGTATCAGTCATAGAATACAGATGTACAGCAAATATGTATATTCTCATTCATAGTAAGTCAAGATAGAAATGTTAACTTCAATATTGCAATAAAATCTTACAATACAAATGTTAAATTCTGAATTACGATAAAATATTACAATACAAATGTTAAATTTTATATTACAATAAAATCGTACAATACAAATGTTAAATTCTATATTACGATAAAATCTTACAATACAAATGTTAAATTCTATATTACGATAAAATCTTACAATGCAAACGTTAAATTATATATCATAATCAAATCTTACAATACAAATGTTAAATTTTAAATTATAATAAAATGTTACATTACAAATGTTAAATTTTATGTTTTAAAAAATGGTACATTACCAATGTTAAATTTTTTATTATAATAAAATGTTACATTACAAATGTTAAATTTTAAATTATAATAACATCTTGCAATAAAAAATTCATGCTCAATATCATGATAAAAACACATTACAAATTTAACATTTAATATTAGGATAAAAACCCACAATGCAAATGTTAAATTCTATATAATAGTAAGATCTTAAAATACAAATATTAAATTCTTTATTAAGATACAAATCTTGCAATACAAATGTCATTCTCAAGGTCTTGATAAACACATTACAAATGTAATGTCCATATGATATAAATAATCGCAATACAGGTGTCATTTTCCAGATGGGAAAATATTATTTTAAAATAAATTGCTCACTGTGTTCTAAATACAGGTATTTGAGATACAACAGTCTGGTCCATTCAAATTCTCATTACATTTCATACATTTGTTTTTCTTTGAGGCTGCAAAAAACAAACAAGAAAAAGAGGAAAGAGATGGAGAAACTAATCGATGATAAAGATAAAAGGAAGTAAAATAGAAAGAGAAAGCAACAGTAGAAACACAGCAAAGAATATTTTGCCATAATCCTTGCTTCTGCCATTGATCCTCATCATCTGATCTGAGGGGCTACAGTAATATTTAGCCATAGCTACTTTGTGATGTCCTTTATTTCTTCTTCTTCTTCCTGTTTTGGGGAGGGATGATGGGGTAGGGTGTGCTGCTCTATTAAACACGGGACGCTTCGGTTTTGAACAAAGCCTTCCAGCAGAAAGACTGTGACTTAGCACTTTGTGTACTTGTACATTGGTGGCTTCTGTAGATACTAGTCTTCATCTTCTTTAGTCACCTTATACGAACGACAGGTCAGGCAGTGCTTGATTTAGACTTGCTGCTAAGCTTATATAAAGCATTGAGGCCCTTTGCTAAATAATTACGGTCTCGTAAAACATGTATTCCTTGCTATTATTTAAATACAAGACATTTAAAGTGAGAAAAAAAACACATTTTCAAACAAATGTATTTACTGAATACATATTTGACCTCGATCGCAAACGCGGTATAACAATTGGAATCAATATTTAAATTCAATTTATAAAATAGTTTTAACATACGTTAATATATATATATATATATATATATATATATAATGTTTAAAAAATAAGCAATCAGAATCAAAGTTATTAATATCAGAAATAATTAACTTTTGTTTGTGTAATCAGAATAAAATGATATCAGAGAGTCTTTGTACCATTTTATTTCTTGATTCCCCGAAAGCAAAATCGTGAATTGTCCTCAAATGAAATACTACACAGAATATCATTTCTATGCACATGATACTAAGTGCAGACAGTTTTATCGTCATATGGTTGCCTTCACTTCATTTTCTTATGATGTGAAAAATTGTTTTCAATTTGTTGAAATCCTAGTGAATCGCGAGAACACTGCGGATTGCAAAGCCCTAATCTGCAGTTTATTTAGTATTTGCCTAAATCCTGCACTTAGGCCGGGTAGTTTTCGGGGTACTATTCCTTCTCTGTTACGTTATTCCAGGATTCTCACTTCACTTTGTTTCGTTTGACTCTGTCCTACAGTCACACTCTTGCACAACTTTCACACGCGCCCTCGTGGTGAAACCCTTCCATTGCACTTTGGTTAGGCTGGCTTCTAAGAGCGGACAAACCTAGCATAGGTACATACAGACGCACACATACATCCAAGCACTGGCTTATGCGTCTTAATATCGCCCAAATTGACTACGGTCTATGGTGAAATAAGCGTACCTCCGCCAGTAGAATCGAGTGAGGCAAACACGTAATTTTTTTTTTAATTTAAAAAGTAATCCGCCTACTCACTTAGCCTTAGCTGTCCATGACCCCGGCTGATGGCAGACTTCCAGGCGATATGTCGGACAGATGAAGTGACGTAGTGTATCAATCAGGGATGTCACGTTAGCTGTCCATGACCCCGGCTGATGGCAGACTTCCAGGCGATATGTCGGACAGATGAAGTGACGTAGTGTATCAATCAGGGATGTCACGTTAGCTGTCCATGACCGCGGCTGATGGCAGACTTCCAGGCGATATGTCGGACAGATGAAGTGACGTAGTGTATCAATCAGGGCTGTCACGTTAGCTGTCCACAACCCCGGCTGATGGCAGACTTCCAGGCGATATGTCGGACAGATGAAGTGACGTATGTGTATCAATCAGGAATGTGGGGGCGGGCCTGGGGACGATACCATGAGTGGTGCGGTGTTTCTGCCCCTGATTTCAATGTACAGGTGTAGAAGGTGAACTAGGACGCCCTGAGAGAGGTAGGCCACGTGGCCTAAGAAAGATCGGCTGTGCCGATTCAGCAAGGAAATATTCTTGAGTTGTGTCCCCGGGGAGACCTTGACTTTAGTGACTAGGTCTGGTCAGCGTACTCCAAGGACATGATGCAGCATATGGAAGATCTCTAGCCACTTCCAATCTCCCTGTACGAATGTCCACGTCTTGGATCTTGGTCGATCCAGGAGCCATTGCGGTCTGAACAAAACATTACCGCCTCAACTGGGGAATGAACCCATGACCACTCAGATGCGAAGCCAGCGAGCTAACCACTGCGCTACGCGGCTCCCCGCAATAACATAATGACGTAATAAATGTTTGTTAGTTCTCACGAGTATATATCAAATTATCCTGATTGTATCATCAGTTTCACTTAGTCCTCTTTGCTTGATACCTTACAGCCCGTGCAGCTGATGTGACAAACTGACAGAGTATATCAAATAGGGAAATGAAAGAATTGTTTGACAACATAGCAAAAGAAGTGAACGTTCAAATAACTAGCAAAGACTACACAGGGATGGTAATGCCGAAGAGTCGTAACAGAAGAAAAGTTGTTATGGTGCTAGATTATGATGATGTGGATTTTGATTATAATGTTACAAATAACAGTGATGAGTTCATTGAACCGAGAAGTTGGTTCATCTATCATCATTTATACGCATTTGCTTTTGTTAACAAACCGATTAATACTGTGGCACTTCAACAACGATGAGGGTCACGACTGATGAGAGATTAGAGTAGCCGAGTCAACCATTCCTCAAGGGGTTGCACTTCAACAACGATGAAGGTCACGACTGATGAGAGATTAGAATAAACGAGTCAACCATTCCTCAAGGGGTTGCACTTCAACAACGATGAAGGTCACGACTGATGAGAGATTAGAATAAACGAGTCAACCATTCCTCAAGGGGTTGCACTTCAACAACGATGAAGGTCACGACTGGTGAGAGATTAGAGTAGCCGAGTCAACCATTCCTCAAGGGGTTGCACTTCAACAACGATGAAGGTCACGACTGGTGAGAGATTAGAATAAACGATTCAACCATTCCTCAAGGGTTTGCACTTCAATAACGATGAAGGTCAAGACTGATGTTATATCATATGTTATGGTATTACATATGTCACACAACATTTAGAGAACAAGTCTGTATTGAAGTGTATCACGTGAATTGGAGAACAGAGGTGTGCCACATGTATGAGAGAACAGGTCAGTGTGTGAAGTGTGCAACATGTTAGACAACAGGTCATGGTCAAGTACGCCACGTGTGTGAGAGAACAGATCAATGTATCAAGTGCACAACATGTGTGAGAGAACATGCATGGTCAAGTGTGTCACATGTGGGAGAGAACAGATCAGTGTCAAGTTTGCCACATGTGAGAGAACAGTGCACCAGTCAAGTGCACCAAATTACTTAGACACCACTGATCGTATACTCAATGACTCAACTCCTTACAGTATCATCAGTTGATATCCATGACTCCAGAGATCAAACGCTTCTTCTCGTGTCAACTTTGATGTGATTTCTACAATTAAACTTGTCTTTGTTCATTTTTTTGTTTCAGGATGAGAAAAACCAAATTTTGACAATCAGCGTTTGGCTACGTCAGGTGAGTTTTTTTTTGGCTGCACGTGTTCGTTTTTTTTTAAGCATATCTATTTCTATTTCTATATAGTTTTATTTTCCTGACTACATTTGTTCCTTTCAATTCCGCTCTACATGAGCTACTAAAGTCCGTTTCCCAACGGTTGTCGTCAATTGCCTTCAAATATCTCAATAACCTTTGTACAGATAAACGTGATTATTTGCAAGTGGTCTTATCTTTTCAATGAACGATGACTTCAAAATTTACATTTTGTCAGGTAGTCCCATGTTCTTAAAACGTCTAGTTCCTTTGATCTTTGTTAGCGAAGTAACTAGTTGTACCCTGCAGAAAATAATTTATCGTAAATTTAAAAAAATTTCTTTCTTTAGACACAAGCGTCTTTCCTATTTGAATAACGTTGTCTACATTAGGTACAGCATAATGTCCTTTTTAATGTAATTCATGTGTTTTAGGAACTGTACATTTGGTAGAAATAATGTGTGAAGATGGAAAAGCACATAATATATAGAACATACAAAATACATACTTCAGATGGATTGGTCCAGATTTATAAATATCGGGGCTCTCTGTAGCGAAGGGATCAAGCTGTTTGCCTCGTATTCAGGCAGTCAGGGTTCGAATTCGAGCTGTGACGGGTCGGTTCATGTTGGCATTTTTTAAGGAGATCCCTGGGTTCATCACTAGAGCTACTGAGTTCGTGCTTTGTGCAATGCTCTCTGCAGGCGGGAGAGAGTCATATGGGGAAACCCGCGGCGATGAAGTCCAGACCTCGGTGCTGTGTGGTGGTGCTGTGTGGTGGTAGTATTATTACGTGGCCAAACAATTTTAGTTGCTGTCGATAAAATTACCATTTTCTTAAACAAAAAGCGTAACTAGTTCTCTTTTCGGGGTTTGAGATACTCCAATTCAGTTTACAGCGCTTAGACTCTCTACAAAAATATGGATATATGTGGCAATTGTATGAAGTGTAAGAAACCGACTTTCCAACTCATTTTAGTCGCGAACGTTCAACACAAAATTAGTTCTACTACTCCTTTGCCATAGAGTACACAGTGTGTAACGACAAATTTAATGCACCGGAAGTCTAATAATAACTATGTTCACAACCAGTGCGCTTAAGGATGAAGCTGTAAATATTTCGAAAAATTCGTGGGAAATGTGTTTTTTTCCTCAAAAATTCACACTATTATGAAGGGGTGATCATTTCTAAAGGCTAGTTTTATTAGGTGGGATTGTTTTTATATACCATAAATAAAGACAATGTATACCACATGTTTGTGGTCGAGAAAAAAATATTCACTCTTGAGACATTGTAATCTGCAGGTTATATGCAAAATTTGAACTATTTTGTTCAATCGGTTGATGAGATATTGGATGTTAAGCAGCGGCAAACATTTGTGAAATGCAATATAGTATTTCGCTACATAAACTGACTTACTTACTTGGTCGGTCCTCTTCTACTCTGGAGTGCATAAGTTTCAGTTTATGAAGAGTGCAGATTTTGTGTGTTCTGTGATGTTTTATTAGCTACTTAGTTTTATTTCGATTTATGCCGTTGAACGTCATTGGGAACTTTAGTCGTCTGTACTGTGCCAAGTGCGTTCCGCCGGTCAATGTGAGCCTGTGTCGCTGCACAATCACTGTAATGTCATCTAATCCCCTTGCCATGTAGCCAGATTTATCAGCGCTGTAAGCCAACATTGCAAGGTGATGACGGTGCATTCTCGTGAGATGACCAAACCAACTTGTTTCTGCCTGGAAATGTATTCGGCACAAGACGTAGTGCCGACCATACTACGAATGTCGTCGTTCCGCATTCTGACTTTCCTGGTAACACCGATTACCTTCCTCCCAAGCACTTCATTTCACACTTTGAAATTCTACTCTCACGCGCCTTGGACAAAGGCCATGGTTGGCACTGGTAGCACAGAATCGACATAATGTACTGTTTGTCAGCTGTTGCTTTGCTGCCAAACTAATGCTCGGGTGTCTAAGCAGTGGTAACAAACATCACTACAGATGCTTTTTGACACTTACTCTCAATTTCTATGTCCGTCCTACCGTATTATTAGCTGGCCGAATCTCTACCTCATGCTTTCATTCACCGAGACGCATTCCCTACCTCGAGGGGCCAAATTTGATCCTGGATCACCAAATTATTTTTTTTGTTGTTTTTTTTTTGTTTATTGCATACCAACTCTCTCCTTAACGTCGCTTCATTCAACGTCTTTTCGATATAAAACAAAAATGTATGGAAGCCCGACAATATCGAATATTTGGTTTGTATGATCTCTGCGTGTGACGCTCATAATGGTCTTCCTTAGATTTAGGAACCAATATCATCATCATGTCTCGTAACCTAGAAGGTCGTAGAAGCCCCGTTATTTCAGTTTGTCGAACCAGTTCATGCCCTACATCTCG
Source organism: Ariolimax columbianus (assembly GCA_036924085.1). NCBI lineage: Eukaryota > Metazoa > Mollusca > Gastropoda > Stylommatophora > Arionidae > Ariolimax > Ariolimax columbianus. The sequence goes on from JAVGWX010000003.1 coordinate 134,568,543, forward strand.
ATTTTTCGCCAGGGTATTAGTTTTAGCTGTAGACCTTCCCGTATACTCTTTTATATTGTCCTCTCATCTATTTTGTGGTTTCCCTCTCCCACGCTTCCCAGGCACAGTGCCTTGCAGGACGGTTTTGGTTAGCCCCACCGATCGTGATATATGTTCATATCATGTCAATTGTCGTGTTTTTACTATAGTCAGTAGGTTTTTATACTGGCCTAACTTCTTCCTAACAATTTCAAGTACACTCTCGTTTGTAACGCGATCCAGATATGAATTGCCAAGAATTCTTCGCAAGCATTTCATTTCCATTGCGCAAATTGTACGTTCTAGGGCAGGAGTCAGAGTCCAAGTCTCACACGCGTAGAGGTATACCGAGGTGACCATTGTATACATTAAAGTCAGCTTCGATTTAAGGCTAATGTTCTTGTCTTTCCTGATTATTCGCAGACTAGTCAGGGCGACCATGGCCATCGCTGTTCTTGACTGGATCTCAGCTCTAGACTCCTCCACATTCATTTCTGCTCCAATATATTTGAACCGCGTAACAGTTTCCAGAGGAACCAATAAACGAAATTTATTTAGAGATTGTTGGATTACAGCAGCTGGGTTAATTGAGGTAGACATTGAGATGTAGTGATAATTGAGGTAGACATAGAGATGTAGTGATAATTGAGATAGACATAGAGATGTAGTGATAATTGAGGTAGACATAGAGGTGTAGTGATAATTGAGGTAGACATAGAGATGTAGTGATAATTGAGGTAGACATAGAGATGTAGTGATAATTGAGGTAGACATAGAGATGTAGTGATAATTGAGGTAGACATAGAGATGTAGTGATAATTGAGGTAGACATAGAGATGTAGTGATAATTGAGGTAGACATAGAGATGTAGTGATAATTGAGGTAGACATAGAGGTGTAGTGATAATTGAGGTAGACATAGAGATGTAGTGATAATTGAGGTAGACATAGAGATGTAGTGATAATTGAGGTAGACATAGAGATGTAGTGATAATTGAGGTAGACATAGAGGTGTAGTGATAATTGAGGTAGACATAGAGATGTAGTGATAATTGAGGTAGACATAGAGATATAGTGAAGTTACTTGAATCACGCTGAGAACAACTATCACAAGCAACTGAAAACGAAGACCATAAAAATGGTGATGCATTTCCTCTAGGATCTTTATAAACCAAGGAGTTTCCCTGTTGAAAATTTGTTCATAGGTTTTGACATGTTTGTCTGAAAGAGATCCCATAGGCGAACCATGTTCACACGCTTATATCATAATACTTAATGGATGCAACTGTTACATGTAGTCCTACACACAGAAAAACATAAAGCACATCCTCAAACATTGGACAGGGGTCTTCTTTAGCGGAGGAGGGTGTACATACTTGGAAGACCGGTGCGAGAATGCAACTCCGTATTTCTCAAACCCTGTTTTTCCGAGAGATGCCAAGGATGGAGCTCAGGCGCTGTAGGTGAAAGGTGTTGAGGTTTTGCAATTGTTCGGCATAGGTTGTCCACGTTTCGCTACCATATAGGAGCGCACTGGTGACACATGCATTGTAGACTATGGCCTTGGTCTTGGCTGTACGTTTTAGGTTTTCCCAGACACGAGATTTAAGAAAGAACAATATTGCAGCAGCTTTACCAATGTGATTGCCTATTTCGGGGTCTAGGGAGAGCTTATTATTGATGAGCGACCCAAGTTAAGTGAACTGGTCCAGAGTTGCCAGGTCGTAGTTATCTTTAGTGATAGTTGGTATGGCATCTACGTCTTGTCCCATGACATTTGTTTTATTCAAGCTTATTGTGAGGCCAAAATCTTTGCACGCCTGGGGAAAGCGATCAATCAAGATTTGGAGTGACTGAAATTTACAGTGTTTTCATCAAATAACACGTCCTGACAGCAACTTCCCTGATCTTGGTTTTAGTTTTGAGTCTCACAAGATTAAACAGACGACCATCTGATCTAGTGTGAAAATAAATCCCTTCTGTTACATTACCAAATGCGTGCTTCAGTAGCACCGCAAGGAAGATTCCGAAAAGTGCCAGGGCCAGATTACAACATTGTTTAACACCACAGTGAATGCTGAATGTTTGTGATGCACTACATTCATATTGGACTGTTCATTTCATATCTTTATTAAATAATACTATTAGCTGTTTCAGTTTGTTATGGCAAACAATTTTTAGAGGATTGTGAAGCCTATTTTCAAGTCGATAAAAGCGACATAAAAATGTTTGTTCTGCTCGCGATATTTTTCTTGCGCCGGCCTCAGAGAGAATATCATGTCGATCGTTGATCTTTCATATAGGAAACCACATTGGGACTCTATGTAACCGCCCCCACCCCCCGCGCCCCCACTCCGACCTCCAACGTGCCTCACCCCTCTAGTTCATCCAGTGTGTACATCCGCAGTAAGACCACTCTGGCAAAGACTTAGCCAACAACACTGAACAGTGAAATGTCTCTGTTACTATTGCAGTAACTCAGTAAAATGTCTCTGTAACTATTGCAGTAACTCAGTAAAATGTCTCTGTAACTATTGCAGTAACTCAGTAAAATGTCTCTGTAACTATTGCAGTAACTCAGTAACATGTCTCTGTAACTATTGCAGTAACTCAGTAACATGTCTCTGTAACTATTGCAGTAACTCAGTAAAATGTCTCTGTAACTATTGCAGTAACTTCTATCCCCGTTACTTTTGTAGAACGTGACAGTCTTTGAATCCCTCATATCTTGAGGTATGATTATCTCTTTCCAAATCTGACCTAGCAGCAATTGTAGCGGTTTCAAGAGTGCATCTTAACAATGCTTTATCAGGTTAGATGGAATCCTGTCACTGCCAGCTGCTCTACCCAGGGCCAAATTGTCAATGGTTCTATAGAGAACTTCTAAAGATGGTTCGACGTCTAGGTCCTCCATTCTAGGATAGCCTTGAACAGCATCACGGGATGGGAGTGTAACCATAGAATAGGTCAGAGTAGTGATCCACCAATCACTCAATCTGCCTTCCTTTGCCATTTATTTTCTCGCCACTGATGGATTTGAGCGCCACTGTCTTCCTGTGCACGGGACCAATAGCTTTTTTGTTATGTCATTAGGCATTTCTCTGACGCTTCCTGCTTGTACCGCAGTTTGGATGTTGTTACGGTGCTGAAGTCAGTACTATTAACTTCGCTCCTGTCGGACTTTTAGAGTTTGTACAGTAACTGCACTTGGGTGGCGATTGTATTGCAACAGAACAGCGCGTTTTGCCTCGATTGCCGATGTTATTTCATTTACTTTGGCCTCTAACCAGTAATTTCATTTTGCAGTTCTTCTTCCAAAGATAGCAAACGCAGTGCTATGGATATTGGTACCAAGTTGTTTCCATGTTTCCTTGCCCAAAGCAGAATTATTAGTTTCCTCGAAGACGACGTTAAAGCGATTGATCAGCACATGATCTGACATTTTGCTCGTGTTTTGTTTACTTCATGTCTGGTGTGATGAAACTTTCAGGGTTGCAATTTGATTTTACACGAACCAGTGCATTGTCTGTGTCGCAGTCTGCGCTATTGTAGGAGCGCGTGAGTACATATTTTATAAGAGACCTCCTCACAAGAATTAGGTCAAGGTGATGACTGTGCTTAGATCTTGAGTGCATCTATGGAACCTTTTGTTGGGGTTTGGTCTTAAAATAGGGGTTGGTCACACAGAGTTTACACATCTGCTAGTCTTAGTGTTTCACTTTCTGTAACATCCAGGGGTTGACAATCTTCCTCGGGTCAGGGACCGGAAGTCATGTCAGCGAGTGCTTGGCGGTCCAAATTGATATATAGCTAATAAATAATAATTTTAGGAAAGTAACAAGAAAACACAACGAACTGTTAAATTCTGCTTATTTTATTTAAAATTAATGTTTTTTATGAAGTCACAAATTATACAAATTAGTGTTAAGCTTGATGACTGTCGAGAGAAAGTCTCTCAACATTAAGTGACATGTTGGATCTCTACCAAATCAAGGGGGACATTCACACTGGAATTATTGTTTGGATCAAAACCAGCCTGGGAATTTGCGTTTTTGGAATTGCGAGTTCAATATTTTGGGCCGACGAACAGGACTAGGCCAGAAACCCGTAAGTTGCCTAGCCACACATATTTTGGGCCGACGAACAGGACCAGGCCAGAAAACCGTAAGCTGCCTAGTCATGCTTTAATATAACAGTACTGGTCTAATACTAAATGTTCTCAGTGAGGACAATTTACTTCCCGAGTACAATTTCTGTTCTTACCACCTCGGTTCCATGTTTGCAAAGCAAGAAAAGCCATGTGTAGAGTTCGTGAGGATTGTATCATTAGTTGACGGCACAGGCTTGCGGGTTTTGTGTAGGACGTCGACAAGAGGCTAGTACTTCCTTGGATCGGAATGTTCTCTCCGATCTAGAACAGGCCAGAGAATTAGCGTGGATAATGATGTTTGCCCATCGCCGACCAAACTAACACTGTCACGCGTTTTCATTGGTCGATTCGTGGACCTAGGTCTGCTTTCGTCAATCTTAATTGGTCAGTATGACAGTGACAGGCTTTGTAATCTTTCACATATATTTTTATAAAGGGTTGGAGAAGAAAAGAGTTTCGCATGTTCTGTACTTTTGTGGAAGTCTTTATCACAGAAATACTAAGCAAATATAACGCTCCGAGTTATCTCGAGCACAAAATATGCAAGTGGTAGTAAAACGCATGTGCGTGGGATAACACGAGTACCTAACTGTCTTTTAGTAGTTATAATTCATGAAAGTTATGGACATCGACGAAAATGGAAGCAACCAAACTAGCATTTACATTTAGGAGTTGATAGAGTAAGAGACATCACAAGCTATGAGAAGATGAGCGGGGGGAGAGTAAGAGACATCACAAGCTATGAGAAGATGAGACGATGAGAAGATGAGCGGGGGGAGAGTAAGAGACATCACAAGCTATGAGAAGATGAGAAGATGAGAAAATGAGCGGGGGAGAGTAAGAGACATTACAAGCTATGAGAAGATGAGCGGGGGGAGAGTAAGAGACATCACAAGCTATGAGAAGATGAGAAGATGAGCGGGGGGAGAGTAAGAGACAGCACAAGCTATGAGAAGATGAGAAAATGAGCGGGGGGAGAGTAATAGACATCACAAGCTATGAGAAGATGAGAAGTTGCGCGGGGGGGAGAGTAAGAGACATCACAAGCTATGAAAACATGAGAAGATGAGCGGGGGGAGAGTAAGAGACATCACAAGTTATGAAAACATGAGAAGATGAGCCGGGGGGGGGGGGGGGGGAGGTGGTGTTGGGGTGAGGGGGCGGGCCTTACATAAAACTAATAGCGTACAGGAAATCCAAATCTGACTAGTTACTGCAGAATTCTCAAACATCTTCAGAGCTGAGGCAGAAGCACAGAGAACAGATCCAATAGCTATCGTATGAACCAAGGACCTCGTCAGAAAGAAGTTCATCCTTACAGATTTTCTATCAGTGACAGTGATCCCTAGAAATCTCAAAAGTATCTAACTGGACAGCCTATTTGAAGCACGCCAGTTACCAGTGTTGTTTGTTAAGGGTTTGCCATTCTGAGATTTCATGGCGAAGACGTAGTCTTTTAGATTATACCAGGACTCATTTTCCATTTATGGATGCGTACAACAACAGTTACAGTTTCTATGCAGTGAACAATCCAATGAATTTCTCCACACTGTAAGATACATAGAAATGCGGAGGCAGATATACCAAAGTTGAAGGAAAGCAAGCCTCAATTTGAAGACATAGTTACATATAAAGAGAGTAAAAAAGACAGTGAAAATAATTAACACAGAGAACACACATGATTTTATCAATCAGAAGCCTACTACTCATTGCCAAGAAGAGAACAGGTAACAATACTCAGACCGCGGGCTCGCCACTGCAAACTGACAAATTTGTTCACAAATTTAAAGTTGGGCACACGGACATAAGCACTTTGTGAAGAGAAGAAACACACGTAGGAACATGTTTTCGATGTCTGTCGACTCCATGATAGGAGCAGAGTGACAACATTGCATTTCCCAACTCATTTTCAGAATAAGTTGTATGGCAATGAGAGAAGCATGAGACAGTCTGGTTTTAGATGGATTGAGAGAGAAAGAATAAGATGAGCTGAAATTAAAAGCCAATTTGTGTGTTAGTTTCAATGGAAGAAACGTGTAACTTTGATCTTATGCTGACATGTTCTTTATTGAAGCGTTACTTACTACGACTTTTAAGACATAAAGAGGACTTTTCTTTTTTGGTTTTTATTTTTAAGTTTTTGAGCTAACAGATGGCTAGCGGAGTTAGATTTAGGTTCTGCTATATTGAATCTAGAGCAACGTAGTTTTTGACCGCATTTAAGATGAGGTCTGGTTGAACGTAGGCACAGTAGCGCTTGTTACTTTTAACAAATGTCTGGATGAGAAGTTATCGATCGTGGGTGTGGGGTCGGGATGTGGGCGGGGGTGATGAGGACGGATCATAGATCAGCTGATTAGTATTCATAGTTTCTGGAGAACTCGCCAGCCGCCCAGAAATCTCTTCAGAAATGAGTGGCTATAACCCCAGGACCAGGCAATGCCACTCTCATTTACTGAAATACGGCAGATTCCGAGCAGAGAGGAGTGCGAGCTGGCCCACATAAGTCCAGGAGACGATTGCTGTGTCTGATTGTTAATTACGTCATGATTGTGCGCTGATTTGACGGTCAATCCCTGGTGTTTCCTTGTTGTATTCAGGAGGGGACGGGCAGTCCCACAAACTGGATTGTCTGTCCCTATAAACAAATTCAGGGGATAACATAAGCAAATGAAATAGGCTAGGGTTTTATCTGATCATTTGGTTGTCCCGTGAGTATGTACACTTGTTTGCCCGTATGCTACCGGGGCTCGAATGTAGAGCAAAGAGAAATAAACAGTGTAACCTGCTAAGCATAATGTAAGAAGAGTATAAGAAGGTTCGGGTATGGGACCGACTCCCTCAATATATAGAATCTATAGGTTATAAAAATGGCAAAATACATGGGCAAGTCAGCTGCAAGTCAAATATATCTCATCCTAGATTATCTGTATGCCCTATTCTCATTCTGTTGTGGCCTGTGCGGGTAAAGATTTACTACCTGCTCACCTCTTGTTGAGCTGGTAATATTAGTTATTTGGTTGATGACCTGTGTTCTCTGCTACCCACTTGTTCCTGTATCTATACCTGGTACACCTCTGGTACACCTCTTTATAAGGTATGCCTATATCCCGTTGAAGTAGCTTGCCGCATTTTCTTGTAAGTCTACCAGCCTCTTTATTGCCAAAAATATTGCAATGAGAGGGAAATAACTGTATCACAACTCTTTTGAAACAGTGATTTAGTTTATAGAGCATCACTCGTCATTCCATTATGTCTGTATTCGTCTGGCTTCCCAGTACCCCAAACACCGACAGTGGGTCTGTGAATAGTATAACTTGTTTTTATCAGTCATTAGAGTTTTTGCAGCAGTTTTCAAGTCCTCTGCTCTAAATTAGCTTTAACATTTCATTTTTCAGTCACCACTGACCGCTGTTCTTGTGTAGTTTTTTATGCATAGAAAGATCCCTCTACCTCCCCTCCCTGTTGCATTTGATGATGATCCATCTGTATACACATGGGTCCATATGTTGCTTATGTATTGATTATCTGTGTATTTTACAGTTGCGGGCTTTTCTTTCTGTTTCTGTTTGGCTGCTTTTATTTTCAATTGCCGGAAATGTTCTCTATCAGCTCTGGGAACCGCTTTCTCAAGGTGGAAAGCATGTGTGTTGTTTACATGTGCTTTATTATGGCGTGCCATTTATAGGATTTGTTCTCCATATTTCTTTCACTGATGCCGCAAAGTTGCTCCGCTTGAGTCGTCCCCTTCCAAGAGCATTTATTCTCTGGTACACTGCGTATCCTAACAGCCTGCTGAATATCTCACCTTGCTGTAGCACCCTGCTGTCTCTTCTGTTCCCCCATTGGTTGGAAATTCGTAGTTTGTATTTCCAGTTCTTCAATGGGCGGGATACGCATTCTTGTTCCCTCTCCCTCCCCCTCCGCCCTCAGGTATTGGCGACAATCTAGTTTGAACCTGTTCATCTTTTTTTTAACCAGATTAGGTCATCACTGCAATCCAACAGGCAAAGTTAGGCACATCCCCTGGAGTAGACGGAATTACGATAGACATCCTTAAGGCGGAAGGAGACATTCTAGCATTACAGCTCTCTAAATTATTCAACAAGTGCTTCACAGAGGAATGAATCTTAGATCAATGGAAAACCTCAAAAACAATGCTCAGCCGCAAGAAGGGTGACACCAAACTCCTGGAGAACTATCGGCCTATCTACTTACTACCGATGATATATAAAATATTCTCCAAAGTCCCTGTCAACAAGATTGGCCAACAACTGGACCTCCAACAACCCCGTGAGCAGGCTGGATTCATAAGAGGGTTCTCCAATACTGACTACCTACACACAATCCACCAGCTGCTGGAGAGAGCACGTGAAGTTACGCCTGCCCATATGTCTTGTGTTTATAGATTATGAAAAAGCCTTCGGCAGTATTGAGATCAATGGCGTGGTAAATGCCCTAAGAAACCATGACGTGGCCTAATTACACAAGGATGATCAAAGAAATAAATGTAGGTTGAAGTACGGACATTACTCTGTCCCACCGTCTAAAAACTGTTTCACTAGCAAGAGGAGTGCAGCATGGCGACACAATTTATCCGAATCTTTTAACATCAGCGCTGGAGGACATCAGCGCTGAAGGACATCAGCGCTGGAGGACATCTTCTACCAACTGACTTGGGCCGATAGAGAAATTCTTATCGATGGGGAAAGGCTCACCCACCTACGCTTTGCGGACGACATTCTGCTCATCAGCCACACCACCGACGAAGTCCAACACTTCCTGAATTGGATGAGGTCAGTAGAAGTGTCGGACTACGGATGAACAAAAAAAAACGCAATGTCTCCGAAACGCTTACTGCCTCAAATATTATATTAAGTTGAGAAATGAGCCGGTCGAAGATGTCATGGCCTACATATACTTGGGTAGGAAATAAATGCCACCTACACCCTAGACCTGGAGATTATCAGACGAAGAGCTGCAGCCTGGTCTAGCTTCAATACCATAAAGCCTATACTCCTACATCTGAAAGACACCATGGCATGGGGAATAATTTTTTCAATTCTGTGCACATACCAGCCATGATCTACGGATGTGAAGTGTGAAATCTACGCAACGCGGGTGCAGAGAAACTGCGCTTTACCCAGCAAGCGATGGAAAGACGTGTCCTCGGGATCTCGATCATAGATCGAATCCACAATGCTGAAATCAGAGAACGTACTCTATTTCAAGACGTCGTGGAAGCTGCGTTGTCTCGCAAATACCACTGGGCTGGTCACGTGGTGCGCGTGCAAGATAACAGATGGACACTCAGAATGACGTTTATGTGGCCATGTAATTATACACGACCAAACGGCCGAGATGGTCTGTTGATAGACCTAGATCCAAAATGGTACGACACAGCGAATGATCGAACTGCATACAGGACATTGTTGACTACCTCGCATATGGCACACTTGTCGGACTGAAGTCGAAGCTATTGTATATATAGATTGAAGTAGGCCCGGAGCTAGCTAGATGTCATCTTAACTTAACAACGTTTTTATACTGGTTTAGAAGACTCTGCAGAGTCTGTATACAACCAGTTTCATTTACATTACCTTGCTCTAATAGCTATGCGCATCCAATTTATTCTTAAATGTATGAACTGTCCCTGCCTCCACTACCTCCCGTGACAATGCATTCCAAGCATTCACCACTTTCTGGCTCAAAAAATATTTCCTTATATCTAATCTGGACCTCTCTTTAGTTAATTTGTAGCTGTGCCCTATTGTTCTTGTGGGTCGTTGTATTTTTTTAAAAACATGTTATAGTCCACTTTATCCACTGCTCTGATAATCTTATAAACCTGTTTTAAGTCACCTCGAATTTTTCTCTTCTCTAGACACTGGATAATTCTGTAAATTGTTCTATAGGTGCTCCTATCAAACCACCCGGGGAAAGATACAAATAAATTGGGTAGATTTGTCATTTGAATTTTGTCCAGGCAGCGGCCGTTAAGCCTACTCTTTTCGATTTCCAACTGCCAGGGAATCTTTAACGTGCTCGACACTGACCACGGGAATCCGATCTCACTATCCAGAGATCAGGGGTCCGATCTCACTACCCAGAGATCAGGGGTCCGATCTCACTACCCAGAGATCATGGAAATTTTTACCAGAAGGTCCACGGGAAAAGAACAATGGTCACCACCATGATTCGAACACGCGATCTCTGGTACCCGAGGCGGATAATTTGCCTCGAGACCACTGAGTCCAAGTGTGGACCAAACTTTAACGGTTGATTGTTGTTGTTGTTGCTGTTGTTGTTGTTTCGAATGCCCACAATGAGTATGTTTACTATTTTGTGCACCCTGAAAAGAACATTAAGTGGTTGGTTGCAGTAGCTTTCCTCACATCCCGAGCGTGCTGATAAAGGTGGACCGAGGTCCTTCAGGCAGTTGTGCTATGCTTGGCTTCATCTGCTTGTTGCATACTACTACGGGGATCACTTCTATCTTTCACCTCGTTAACCAGGCTGCCATTAAAACAGCCCGTTTGCAGGAAGGGCTGCGAGAAAGCCGAAGTGAGGGTCTTGGCCATTATGTTTTTCCTGACCCTGACTAACATGTCTTATCAGTATATTTTGCCTGACCAGACGTCAGTCTTCCTCCCCTAACGGCTGGTTCAGAACACGACGATATGACTGTATTTTATTAAAGACGCGTGCTCCACAGAGAGATGAACGTCTTTGATTTGATAGATGGGCCTGCACTTGTTGCTCAATACGTCTTACCTCTCTTATTGGAAATTCCCAATCCTTATGGGTTTTTTCTGAGAAATGACAGACTCCCTTAGGGCTCGATCTTCAAATGTGAGCTTCCGTTTTCTAAATATAGAACACATTAGATCAATTGTATTCGTCATTATGCTCTGCCGCCATTACGTGGAAACAACTAGGAGAAACTTGAGGCTATTAATTAGAGAATAAATATTATAGTTGCAATCGCTGGTAGACAGAGGTGGAGGATAATAGAGCCCAAAAGATACAAGCTTAGACAATGTGTAAGAAACAAATATTATACAGAATTTGCTGAAGGTCGAGCCTTCGGATCAAATGCGTACAAAGTAGACGTCCCAGCCACATTCTACTATCGATGCAAACCATACTCCAGCACGACATCCACGTAATTAGACCTGCCAACATATTTGTTCAGTCACTCACTAACACTAAATCATCCATTCTTTAACTAACCAGAAATTATCCTTTCATTCACTTACATGAAATCATCCATTCATTAAATACCAAGAAATAATCCATTCGTTTGCTTCTTAGAAACATTCAGTCTCTCATTAACACTAAATCATCCATTAATTCACTAACCAAAAATCACCCATTCAATCACTAGCAAGAAATCATCTTTTTATTAACCAACAAGACCTCATCCATTCATTTACTAACAAGAAACATCCAATCGCTCACTAAGAAATCACTCAATAATAAGAAATCATCCAGTAACTAACTAACAAGCAATCATCCTGTTTTTCACTAACAAAATATCATCCAATCACTAACTAACAAAAAATACTTCAAACTCGGGTATCACTAGAAATACATCCCACCCTGGTATCACTAGGAATACATTCAACCCGTTTACCACTGAGAATACATCCAACCTGTGGAGAGGGCGCGGGGATGGGTGGCGGTGCCATTGAGAATACATTCAAAGGGAGAATAACTCGTTTTCCGTGTGATTAGCACAAGAAACAGCGACAAACAATGTCAGTATTGTTATTTAGTATCAGCAAGTACATACACACAGCAGACGAGCTTCGCCAATCGTAATGACATTTCAATCCCATTAATAAGCCATGATCTGGACTGATCTTCTTGGTCGACTCGTGAGACATCCCCACGCTCAACCTCGTAGCTGTTGTGGAGAGAAGACGGTTCTCTGGCAGGACACCGTATTTAAAGGTTCCTAACAATTAAAAATGATCAATGTCTTAGGATGAGTTCGCATACGCATAATTTAATACGCGTAGATCGAATGAAAGAAATGTCAGAAGCATCTATTGTACCTAAACTAGGTCTCCTCTGACTTTCCGACTCTGTTAACACCTGTGTGCGATTGTCAGGTAGATATAACCATTTCTGCAGACATCAAAGTGAACGTGCTCACGAACAGCTTTTCCTGCCGACCTCAAAGTGAACGTGCTCACGAACAGCTTTTTCTGCCGACATCAAAGTGAACGTGCTCACCAACAGCTTTTCCTGCCGACATCAAAGTGAACGTGCTCACCAACAGCTTTTCCTGCCGATATCAAAGTGAACGTGCTCACCAACAGCTTTTCCTGCCGACATCAAAGTGAACGTGCTCACCAACAGCTTTTCCAGCCGACATCAAAGTGAACGTGCTCACCAACAGCTTTTCCTACAGACATCAAAGTGAACGTGCTCACCAACAGCTTTTCCTACAGACATCAAAGTGAACGTGCTCACCAACAGCTTTTCCTGCCGACATCAAAGTGAACGTGCTCACCAACAGCTTTTCCTGCCGACATCAAAGTGATCGTGCTCACCAAGAGCTTTTCCTACCGACATCAACGTGAACGTGCTCACCAACAGCTTTTCCAGTCTACATCAAAGTGAACGTGCTCACGAGTAGTTTTTCAATCTGACAACAACATAACCGTGTTCATGAGCAGGCACGCTCCAGCTTGTCCGGCTCTAACTGGGAGCCACACATTTTTGTTACTGATACAAATAGTTAGGGAGGGCAGTGTACGAGAACCGATCATTTTGATGGAGCTCTGTCGCAGACGGTAAAGGGGTCTGCTCTATTCTATTTCACTCTACACTCAATCTAAACAAATTCAAATAACACTAAATCTAAACACAATACACCAGATTATTTTTCAAGTTACACTGCCAACTATAAACTCTCTAACAACTTAAATTCTTTCTCTCACACGCTTATCTAAAACACTCCTACTTTTAAACCTAACCTTACCAATACTGTTATTGCCCGGTTCCTTCTCCTCTCTTAATCTGGTCTGCTACGATCGAACCTAGTTGGCGGATTGCCGCTGATGGTAAAATTCGTAGGTTCTGAGCCCAGAGTATGACGTCCGTGGATCGTGTTCCTCTATGTCGGCAGTAGATCAAAGTGGTCTCAACGTGGTCAGGAACGACTGCAAGAAATATGATCCATGGGATCTCTGCATAATTGTCTAGATGGGACCGACGACTTACATTCACGTGATCAAGGTTATGTAGACGTGATCAGTGGGACTGCGTCAATATGATGAATGGGATGACTGTTAGACTGCCTCTAGCCGCGACTGAAGATTTGTAATTACGACCATTACGTAGAGTGTAGTTACCTTGCTTGGTGTGTGTCTATCTCATCTGCTTCTCTCCGTCACCTAAATCTCAACACAAATCACCCTCAACTGCATATTTCCCTCGCCTGTCCTCCATTGAGTGTCTCTTTCTAAAGTACATCTGTCTCTGAAGTTAAATGTTCTAATGTAATGCCCCTGAAGTCAAATGTTCTAATGTAATATCCCTGAAGTGAAATGTTCTCTCTCTGTGGTTCTCAATTCAAATATGCCTTGCTCTGTCGCCTGCTCTCCACTTAGCGTCTCCTTCGAAAGTGTTCTCTTCTAATGTCTGAAGTAAGGTCTTTTCTCCCCGCCGCCTGCTCTCAACTGAACGTCTCTTTCGAAAGTGTTCTCTTCTAATGTCTGAAGTCAGGTCTTTTCTCCCCGCCGCCTGCTCTCAACTGAGTGTCTCTTTCGAAAGTGTTCTCTTCTAATGTCTGAAGTCAGGTCTTTTCTCCCCGCCGCCTGCTCTCAACTGAGTGTCTCTTTCGATAGTGTTCTCTTCTAATGTCTGAAGTCAGGTCTTTTCTCCCCGCCGCCTGCTCTCAACTGAGTGTCTCTTTCGAAAGTGTTCTCTTCTAATGTCTGAAGTCAGGTCTTTTCTCCCCGCCGCCTGCTCTCAACTGAACGTCTCTTTCGAAAGTGTTCTCTTCTAATGTCTGAAGTCAGGTCTTTTCTCCCCGCCGCCTGCTCTCAACTGAGTGTCTCTTTCGAAAGTGTTCTCTTCTAATGTCTGAAGTCAGGTCTTTTCTCCCCGCCGCCTGCTCTCAACTGAGCGTCTCTTTCGAATGTCTTCTCAAGTAATGCGGTTCTCATGTAATCTGGTTCTCAGCTCAAATCTGCCTCACTCTTGTGCCTGCTCTCCACTGAACGTCTATTCCAGAAAGTGTTCTCATTTAATCTCGGGTCGTCTTTTCTCTCCACCGCCTGCTCTCAACTGAGCGTCTCTTTCGAATGTCTTCTCAAGTAATGTCCCTCGCGTTTCTCTACCGAGATTTATATTCGATCTGCCTTCCCAGATCATGTGATGTCCACAACGGCCAGCGTCTGTGTCCGTGTGCTTGCCATTAGGCCCTATACTATTCGTGTGGTTTTCAGACGACGCGGATTTGTCGGCGGCAACAAGTCTACCACCACTATCTTTCCAGGTGTAGACACATGGCCTGTAATTTACGTCAGGTTACGAACGTTTACCAAAACTCTCACCTGTGCGGTTCGAGACAAAGCTTACGTGGATCGATTTGGTTACTCAAATTCTGTCGGGACTGAGTTCAACTGCTCTGACCCAAATCCCACGGAAAAGAAAAAAACATATGGTTGTCTAAGAACTTTATAATCTTCCCCCCAACTGTCACACGTTAAAACATGTCTAAGCTCCTACCTATATATTGTCTCTACAGCTAAGATTTGTTACAGCAGGTCGGGGAGAAAATGGAGCTAGTCTCACCACCTAGTAACGATGAAGACTTCCTGCCTACTGTGAAGAAGATCCACTCAGTTATAGCACAACAAAATTCCCTACCATTCGACTATATACCTTCTTGGTGTACTACGATGGACATATATTTACATTTTTGTCGACAAATCTCAGGTCATTGATGCATTTTTTAGTATTTTTGTGGCGAAGTGGTCAACCGTTTGGCTCGTATTCCCACGGTCGGTGCTCGGACTCGTCAATTCTTCCGGAGATACCTGGGTTCATCGCTGGAGCTACGTAGTTCATGCGATGCTTTCTGCAGACGCTTTGCTAAAAGAGATTGAGCCATATGGGGAAACCCGAGGCGATGAAGTCAAGCCCTCACCTTTAACCTTTTAGTATTTTTTAAAACGGTTGAACTTGAGCGAGCTCTCTATTGGTCTGTTCATGGCTGATTTGTGTTCTTTTATCTGAAATACATCCAAGCTGGTGACATTGCTCACATTACATTACCTACATGATAAAAACAAAGGTGTGTATACAATATCTCATATGTGATATAGGAATAACAAGAAAATGGCTCCACTTCTTGGCAAAAGAAGAAGCGGAAGATCTAAATGCCGCTTGTTAAACTTTTGTTTTTGGTTTCAAATGCACGTGCATGATTGTCATATTGCGAGAAAGCTATTGCAGACTTGATCAACCATTGTAGTCTAAAGAAATAAAGCAATGCAGAAGCTAAGTATGTATTATTTTATTGAACAAATGTTACAAAAAAAGATGAAGTTTTATTTAATCGCAAACGAATATGAAGTGCTTTTAATATACGTTGTTTCACAAAATTTCAGCGCCTTTATTATAAAACCAATATATTTTTAAAGATACTGGCTTCTTTTGTTTGATTATCTGAAATAAGAAAACCAGTCGCTTGATACAGATATTAGTCACGACGTAACAGTGAAATGTCATTAACGTCGTGGTAGTGAAATGTCAGTCATGTCGTATAGTGATATGAAAGTCACATCGTTTACTAAAGTGTCAGCCACGTTGTGTCAGTGAAACGTCAGCCACGCCGTGTCAGTGAAATGTCAGCCACGCATTGGCAGTGAAATGTCAGCCACGCCGTGTCAGTGAAATGTCAGCCACGCATTTTCAGTTAAACGTCAGCCACGCCTTGGTAGTGAAATGTCAGCTACGCATTGGTAGTGAAATGTCAGCCACGCCGTGTCAGTGAAATGTTAGCCACGCATTGGCAGTTAAACGTCAGCCACGCCGTGTCAGTGAAATGTCAGCCACGCCTTGGTAGTGAAATGTCAGCCACGCCTTGGCAGTGAAGTGTCAGCCACGCCTTGGTAGTGAAATGTCAGCCACGCATTGGTAGTGAAATGTCAGCCACGCCGTGTCAGTGAAATGTCAGTCACGAATATTAGAGTTTCAGTCACTCGTCTAATGAAGCACTAGCGATGTCATATTTTAGCGTTGCACTCTACTCGTTTCTGGTTTATCTACCTTTGAGCAGTTTTTGTATATCTCGTCATTTGATAATCCATGATTGTATGAAGAGTTATTAGAGATGGTTCTGTTCATGTACAAGCAAAGACAGAAAGCAAGAGAGAGGGGTGGTTTAATAATTGTGCAATATGTTTATTATGTTATTGGTAATGACTAGGTGACTCGTCCTTCAGCGACGGTTTGGTCGTTGCGGATCGCAACTTCTAATGTTTCGCCCATCTGTGGCATCGTAAATGTTGTTGCATGGTACAAGGATGTCGGACCAGTACGTGGCGATCGTCCCCGTGGTTACTTCTTTTCTCAGGAGAACCATATTTCTGTTGCTATGCTCCATTGGTCGTTCGTTCTTCGTAGTAATGTGGCATCCCCAACGATGTTTGATCTTATCTGCATAAATAACTGCATCTTCCACCAGGGACAATTGACGTCTTTCAAAGTTATGAAGTTCTTTTGTGTGCCGGCTATGAAGCATGAGGCTGACCATGCGTCTCTTGGGAGGAAAGCTTGGGTCACTCTGAGTTTGGACTCCATCCCCCTCGAGAGTAACAATGTTTCAGCCGCATATCATATTACAGGTGGCACTACGGAGTTAAATAGAGAGGTGCTCCCGGGTGGCGGGGAATGCTAGGCGTACCATCACTGCAGATGAGCCGAGAAAATAAAGGGAGCAAAGAGATACCTCACTCACATGCATATGCTACGTTTCTGGCAGGACGTGACGATCCTGGGACAAAGTCACACTGGACTTCCTCTCTTCCGGGATAGTACAAACTAGTACATAGTCCATCATATCATTGCCAAACCCTATAGACACGAGTAGGGAAGACTCGATAGTCCTGCAAGACAACTTCCTAAGAGAGACAACTCTGACCAAAAACAACTGCTGCCTTCAGTTAGGCTGGGGACAGCCAAAGGCTAAGGAGGGCAACCCTACAGAAACGCCTGTTGAAATCGGATGCACTGAGCCACAGGCTTAACAAAATAAAACAGTGCAACGTAAATATCGCTGTAAACAGCGTACGAAGAAGAAGAAATAGAGAGGTGCGCAGGCTCTGGTTGTGGAAGTTGTCCAGTACAGGCTTAATCAACAGGAAAGCCGCCCAACCCGCGCGACGCCGTCTTGTCGATTCTGGATTTAGGTCGTTCTTGACGTCCAAGATATTATGTACTCGTCTACGTCAATCATCGATACTGATTTAGTCACGGGGAGCATGCCTTTCATCTTGGATATGACCATTTCTAGTACCGCTTTCTTTCCCTCTCAGTGGAGCGCTGCTAGCATTTCATTGGCATATGTGGCTGCCTCCGTGATGAGTACTAGATCCTTCGCAAAGCAAAGATGATTTAGCCTTGTGCCATCTATTTTGCCAAAGGTATTATTCCTAATGATGAGTATTAGTAATCTATGCGGAACTTTTCGCTTTTTGTATTCAATGACAAGGTAAGCAATTCATAGGTGTTTGTAGTTGATGATGAAGGTATGTAGGTAGTCTGCTTGAGCGACAAGAACTCGTCGTTCTAAACGTATGTGGACTCGATGAGTGGCTGAGTCAATGAGGACGATGTATTTCCGATTTGATCTAGTCAAATGGTTAGTGGACGGCCACGTGGATGGGGGCCATGATGAAGAGGGTCGTTTTCGACCCATGTTGTCCATTGCCTGCTTTAAGAGGAGATGGGCGAGGATGTCTTCGACAAGACGGGCTATATGTCTGCATAATATTCAACGGCGACGGTTTAGAAACATGAATGTGATTACGAAGCCTGTCCGTTGAATGACTTCAACGTTTGTGACACGGTTATAAAAGTGTGTCACAAGAATACTCTTCTGGCTACGCATGTAGAAGGCTTCAGCGTGCTTTTGATTGCTGTGCAAGATTTCAGAAGCGTACATTAGGATGTAGACGTCACAGGTTATGTAATTATGTAGTTTTGTTTTCAGTGAAAGCTGTGCTAAATTTAGTCTCGATGCAAGACATTCGGGGAAACGGCAGCCAATATGATTGTTTGAATGATGTCTGGATCACTACGTGAATTCGGGTTGTTTTTGTTTTTTGTTGTTTTTTTGCTGCCAAGGTCAATGAAATCTTCAATGACGTTGGATATAGTTGCAATATACAATAAGTTCCGGCATTGTAGGGTTGCAAGTAAGCTTCTGTATCTTGTGTTGTGCTTCAGATATTTTATCAGTGCGTAAAGGTGGGGTCAGATATAGCGGGATGATACCAGATGATATAGAGAACCTGTCAGACACCAGATGATGTAGAGAATTTGTCTTACACCAGATGGTGTAGAGAACCTGTCAGACACAAGGTGATGTAGAGAACCTGTCTGAAGCCAGATGATGTAGAGAACCTGTCTGAAGCCAGATGATGTAGAGAACATGTCAGACACCAGAGGATGTAGAGAACCTGTCTGACACCAGATGATGTAGAGAACATGTCTGACACCAGACACTAGATGATGTAGAGAACCTGCCAGACACCAGATGATGTAGAGAACCTGTCAGACACCAGATGATGTAGAGAACCAGTCTGACACCACATGATGTAGAGAACCTGTCTTACACCAGATGATGTAGAGAACATGTCTGACACCAGATAATGTAGAGAACCTGTTTTACACCAGATGATGTAGAGAACCTGTCTTACACCAGATGATGTAGAGAACCTGTCAGACACCAGACACCAGATGATGTAGAGAACCTGTCTTACACCAGATGATGTAGAGAACCTGTCAGACACCAGATGATGTAGAGAACATGTCGTACACCAGATAATGTAGAGAACCTGTCTTACACCAGATGATGTAGAGAACCTGTCTTACACCAAACAATGTAGAGAACATGTCTTACACTAGATGATGTAGAGAACCTGTCTGACATCAGAAGATGTACAGATCCTGCCCGACACCGGATGATCTAGGGTACCTGTCTGAGCGATAGTGACCCAGACTGACTCCTGTTCCATTTGCAGTGTAGCTGCTCAATTATCCGTTTCAGTGTGCTGGGATCTCCCACCTATTTTACAGCATTCCGCGAGACAAATCTGCCCTCAGAGCCAAGGGCAGCCTTGTTTATTAACACTCTGGCATCCTCAAACGTTGTTCAGACTAGCTTCCCTTCCATTAATTCACATCAAATCAAATGGATAGAAAGATGCCAGTGTCAACAAAATTCAGGATGTTGAACTGCAAGAGATTCAAGTGACAATCAATAACGTAGATTGGAGAATCTATCATTTGTATGCACGTGTAGATTGCCTTTTTTATGAAATAAAGTGTGATTTTCTGACGAAATTTTCAGTCGTATCCGGTAAGAAGTGTCTCATTGCTGATGATTATAATGCGAGATCAAAAGAATGTTGACATGTCAGTGAAACTTTGCAATCAATCAGCAACTTTCAACCAGAGACAGCTCCACACTAACATGACAGTCGTGAATAGAGGTGATGTTATCGATCTGACACTGATATTTAGTGATTTGCTACCTCCACACACTGCAACGTTCTGGGGGCACAGAATGTGACCAAATGCTATTTGTCGTGAAGGGGAAAACCCACTAGATACAAGAAATCTAAGTACGTTTTTTGTTAATACAATGAGCTTGTCATATATCTTTACCCTGACTATGAAGGAGTAGAGGGAGAAAGTTGAAATTTGATACATATATAGCTCATTCAATTTGTACTAGACTTGAGAAGTATGAATTTCCCTCCTCGACGGGTTTGCCCGGTATAGTGCATGGCGCAACACACCGGATCTCCTACTCTAACGGTTTGTCAGAACAATGGAGAAATCAGAGGCCAGAACTGTGATAAAATTCTTGATGTTGCAAGGAAAAACACCTACAGAAATACACAGGGACATGAAACCAGTGTTTGAGGAATTCTGTCCTTCATATGCTTCTGTAAAAAACGGATATAACCAGTTTAAATGTGGCCGTTTCCATGTTGCTGATCTTCCAAGACCAGAAAGACCATCCTCAGATTGCAGCAATGAAAATGCTGCAAGAGTGAAGAAGTTCATTGACCAGGATAGAAAAATAACAATTGCAGAGATATCTAGGTCAGCACAATTGAATGAAAGTACAGTTTTTAGAATTTTACACAACAGACTAAACATGAGAAAAGTGTGTATATTATGCAGATCTCCTTACCAAACTAAGAAAGACTGTAACCAGAAAACGAGAGATAGCGCGCACTCAAATTCTGTCTTTGCTTCAAGACAACGCGCCCTTCCATAAATCAAGGCTTGTGCTGCAAACAGCCAACGATTTGAATATTGAAATTCTCCAACACACACCATATTCTCCATCAGACTTTTTTTCTTTTCCCAAAACTTAAAAAATAGCTGCAAGAAAATCATTATGACAGTGACGAAGATGTCAAACTGGCTTGTCATAACTGGTTAGTTCGAAAAATATGTTATTTTATTCTGAAGGTCTTTTCAAGGTCACGCAAAGATGGCAGAAAGGTATAAAGTCAGGTGGTGGCTACATTGAGAAGAAGTAAGCACTGCCAAATTTCAACTTTCTCCTCCTACTCCTTCGTGCTCAGGGTAAAGACTTATGACAAGCCCCGTGTATATGACTTCGACAATGTCCTATACATACTTCGGCTCATTATACGTTACATCCCCTTTTGTCTAGCCACAGTGGTGGAGTTAAACAGTATACCAGGCATGGAAATGAATGGAGGTGGAAACTTAGCAACGGAATCAAACAGCGTGTGGAGTGACGGATTTTTAACAGTGATGAATAATAATTTAGCTTTTCCTTCTCTAAAGTCAGTTAGTTGATAATTACGGAATGGGCATTCTCACACTACGATGATCACAGCGTAAACATTTGGAAAGCATCCAGATTTAAGGTATGAGACGTGCTTTTGGATCGCACTAAAGATACCACTATTTTAAAGACGTGGTACATGCTCGGACTTCTGTCTATGACATCCAGTTATAAATTGGCACAAGCCAAAGCTTTAGCCATTGTAAAACAAATACCTCAGACATCAAAGGAAAAACAATCAAGAGATGGATGTCTTGTATGGCGCATGTAGATAAAAACATTTAGACACGTCACCACAGTGGAAACGATAATCAAGGAAAAAAAATGGATCCAGACTGGTGATAAAATGATAGATTACCACAGCGTCATCACAGCAGTATTAGGATATTACAGAGAGTGGGTGCATCGGAAAAGCAGACTTTCAGTTAACCGGCAGATATTTGATAATCTTCAGGATAGTTATGCAATCAGTTGTACCAATGGACAGGTTGTTACTTAGCTGAGTTGGATATACAGAACAATCACTTCCAGTTCAAGGACGACACTCACCACAATATAGAAGTCAGTCAATGACTGTCTGTTGGAGGATGGTACTCACCACAATATAGAAGTCAGTCAATGACTGTCTGTTGAAGGATGACACTCACCACAATATAGAAGTCAGTCAATGACTGTATGTTGAAGGATGACACTCACCACAATATAGAAGTCAGTCAATGACTGTCTGTTGAAGGATGACACTCACCACAATATAGAAGTCAGTCAATGACTGTCTGGTGGAGGATGGTACTCACCACAATATAGAAGTCAGTCAATGACTGTCTGTTGAAGGATGACACTCACCACAATATAGAAGTCAGTCAATGACTGTCTGTTGAAGGATGACACTCACCACAATATATAAGTCAGTCAATGACTGTCTGTTGGAGGACGACACTCACCACAATATAGAAGTCAGTCAATGACTGCCTGTTGAAAGATGACACCACAACGAATTATAAATATGCATATATTTCACAGGCTGCAAAGCATTAAAATGAACAAATGTTCTAGTTGAGTCGTCGCATTAAAGGCTGTTACAGGAGTGTGTGCAACCAACAGGAGCCAATAGTGTCGACATCCATCGCCAAAGAGACGAGTGATCATAGTTATACCCAGGTCCAGTTAAGTCGATTCTTACGAACAGAAGAGAAAAGAAGTCAATCAAGGAGTTTGTATACTAATGCCGTGAAAACCGTTATTACGTTTCAAGTCTAGAAAACAAATATTTACGCCACTTCAAACAATACTGACAGTAATAATAATGGTAATAATACATTTCGGAAGAATTTAGTTTCAATGTTTATTTTGTCACTTCCAATGCCGCTATTAAGGTTTGATTTCGTGACCATCAATAAA
The DNA here is from genome assembly GCA_036924085.1 of Ariolimax columbianus. Lineage (NCBI taxonomy): Eukaryota > Metazoa > Mollusca > Gastropoda > Stylommatophora > Arionidae > Ariolimax > Ariolimax columbianus. Next base: position 134,591,188 of record JAVGWX010000003.1, read on the forward strand.
ATAACTGTCCATTTTCAGCTCCAAGTGTCACTTGACATAAAGAGCAGCTATCTGTCATTTGACATAACTGTTGGTTAACGGTTCAATGCATGCGCTAGCACGTTCCGGACCAGTCATATCGCTATCTGAATTTTTCTGTGTTGATTTGTTCACTCAAATCTGACAAAAGCCAATATCAGTCGATTGCAAGTTTACTGTTTTTCTATCGAAATCAAATTCGTTCAACAGAAACAATTTACAAATGTGTTTTTTTTTAAAGTGAAATACTTTGTATAAATAAGAATCTCTTGCAAAAATTATCTGAATATAGAACAGGATATTTCAATTTGATGCTAACCCGGACTAAAAGTGAGGTATTGCTTGAACTCGATTGATTAGGTAAACATATATGTTGAAAAACTGTTGCATGTTTGACGTAGACATCGCCTCTAACGTATAACCTAACTGGTGGGCGTCATTGTTATGGTTATCAAATTAACTGCTATAAGTCACATGCTGCGACAGAGAACGTATCATTCTTAACTTGTTAAACAGCACATTCATTTATCTTACAAATGTTTTACAATTGATTTTAAAAATTTGATTTAGAACTACGGCTTAATTTGTACACTCGACATAGGATGTAAAACTGAAAACACAATTATTTATGCCACAACTTATTCTTTCATTTTAGCAGTTAGAATGGCAATTGTGCTGATAACTGCCGCGTTTTATTGTACTCTACTAATATGCAGTATAACAAAATCAATCATCTGTCAATAATGATATGCCAATAATAGTATGACACCATTGTTTCATTCAATCGAGAATGATGTAACTGCAAACGGAAGTCGAGTTTTATTTTCTTAAACAACTCATTTTCAATTTGCTGAACATTCATAGCTAGTTACTTCAGTTAAACCTCTGATCAGTTATTTTATTTCCTTACAATTCCTTAAAAAGTTATTCCAGTCATGAAAAATTGTACATGGAATAATTCAAAACATTTTCGGACTTTAGAAAATTGACATCCGCATTATTAACGTGAAATTGAATTGATAACAACAAAAATGTTCTGACTGTAACGGTTTATTCGGATAACTTCTCTACGTCTGGTTAGAATTCGACGTAACTTCATATTTGTTTATAAAATAATAAAAGGAACGGATAAATAAGACTATAATAAGTTTTATTCAAATTACAATCAACTACAAGAACAAGAGGGCAAAGCTACAAATTAACTAAAGAAAGGTCCAGATTAGATATTAGGAAATATTTTTTTAGTCAGAAAGTAGTGAATGCTTGAAATGCATTGCCACCGGAAGTAGTGGTGGCAGGGACAAAATGCATATATGAATAGATTGGATGCACATAGCGTTTAGATAAAGGAAATGTAAATGAAACTGGTTGTTTACAGACTCTGCAGTCTTCTAAAAAAGTATAAAAACGTTAAGTTAAACGTTAGGTTGAGAAATGTCCAGTTTTTTTAGTTTTCCCATCATTAAAATATATTGTTTGATATCTAGCAACAAAAACTTCATGAAAGATAATTTCTTATTTAAACTCGACACCCGTCTCGACACTCCAGGAATGTGATAATAGAGTTGGTTTTCATCTTGACACGCCGTTAGATAACCTCTATTCTCAACATCTTTACATTATACAGTCCATGTTTTCTCCTGGCTATCAGACGCCTGTCTTCCACAGTTATTTCTCCTTTGATTTGAAAAAAATATTTTTAAAATCTCAATAATGTTCGTATTTGATCGTGCCCCATATTTGCATATCTGTCCCTCGGGGTTAAACGCAAGCCGACTTAAATTTCAGCGCCGTTTTTCATATTACCACGCGATACAACTTTCATTTCGTCTGCTCGCAAATATTGCATTATTATAGCTTCTGGTCTGCCACCTCAACCCCTCCCCCTCCAATCCCATTCCTTCCATTTTTTCATGTCTCACTGCTGAATGTGTCCTTTTATTTTTGTGAGTATTTGGTTATTTGAGTGCTTATGTGTGCGTGTGTGTGTGTGTGTGTGTGTGTGTGCGTGCGTGCGTGTGTACGTACGTATGTATGTGTGTGTATGTATGTGTACTTGTTTGTATGCGTGTATGTATGTGTTTATGTATGTGTGTATGTGCGCGCATGTGAGCGTGTCTACGTCTGTGTATGTTACTGCTCAGGAGAATCGATATTACTCTAAACCAAAGCAGATTTATGGATGCTCAATGTCTGTCAACAGATGGCCAAAGTTATGAATACTGAATTGTTTGTAGTATGCAGGCAATATAGAGTTTTGTTCGGTCATCTGTGATGTGAAAATTTGGTCCGTCATCTGTGATATTCACGCTTTTGGTCCGCCATCTGTGACATACACGCTTTAGGTCCGTTATCTGTGACATACCCACTTTTGGTCGTCATCTGTTACATACACGCCTTTGGTCCGTCATCTGTGACATACACGCTTTTGGTCCGTCGTCTGTGACATAGACACTTTGGTCCGTCATCTGGGGGATAAAAATTATTAGTCTTTCGCGTCATTGGTAGTGTTGATCCATTTCTCTCACTGGGTGCTGAAACTAGTGATAAGGTCTGGAGCAACACCGACCTTGACCTTTCCTCATTGGGTGCTGAAACTAGTGATAAGGTCTGGAGCAACACTGACCTTGACCTTTCCTCACTGGGTGCTGAAGCTAGTGATAAGGTCTGGAGCAACACTAACCTTGACCTTTCCTCACTGGGTGCTGAAGCTAGTGATAAGGTCTGGAGCAACACCGACCTTGACCTTTCCTCACTGGGTGCTGAAACTAGTGATACGGTCTGGAGCAACACCGACCTTGACCTTTCCTCATTGGGTGCTGAAACTAGTGATAAGGTCTGGAGCAACACTGACCTTGACCTTTCCTCACTGGGTGCTGAAGCTAGTGATAAGGTCTGGAGCAACACTGACCTTGACCTTTCCTCACTGGGTGCTGAAACTAGTGATAAGGTCTGGAGCAACACTGACCTTGACCTTTCCTCACTGGGTGCTGAAGCTAGTGATAAGGTCTGGAGCAACACTAACCTTGACCTTTCCTCACTGGGTGCTGAAGCTAGTGATAAGGTCTGGAGCAACACTGACCTTGACCTTTCCTCACTGGGTGCAGAAGCTAGAGATAAGGTCTGGAGCAACACTGACCTTGACCTTTCCTCACTGGGTGCTGAAGCTAGTGATAAGGTCTGGAGCAACACTGACCTTGACCTTTCCTTGCTGGGTGCTGAAGCTAGTCAAAAGGTCTGGAACAACACTTACCTTGACCTTTCCTCACTGGGTGCTGAAGCTAGTGATAAGGTCTGGAGCAACACTGACCTTGACCTGTCCTCGCTGGGTGCTGAAGCTAGTGATAAGGTCTGGAGCAACACTGTTCTTGACCTTTCCTCACTGGGTGCTGAAGCTAGTGATAAGGTCTGGAGCAACACTGACCTTGACCTTTCCTCACTGGGTGCTGAAGCTAGTGATAAGGTCTGGAGCAACACTGACCTTGACCTTTCCTCACTGGGTGCTGAAGCTAGTGATAAGGTCTGGAGCAACACTGACCTTGACCTTTCCTCACTGGGTGCTGAAGCTAGTGATAAGGTCTGGAGCAACACTGACCTTGACCTTTCCTTGCTGGGTGCTGAAGCTAGTCATAAGGTCTGGAACAACACTTACCTTGACCTTTCCTCACTGGGTGCTGAAGGTAGTGATAAGGTCTGGAGCAACACTGACCTTGACCTTTCCTCGCTGGGTGCTGAAGCTAGTGATAAGGTCTGGAGCAACACTGACCTTGACCTTTCCTCACTGGGTACTGAAGCTAGTGTTAAGGTATGGAGCAACACTGACCTTGACCTTTCCTCACGTCCGTACCGCCCTCGTGGAAACATGTGTTGCAGTACTCTTGCTACCAGCTTAGGGTCGATATGGTGATCCCTGGACAGTAGATCTGCTGAAACGCTAGGAAGATCTAGGGTCACCTTCTTCTGTAACCTCCCCCCCCCCCCCCCTTCTCCGCCCGAATATAAGAATTAGACGTTCCAATAGAAAATTCGTCAGGAATGAATGGCTTCGGCGCAAGTAGTTAACAACACGGTCAGCACACGCCATAACAGTTTCAACTGTTATCAACCTTGCGGTAATCATCTTTACTTAAGCTGTCTTTGTCATCCTTTTTCACGTTTCCGTGATCTCTGCTGTTCTCCTGGGAAGTAAGTATCTCGAACCTGCAGCTATTATTACTGACTTTAGCCGTATGGATTTTATTGACAGTATCCATGGCAAGTGCTTTATCTTCACAGCACGAGTTTTTACATAGCAGTCCCGCGGTCATTATCATTTCTGCACATATGTCATCATCATCATCATCTAGCATGTCTTTTATAGAACGTCGCTCCCATCACAGTCTTTTTTAATTTTTGTTTGCGTTCGCCTTATTTCTTCTATTCCCCCAAGGCGGTGTGCGTTGCACTGTGGTTTTTATTTTGCGCCTGTCGGCCCAATGCATCAGACTTCAGCATGCATTTTATGAAAGGGTCTGCTTCCTCCTGCATTTTCTAAGGGTTTGCTTCCCCGGGGTAACGGCCGGTGCTGAGATGGGGATCGAACCCAGCACCTTCGGATTGTGAGCCGTGTCACTTATCCACTAACCCACGCCGTCCCCTCCATCATAGTCTGTCTGAAAGAAACTCTGTCCCTTGCCAAATCTCCAGCCTCCGCCCGTCATACTCAGGCATTCCTGGATATCTTAGTGCCATCGTTTTCTTGGTCTACCCTTGCCTCTTTTGCCTGGCACCATGCCTTCCATCGCTGTTCTCTCAAGACCGTTGTGTCACTTGATGAGACCAAAGTATTTACATTTTCTGGCTAAAATAAAATTATAAACCAGTTCTCGTCAATGTTCAACTCTTGCTGAATGTCTATATTTGTCTTTTTCTTTGTCCAGGGTAATGTTAGGATCTTTCTATAACATTTTGACTCGAAGGATTCGATTCTTTGTCTAGAAGTTTGGTAATCGTCCATGATTTGCAGCCATATGCTGGCACAGGAAAAACACAGGCTCTCAAGACTTTTACTTTTATCATTTTGTTGGTACTCTGCCATTTCTTCAGGCTGTTCAGTCTATGCATTGCCATGGCTAGAATGCTTCTTATTTTTTTCTAGCAGTCGCCATTTTTTTTCTCAATTTTGGAGCCCAAATATTCAATAGGCATGACCTGATCTATTTCCTGACCACCCACTGTAAATTTATGTTGACATCGTGTTTTGTCTGGATGGTCATTATCTTTGTTTTGTTTATGTTTATAAACAGGTTTTGATCTTTACTGTGTCCATTTGCCTCTGAAATTAGCTGCTCTAGCTCTAGCCCTTCTGCACTTCTTGATAGTATCACTGTGTCGTCTGCGTTTCGTAACTATGGAATCTCGTACCCGCCAATCGTAAATGTATCAAAACTGTCAATGTTCTCGTCTTCTCTAACATGTATCATTATACATTCCACATAGATGTTATATAGATAACGTGAGAGGATACATCACTGTCTTACCCCCTTTTGTACTGCAAACCAATCTGATGTTTGCCCAGATACTCGGACAGCGGCTCGTTGATCATTATGTAATGTTTAAATGAGATGTATGATATCCACAGGAAACCCCATTTACTTCTTGATGATCCACAGATTTGATGTTTTACCGTATCGAAAGCCTTGGTATAATCAATGAAAAACTTGTGCAGGTCTACATTAAACTCTCTACATTTTTCGTAGATATTCTTCATATTGAATATGTTATCTCTGGTCCTTTTCTTTCCTAAAACCTGATTGGACTTCGTGAATTTCAGATTCAAACCTTCTCTCTATCCTTCTCAATAGGATCCGCAAGAGTACCTCGCAAGGGTGGCCATGTGTAACCATTGATAAAAACTACATTAAAAGCAAGGGAGGAAGACTAACGTCTGGTCAGGCAAAATATACTGATCCGACATGTTAGTCAGGGTCAGGCAAAGTATACTGGCCAAGACCCTCACCTCGGCTTCCTAGTAGCCCTCCCTGGAAACGAGCTGTTTTCAGGACATCCTGACTAACCAGGTGAGGGATTGACGTGATCCCTGTAGTAGTGACACGCAGATAAAGCCAAGCATCGCAGAACCGTCTGGAAGACCCCGGTTTACCTTCATCAGCACGCTCGGGATGTGAGGAAAACTACTGCAATCCGCCAGATGACGCCGATTTCAGGTCGCACAAAAGAGTATACTTACTCAGCTTTGGCATCAACAACAACAACAAACTACATAACAGCCATTTGGCACACGAACAAAGATTAAACACTGGACATGTTCACATAAAACTATATTGCTTTACAAGCTCCTTGTTGGAGTATTCATGTCATGTGTTTAGTATATTTTATCAATCTTGCCCTTCGCAGCAGTGGGACGATCTTCGACTGACGTGGGAACCTTCCCAATATGGAAATGTCACGGTCCTGAATATTCCTTCTGATGAACTATGGAAACCCGATCTGGTCTTATACAACAAGTAGGTTCATACAACTCAATTTTTTTTTTAACAGAAATATTGAATGTATTCTAAGAGATTATTATTTGTTCCTCTTTTGTTTTCAGTTGTGTTTATGTATTTGCCTGCATCGTTTCTAAATGAGTGTATCCCTCTCAGCATTGCGATGTGCTGAATGCATCTAACTAAACGTTGCACTACGATGCGTGTGCCCAACTAAGCATTGCATTGCGCTATGTGTGTTTTGTTAATCGACACGAGGTTATCACAAGATTAACTAATGTCCTAACCCTTTTACGTGTCAACAAAGATGGCATCATTTAGTTGTTGCGATATATGAAATACATCCTAGTCAGCGAAAGAGATCTATTCATTTGTGTAAGGACCTAGACACTAGTAAGCTTGAACAGAAATAACTTCTGACCCAGGATCTATGCCGCTGGACATTAGGTTGATTGCTTTCTCGACCTCTTCTACACTTTGTGGAATATCGAGGTGATAACATCTTGAAATATGCCTGCTATAGCTTATTTGCTGATGGTGAATGAACAAAGAAGTGCTTCTTCCATCTCTCCAGAATATGGACATTGTTGGTCACCAGTGCCGTTCCATCAACATTAAGGACACGAGATGAGTGATAGAATCGGACACCGCAGGTCGCTTTCAGGCATCTTAAAACCTGCTTCGTCTATGTCTGCATATCGCTAAATGGCATTTGCCTTGTTGTTGAGTCAGACATCATGCATTGTAAGTTGGTTCCGATCAATTTTGTTGATCGCGAGGAAAGCTTCCTTCTGGAAGAGGAGCCTGCGTCATCACGGTGGACCTTAACAGGCGATGCTTTTCATCCAATAGGAAGACTGGCCTAGCAAACCGGCAAGTACTATATTTCTGCATTGAAATATTTGATGGAGATAAATCTGGATCATCTCAGCGGACTGCGCAGGACACTAGACTTGATCTTATATTATGGTAAAAAATACTTTATTTTGGATGTATCGGAAACATTAAAGAATGGGATATGAAGCTTGGGTGTAACCGAAAAATGTGTGTGTGTGTGAGAGAGAGAGAGAGAGAGAGAGAGAGAGAGAGAGAGAGAGAAAGAGAGAGAGAAAGATGAAGATTATTATAAACTCGGATTATTAAACGTCAACGCAGGTACTAACTGGGTTTGTCCGCACTATTTGCCTCAGAGTGATGTTGCGGATTCGGCCACGGAATGTCTTTCCGGCTGCACTTCTCAAACAGCGCACCTCACAGCTCTGGATCTTACTTTTATTAATTTCTAGTAACGACCAAAATTGACATTGGTAACACAATGTAGGAATGTATGTATACACACACTGTCGTGAGATTAAAACTGTGTGTTAATATTAACACACAATACATGCATACATTTACAATTCATAAATAGAAGACAAACATGTAAAGTAGTCCTTCACTAAGGATCTGCAAACATTTATCTATGTGACAACAAAATAATAAGGACAATGAACATATTAAAGTTGATTTTCGTTTCATGAAATTTATAAAATCATGAAAATTCGTTGAAACAGAACAATGTACGGTTTATGAAAGCATAGAGAAAGTACGTGTCTTTCCGCACATGTCGTCTAATGGCAACTCATCGAATTCTCTGGTCGAACACCATTACTAACAAAGAGCTGCTTTCTCGAAGTGTCCTAAAAGATATGGACACCATTACAGCTGGTCGATGCTGGAATTAAATCGATCAAGTCTTCTGAAGTGACCCTGATACCATCATTAGATCTGCCACGCTACGTCCCCTAGACGGAAGACGAAAAAACGCCGGCCTCAAACAAACTGGCGGAAAACTATAGTAGTCGAAATGAGAATCAAAATCAAAAGCTTCGGCCGCCTGCAAAGTAGAGTGAGTATCAAGTACTTCTTACAAATGACCTAAAACGTGTTGTCATTGACTCTTTCGATATTAATTTTTCAATAATTGGAGAACACGATAGGTGTGTGTGCTTGTGTGTGTATGTTTGTGTGTGTGTGTGCGTTATATATATATATATATATATATATATATATATATATATATATATATATATATATATATATATACGAGGCGTGTTCAAATGAAACCTGATCCAGTGGCTTTATTAGAAACATATTAAAATTACGTCATCTGGTGCGTCATAATTAAATAAAGCAGTTGTTATAAAGCAAATATGCCACAAGGTTAGTCAGAAAAAGTCGCCAAAAGCATTCAGACACGCATCCCACTACATGGGTAAACGGCGGATGCCGTCCGAAGAAAATGACTTTGGTTGCTCTTTTAACCACTTGGTCACCGAGGCCATGCGTCTGCACCGGAGTCGAATCTTTGTCCCATCAGAAATTTGTTTAAGGGTCCGAACAAATGGAAATCACAAGAGGAGGGGGGGAGGGTTATCGAGGTTATAGGATGGGTGTTTCAGAACTTCACATTTTTTCTGTACTAACGCTTTCTGAATTATGTTCGCGACATGTGGACGTACATTGTTGTGCAACAGAATCAACGGTCTGCTGTGGAAACTATGAGTTGGAGGATAATGAAATTTTGCAAACTTTACGGTTTGTATGTGCTCTATACACCAGAAGTGACGTCATCCTGCGCATCGTACGTATGTTCACTTGTTGCAGTTCGGTCCGGTTTTATTTGAACAGGCCCGTGTAAATATATATATATATTATTTAATCCAATTGTTGTTCAGTTATTTGGACATCAGAGCGTGGCGGTTTCGTGAAGAAACCCCAACCTGTCTAGGAACAATTGTTGGTTAATTGGGCACACCCTTCTTTCTGAAATTCCGAAGTTCTTCTGTAATTTGAACATCAGAGTGTGACAATTTCATGAAACGTTTCTGGTTAATGGTTAGCGTGAGACCTCCACGAACATCGATACAAGTTAGGCAGCGATGCCTCGTGGATAAAATCAAATTTCTGGTGGTGGTACTGGGGGATCGCTTGCAGAAGGTTTTGAAACAATTGGTTCAGGTCATCAACTAGTAGATGATTAGCTCTTGCTGGTCGTCCCAATACATTACAGAGATGCTCAATAGGGTTGAGATCATGTGAATAAGCTGGTCAGTACATCCTGGGGACATGTTGCTGCGAGAGGAAGTAATTAATAATGCACGCTCTGTGAGGATAGACGTTGTCATCTTAGTACACGCGCCACGCCCCATAGTCTCAAGGGATAAGAGTGCAAGAGGTTGAAGAAAATCATCCCTGTAAATAATGTATGTCAGGTTTCCTACTACACAAAGCATGCGTATTCTGTAGCCCATACCACAGCCACCGCACGCTACGATTAAGCCACTTCTATAGCGAAAATACTCCTTAACTGTGGCATCTTGGAAGCGCTATCTAGGCAGTCTTCACACATGAGTTCTGCCATCGTTAAATGACATTTTGAACCTGGATGGACGCATCGGTAAAGAGTTCCCTGGACCACAAATCGTGGATCCATGTTAGAAGAAGCTGATACCTAGAAGGACGGGGAGTGTCATGAACTTGTGTAAGTCAGTCGAACTTTCAGGACGTCTGGACTGAAGATTTGCCCCATGAAGCTGGCTGCTAATTGTTTGGTCACTTAAAACGATGTTCGTTATTGCTCGCAGTTGAACTCTCATTTCGTTGGCTGTTCTGTTCCTCAGTGCCATTAGGATGAGGTATCGATCTTGTTGTAATCGTGCATTTCATATTCTATTCTTAAACGCCCAAACCTTCTGGCTTCTACATTTCCGGTATCGATAAAACAATCTCAGTCTTTGAAGGACTGATTGAGTGACTGAAAGTCGTCTGTCAATCTCCCGTATTGGCACACCTTCTTCGAACCATTCAATGGCACGCAATCTATCAGGAACCCTAAATATACATGTATATGGTTAGATAATTGGTTAGTTTTCTTTATACGCATGCCGTTGAGCTACGTGTGGAGCTTAGTCGCCTGTCCTGCGCCAAGTGCGTTCCGTCGGTAATTATGAGGAGCCCGTATCGCTACACTATCACTCCAATGCCATATATCCAAACGCCTCGTGGCTGCCCTCTTGCCTGTAGTCAGAACCACCAGAGCTGCATGACATCAGCTGAAGCTGGCGAGGGAGCACTCATGAGACGATCGAGCAAGACATTTTGTTCCCAGACATGCTCTCTGCACACGATCTATATATATACCCTCATCCGAGTGTAGTGTGCATCATCCTCCACGGTTACAGCGACATATTGTTTAAATGTATGTTTGTGGATTATTGTGCCCTAAGAAACAATTTCATAATGAGGTTGTTGGAGCAAGATTGTTTGACTTACCCATCTCCCATCGTCCCACCACACACCTCCTTCAAAATGCCCCATCACCCCACAAGTAGACATGGGCGTTCTTTACTGGACAGGAACAATTTGGATGGATAGCTGTACCTTTTGCACCTACTGAGTGTTGTGGATGGGGTTAGCAACATCTTCATGTAAAGGAAATTGCTAGAGAAATCACCACTGTAAAAGTACGCAAAGTACTTTGGCTCATTTTTCAAAGTAAGGGACCTTCTTTAGTAAGGACCCTATGCTCCATGAAGAACTTCATGACAGACGCAGAAAAAGATAATAAATATACATTGCTTCTCTTGTTCGTGGATTTATAAAAGTTTATGTATCCTCATTCTAAAAATAACCATGGAGGCGAAGGTCAACATATGTAAAATTTAAACGGGAGTATCCGTATGAACAGTCTGTGGTTTCATAAATCTAGATTACCTTAAAATTATCTACAGTTTCTTGACGTCACGGAATCGATGGCCCAATTAAACGGTTCTGTGTCCGACGTACAAACGCCGATAATTATTGTAATTGATTATTAATATCATATTAGTTAGTACCTTTTTGTTCTTGAAACACTCAAAGCGGATAGCTGTACTGCTTTGCTTCTCAAACTCCTCTGTAACGTCTAAAATAATTTTCACATTAAAGTGTGTACATGGATACATATTGCTATATATATATATATATATATATATATATATATATATATATATATATATATATATATATATATATATATATACAGATAGAGAGAAAGAGAGAGAGAGAGAAAGAGTTAAATTATTTTAATATTCATTTTCACTCCAGTTTTAACGTGGTGGACCGCTATAGATGGCCTCCTTTAAGGAAACCTGTATCAGTAAAAGTATTTATGGGCTCTTGTATATGTGATTTCTGTGGCACTCAGAAATGCTAGATGCTGAAGTCGCTAGCCAATACAAATTATTGCTTATTCATCATTTACACGTACACCGTGATTAGACATCGACACATACGGGAAGGGGGAGGATATAAAGTTTACATGTTGTTAAAATTACTTATTTAGGATTACTCAAAGATCAGGAATTATTTTTGGAAAAATATAATCCTTGTACACTCCAAACATGATGGGGCCTAAATGGTTTTAGACTTAGCAAACCGCGTGTACTCTTTAAAAAAAACTGTGGCAGACAAGGTTTACCGTACCGTAATGTAGTGAGTGATTCGACACGTATTCTTAAGTAGCAGTCACTCATACAGAGATACTAGATATAGCAAACAGGACAGAATTATCCAGTTTGTTCATTCATCGGGAGATAGATATTGAATACCATCGGTGACTGGACACAAATCTGGTCCTTGCTAAAGATCTGTAAATCAAAAGCCGATCTCATCTGGCATCGTGTTTTATATAAGAATGGCTATTGTCCTGGGTACTTTAAACAGAAAATTTGCTGTTAGTAATTTTCAGGATTGAATCGATGAACCTTGTTTGACTTGATTGCATGCTTTGTCAAATTGTATCCTTCATTTGTTCACATACAGGGGTTTATAAGTGAAAATGTATACTATTGTCTGTATGTTAGTTGATGAACGTTGAGCGACTTATTTATAAAGTTGGTCATATGTTTGTCCTTTACGTATTATTTCTTGATTGCAGTGCCGATGGGGACTTTCAAATAACACTCAAGACCAAAGCTATTATCCACTACACAGGCAAAATAATTTGGGAGCCGCCGGCCATTTACAAGAGTTACTGTCCGATAGACGTAGAGTACTTTCCCTTTGACATCCAAGAATGTTTCCTGAAGATCAGTTCTTGGACCTACCACGGACACGAGCTTGACCTTCAACATCTGTGCAATGGGACGGAGATCAACTCACAGGCTGACCCCAAGAAAGAGGCAGAGATAATCATTCCACGAGGCATTGACCTCACTGACTACTACTATAACGTGGAGTGGGACATTCTGAACGTGACAGCACGTCGAAGGGTCAAGTATTACCCATGCTGTATCGAACCGTATCCAGACATCACATTCAACATCACACTGCGTCGTCGAACTCTCTTCTACACCCTCAACCTTATCATGCCCTGCGTTTCCATCTCCTGTTTGACTGTGCTCGTCTTCTATCTCCCGTCAGACTCTGGGGAGAAGATCACTCTCTCCATCTCCATTCTTCTTGCCCTCACCGTCTTTTTCTTGCTCCTCTCAGATATGAACCCTCCAACGTCATTGGTGATACCCCTTATAGGGAAATATTTGCTATTCATTATGATTGTAGTGACTATGTCCATCACATTGACAGTTTACACTTTACACATCAACTTCAAGTCCCCGACAACGCACAAAATGTCGCCGTGGGTACGACGGATTTTTACCGAGATTTTACCTCGGGTGTTGTTCATGAAGAGACCAGAACTTCCAAAGAAGCCGAAGGTGCCAGTCAGGACAGTGAATGGAATAGAACTGCGGGAATCTCCGTCACCAGGCCAGGACGCCATGCACACGTATGAGAACATGCACGTGCAGAGTGAGTCAGCAGAGCCAGACTGTGCCACATACTATCCGCCTGAGGTATTGGAGGCAATCAGAGGCGTCACCTTCATAGCTAACCAGCTTCGGAAAGGCGATGAAGATATTGCGGTAAGTACCATCCATTGCTTTGATGTATTTGAGAGCTTCCATGTTGTCAGTGAGAGAGAGAGACCTGATGTTATCAGTGTGAGAGACAGGCATAATGTTGTCAGTGAGAGAGAGAGACCTGATGTTATCCGTGTGAGAGACAGGCATAATGTTGTCAGTGAGAGAGAGAGACCTGATGTTATCCGTGTGAGAGACAGGCCTAATGTTGTCAGTGAGAGAGAGAGACCTAATGTTATCAGTGTGAGAGACAGGCCTAATGTTGTCAGTGTGAGAGAGAGACCTGATGTTATCCGTGTGAGAGACATGCCTAATGTTGTCAGTGAGAGAGAGAGACCTGATGTTATCCGTGTGAGAGACAGGCGTAATGGTGTCAGTGTGAGAGAGAGACCTGATGTTATCAGTGTTAGAGGAAGACCCGATGCGTCCAGTGTGACCAGTAGACTTGACGTTGTCAGTGTTACCAGTAGACTTCATATTGCCAGTGTGAGAGGCAGACCTGATGTTGTCAGTGTGAAAGGCAGACCTGATGTTGTCGGTGTGAGAGGCAGACCTGATGTTGTCAGTGTGATAGGCAGACCTGATGTTGTCGGTGTGAGAGGCAGACCTGATGTTGTCAGTGTGAGAGGCAGACCTGATGTTGTCAGTGTGAGAGGCAGACCTGATGTTGTCAGTGTGAGAGGCAGACCTGATGTTGTAGGTGTGAGAGGCAGACCTGATGTTGTCAGTGTCAGAGGCAGACCTGATGTTGTCAGTGTGAGAGGCAGAGATGATGTTGCCAGTGAGACCAGTAAAGCTTATGGTTCCATTGTGAACAGTAGACTTGATGTTGCCAGTATGAGAGTTAGACCTGATGTTGTCAGTGTAGCAAGTAGACCTGATGTTGTCAGTATGAGAGTTAGACCTGATGTTGTCAGTATGAGAGTTAGACCTGATGTTGTCAGTATGAGAGTTAGACCTGATGTTGTCAGTATGAGAGTTAGACCTGATGTTGCCAGTATGAAAGTTAGATCTGATGTTGTCAGTATAAGGGTTAGACCTGATGTTGTCAGTATGAGATTTAGACCTGATGTTGTCAGTATGAGAGTTAGACCTGATGTTGTTAGTATGAGAGTTAGACCTGATGTTGTCAGTGTAGCAAGTAGAGCTGATGTTGTCAGTATGAGAGTTAGACCTGATGTTGTCAGTGTAGCAAGTAGACCTGATGTTGTCAGTAGGAGAGTTAGACCTGGTGTTGTCAGTGTAGCAAGTAGACCTGATGTTGTCAGTATGAGAGTTAGACCTGATGTTGTCAGTATGAGAGTTAGACCTGATGTTGTCAGTGAGATCAGTAGACCTGATGTTGTCAGTGTAGCAAGTAGACCTGATGTTGTCAGTATGAGAGTTAGACCTGATGTTGTCAGTGTGAGATGCAGACCTGATGTTGTCAGTATGAGATGCAGACCTGATGTTGTCAGTATAAGATGCAGACCTGATGTTGTCAGTATGAGAGTTAGACCTGATGTTGTCAGTATGAGAGTTAGACCTGATATTGTCAGTGTGAGATGCAGACCTGATGTTGTCAGTATGAGATGTAGACCTGATGTTGTCAGTATGAGATGCAGACCTGATGTTGTCAGTATGAGAGTTAGACCTGATGTTGTCAGTATAAGAGTTAGACCTGATGTTGTCAGTGAGATCAGTAGACCTGATGTTGTCAGTATAAGAGTTAGACCTGATGTTGTCAGTGAGATCAGTAGACCTGATGTTGTCAGTATGAGATGCAGACCTGATGTTGTAAGTAGGAGAGTTAGACCTGATGTTGTCAGTGAGATCAGTAGACCTGATGTTGTCAGTATGAGATGTAGACCTGATGTTGTCAGTAGGAGAGTTAGACCTGATGTTGTCAGTGAAGCAAGTAGACCTGATGTTGTCAGTGAGATCAGTAGTCCTGATGTCGTCCGTATGAGATGCAGACCTGATGTTGTCAGTGTGACTTGTAGATTTGATGCTGCCAGTGTGACCAGTATACCTGCTCTTGCCAGTGTGACCAGAAAACCTTATGTTGTCAATATGACTATTAGACTTGATGTTGTCAGTGTGACGAGTTTACCTGATGTTGTCAGTGTGACGAGTAGACCTGATGTTGTCAGTTAGACTATTTAGATCTGATGTTGTTAGTTATACCAGTAGATTTGGTGTTGTCAGTATGATGAGTAGACCTGATGTTGTCAGTTAGACTATTTAGATCTGATGTTGTCAGTTAGACCAGTAGATCTGGTGTTGTCAGTATGACGATTAGACCAGATGTTGTCAGTGTTAAAGGTAGGCCTAATATTGCATTGTGGCCAGTTATTGTGGCCATATTCCTTACAAAGTACCAATGAAACATTGAAAACAGTCAAATCACGTTAAAATATGTTCAGCTCAATGGGGATCATACATCTTCAACAAATACAAACCAAATTTTAAATATTGTCCTGTTGTATCTACTGAAGTCTTCGGGCCTGACATTGTCTACAGGATGAGGTGGCCACCCGCATTCCCAACACTCTTTAGTCGATTCTGACGATTTGCCTAGCAGGTTGCAAGGTTACTATTCGTTCTTCCTTTTTCGAGCCAGGGCAACAATCGGACCATTGAGCGATCTATCTATCTGTCTATCTATCTATGTTCTTTGCTCTCCAAATACTGCGCATAAGGGAGAGACAAATGATCTCCAGTTGGAACGGTGTAACGCCACTGTTTTTAAATTTGGTATGGTGCCGAGGCCCATAGTTGAGCCCTCTCGGATGATTGTTCTTCCTTGGGTCTCACTCTGTTCAGAACGCCTCTTGGTGTCCATTCGAGTGCGTGGAATGGAATACGGTATGTCCATCGTTTTTTTCCGGATGATGGTCGACAGGTATATTTGGGTTGTCTCTGTTCTTATAGGGTAATTAGTTATGAGCTGGTCCTAACGTATATTCAATAACATTTATTTTCAAAGATATTTAGTTTTGTTTTCCAGCGTGTTTGTTGTCTTCCAGCTTTCACATCCACGTGTCAATTCTGAAATTACGATTGAGTTGAATAGTCTAAGCTTGGTATGTTTGCTCAGTGTCGTTGATTTTCAGATGTTGGTGAGCTGATTAAAATAGTGATGCTTCTTGTTTTCAGATGTTGGTGAGCTGATTAAAATAGTGATGCTTCTTGTTTTCAGATGTTGGTGAGCTGATTAAAATAGCGATGCTTCCTGTTTTCAGATGTTGGTGAGCTGATTAAAATAGCGATGCTTCTTGTTTTCAGATGTTGGTGAGCTGATTAAAATAGCGATGCTTCTTGTTTTCAGATGTTGGTGAGCTGATTAAAATAGCGATGCTTCTTGTTTTCAGATGTTGGTGAGCTGATTAAAATAGCGATGCTTCTTGTTTTCAGATGTTGGTGAGCTGATTAAAATAGCGATGCTTCTTGTTTTCAGATGTTGGTGAGCTGATTAAAATAGCGATGCTTCTTGTTTTCAGATGTTGGTGAGCTGATTAAAATAGCGATGCTTCTTGTTTTCAGATGTTGGTGAGCTGATTAAAATAGCGATGCTTCTTGTTTTCAGATGTTGATGAGCTGATTAAAATAGCGATGCTTCTTGTTTTCAGATGTTGGTGAACTGATTAAAATAGTGATGCTTCTTGTTTTCAGATGTTGGTGAGCTGATTAAAATAGCGATGCTTCTTGTTTTCAGATGTTGGTGAGCTGATTAAAATAGCGATGCTTCCTGTTTTCAGATGTTGGTGAGCTGATTAAAATAGTGATGCTTCTTGTTTTCAGATGTTGGTGAGCTGATTAAAATAGCGATGCTTCTTGTTTTCAGATGTTGGTGAGCTGATTAAAATAGTGATGCTTCTTGTTTTCAGATGTTGGTGAGCTGATTAAAATAGCGATGCTTCTTGTTTTCAGATGTTGGTGAGCTGATTAAAATAGCGATGCTTCTTGTTTTCAGATGTTGGTGAGCTGATTAAAATAGTGATGCTTCCTGTTTTCAGATGTTGGTGAGCTGATTAAAATAGGGATGCTTCTTGTTTTCAGATGTTGGTGAGCTGATTAAAATAGTGATGCTTCCTGTTTTCAGATGTTGGTGAGCTGATTAAAATAGTGATGCTTCCTGTTTTCAGATGTTGGTGAGCTGATTAAAATAGTGATGCTTCTTGTTTTCAGATGTTGGTGAGCTGATTAAAATAGTGATGCTTCCTGTTTTCAGATGTTGGTGAGCTGATTAAAATAGTGATGCTTCTTGTTTTCAGATGTTGGTGAGCTGATTAAAATAGTGATGCTTCCTGTTTTCAGATGTTGGTGAGCTGATTAAAATAGCGATGCTTCTTGTTTTCAGATGTTGGTGAGCTGATTAAAATAGCGATGCTTCTTGTTTTCAGATGTTGGTGAGCTGATTAAAATAGCGATGCTTCTTGTTTTCAGATGTTGGTGAGCTGATTAAAATAGTGATGCTTCCTGTTTTCAGATGTTGGTGAGCTGATTAAAATAGTGATGCTTCTTGTTTTCAGATGTTGGTGAGCTGATTAAAATAGTGATGCTTCCTGTTTTCAGATGTTGGTGAGCTGATTAAAATAGCGATGCTTCTTGTTTTCAGATGTTGGTGAGCTGATTAAAATAGTGATGCTTCTTGTTAATTCTACTTCTACCGATTCCCGAGAAAATAGAAAATGTTTTTTAAAGGTTTGTCTTTCTGGATTCTACTGGCGAAGGCACGCCTCTTTCAGCCCCAAACAGTAGTCATTTGGGTTGTATCAGAAAGATTTGATCAGTGTATGGATGGGTATGTGTTTAGTATTTTGGACGTATTGGTCAGTATATGGATGCATTTGTAAATGTTTGTAGTGTTCGTGAATTGGCCAGTGGATGCGTGTGTGTAGGATGTATCTGTTTGTAATGTGTTCCACTGGTGCAGTTTTACAGGACAGTAATTTTGCCAGTCATTTCTGTACGTAGAGAAGTGGTCATACCGAGAACAATCCCAGTCAAACTGGACAGCAAGTGATTTAGAAATCGGTATGTTGGGATTATAAAACAAACTTGCGATCGATTTACAGTCCTACACCATGCGCTCCCCCTCGTCCTCCAGAAAGAGTGAGTTGCAGTTGCCATTTATATATGTTTCATACGCTGAGTATTTGGCTTGGCTTCGTTCGTTCTCAATCTCCCGCTACCAAACCCTAAAAGGGCTTAAGTAGCAGAATGTAGTCCAGAGAACGGAATGCGTTGTGTCGTAGTTTAAAGCTTGACTGTGATATTTGCACCTTTCCGTCCAACACATCCGACCAGCAAGCATTTTTTTAGTACCGGGTTAGCATTCCCTCTTCGATCCCTTCTCCTTAGCCAGTCTGCTCTGTTGCATCCTATTATCTAGGATCACCGCGTGGAGGTGTAGAAGGTTCTTGGCAGCTCTGGTTCGCTGGCCCTGACGCTAGCAGTCAGCTATGGGTCGCTGACCGCTGCAGCTCATGCGCTGCTCGGCGTCTTGATCCCGCTGAGTATTTGTATATAAAGAGCTTTCTTTCAAGCGCGGAAGGTTACTCCATGCTCATCATGAGCTTGGCATTTGTGAATAGCATGCATTATATCCTTTTGCTGAAGACTTGTTAGACTGTACTGTTTCTGTTATCCGTCTCTAACAACCTGCTAAAAGTGTGGCAATGGGAACATCCAGGTGGTTATTGCACACAGGTACCAGCTAGGCATGACCAACTCTGGAGAAGGGGATGCTCTAGAAGCCATTTCAGTGATGTTACTATGGTTTTACATATTTATATTTCTGTGAACGCTGACTAATGGCGTCATATCGGAACTGGGATAAATGTTTAGATCCATCACGCCCCGCCAATGCCTTGGATATGCTTCATTATTTTTGTTAGGGAAAATGCCCAGTTACTATTTACCCACCTGTCTATCAGCAGGTACAATTTCCGTACACATTTTCTTCGTGGTGAAGTTTCCTGTCAAGATGGTGGATTCATCAGTCAGCTGGTTCTGATGTTATGATACATGTA